>VZDJ01007749.1:12197348-12268306 GCA_008694505.1 Cyanoderma ruficeps
TTTTTTTGTGTCTGCTTATGAACCCTTTAAAAGTAATGCATAATATTCAGGCACATCATTTAGGTATAAAAAGGCAATTGAAGCATAGAAGGAGTGACTACACTATCAAGGTTTTGCAATGCTTTTCCCAGTGCCAATCAGAAGAAAAAGAAGAGGAAATAAGAAGGCAATGTGTGTAACAATGAACAAAGAACAATGCCTGTTAGCACTTCTATATCTCTTTGGGTTCTCTTCCTTTCAGGCAGCTGCTTCAGTTTGAAGGTGATGCAGAAAATACTGAAGAAAAGCAGAAAATAAAACAAAACCAAAGTTTTATGCCATACAACGTCTTACTGGTTAGGAATGTAATTTTGACAACCATGATGAACCACTATAAATAATCAATCTAATGTGTGGACAGCAGAAAATACGACACTCCTGGTTCTGTTTAGAGTCAATGGGAACAGATTAAAAGATCAGAGAAGTTCTTTGGAAATCCAAAGTTCTCTTTCCTGGTTGTACTGCACATGAAATGACAGACTAATCAATCAGCAACAATTCTGCTGAATAGCTGTATGGTGCTTGATCTCTAGCTGTTCCTATAAAAGCACAAGGGATGCACAAAGCAATCCCACTGCCAAGCACAAGGTCAGGAATTATCAAAACTCTGTAAACATCCACTTGTTTATTCAATTGTTGCTGCCATTCTGGAGTTTTTCCTGGGTTCATCATCATTGTCCTTGCTGTTGGTCCCCATCAATTGGTAAATTCAGCTGTTTACTAGCCAGGAGTCTGTGAAGAGAGCTGTAGAGGAAGTGCAGTGAAGTTTCAAGATGTGATATGTTTATATGCAAATTATGAGTCACGGTGAGTATGACAGACCTCTTCAAACTGTTAAGAAAAGTGAATAATGATTAATTAGTTCAATAAAGCATTTCCATAGAATGTGAAACCTGGCTGTACTGTTTTTAAGTCTCCATCAATACCACAGGTGCAATAAAACAATAAATCTTGTTCTTGTTTTCATTCAGTCTCATCCAGCGAGAACTGGCCCAACACCAAGACGTGGTTTCCTTTATTTGAGGTACTACATCTGTAGCTCAGTGTTTGCTGTCAATAAGTACCGGGTAGTCCTTGGAGAGCCATTTGGTAAAGCATTTAAACATCTGTCTTGCTTTGGAGTGCACTAACACCCACAGGTTTCTGTTCAGTTCTTTCTACAAGTGGCACCAACGGCTGCATCAGAGGGAGGAACTCTGTGCCTAAGAAGTCAGGTAAGAGAGAAAACTTCCTTACTCCCCCTCACCAGGTGTACCAGGCCATTCCCTGAGACAAAATGTTTACTGTTGCAAATTATTTTTCAATTTTTGCTGATTAAACCTATTTTGTTTCCCCATTTAAATATTTGCATCCCTGGGAACCTTTCTAAAGTGCTCACTATATTCTTTGTTTCTCCTCCTAGGAGACACCATTTGCATGGATATGTTCTTATCTCCAGTGTAACTGTGGACAGGGGCATGAACTTGAGTTCTGGAGGAAATCTAGCAATGTCTAGAAGCTGAAGCTATCTAGGAGGAATGAGTTTTACAGGCATGCCTGTCCCCTGTAAAATAATGAGTTCTTGCACATTAATTTCAAGTATGTTGCCTTCTGGAATATTGTAGCAGATTTTCTGAGAGAAGGAGGGCACAACCTTTATTTAAAATGAGATATTGAACTACCCAGCTGAAGCCTGCCTGGCTGAGGCTTGGCCTTGAGGGCCCTGAGGCCTTGAAGCTGTTGCGCAGGTGAAATCACTTGTGGTGCAGCAGAAATCAGATGTTAAGGTATTATTGTTAGATAGTGGGTTTTCTAGAGGTCACTGAGAGCAATTATTAGTGGGCACATTTTAGCCACCTTAAGAGTAAGATAAACAATGTGTGTTTGGATTTTTCTCGTGCTGTATGCCAATGNAAACTATATAGAACTGTATATAACCTGCCATCTTAAGCAGAATAAACGGAGAACGTGTGATTAACCATATTGGTCGGATCATATGTTGCTCTTGGCTCAACCTCTCTTTATTTTAGGAGTTCCCTGCTTCAGAATATCCCTTTTTTCTCCACTTGCAGGCACAATAAGAAAAAACATTCTTCATTTTCAAACTATTTATTACAGTATTTCTCTTAATTTCATCTGTGATGCGATTCATCTGTTTTTTATGATTATATGTCACAGCTGTTGGAAAACTAGAAGATATTCTTGAATAATAACAAATTACTTTGAAATAGAAAAAAAAGAATTGGCATGTTGATTTTTCCCATATAGTGTGAATTAAGACCTCTGTTTTGAAGCAGGGAGTAAGAAAATGATGATTTCACTTTAAAAAGCTTGTCTATGATTCTCTAGGTTTGGAACCTCCAAACTTGTTATTTTTGTAGCTTAAGAGCTGTGAGAGGCGAGGGTCAGAGGTTCCTGGGCTTCTTCACCATGGGGAGTACTCTGTGATCTTTGTTGTGCAATGCTGTGTGCAGGGCCCACGCTGTGCCCTTAAGGTAGTTGGAGTTCAGTGTTTCTGTATGGATTTAATTCTTGAGACATTCTTGGGATTCAGCAAAGGGAAATTGCAGTAAGTTTGAACTAACAGTGTTATATTTGACATAACAGCAACAGAAGGATAAGACTGAGTGGTTTCTTAGCATAATCCATGTCCAAAATATACAGCAGCATTTGCCTTTCACAGCACATTTCAGAACTGTTGCAGAAGTTTGCTAATCATCCAGCTTTGCATCATCCTGTAAAGGTTTATCAAGCTTAAGAGGATGGTTTCACCTGCAGCAGTTCTGACTTTCTTTGAACTGTTTTTGTCTCATTATATTTTAGGTACAGCAATAATTACCATAGCACTTTAAAAATTCCATGCATGCAGGAAAGTTACAGCTTACACAAGATTTCTTAAACATGTAAAAAAACCCTTTTCTAATTTACTCACAGTTCTCTTTGGATAACATCAAGCTAGATTAAGCACGTTTACAATCCAGTTGAAATGTGTGATTGGCAAGCCAAGATCCTGGATGTAAAAATGCAACAGAAACTTCAGAATTAGGCTCAGCTGATATTTATATTTACTGCTCAACCATCTAAAGTTAATCTTGGGAAAAGTTTAGACACAAAATTACATCCATAATTGTTTTGGCCAGTCATTGCAGAAGCGTGCATATGTGTGTTTATGGAATATTGAAATATATCTATGGGATAACACTCAATATTTAGTAGTATTTTTGCCCTAAGATATTCTTAATATTCTTTTTTCTTCTTCCAATATTGCTGGCTTAGAAGGAGTGATAAAGAAATAAATTACCCTGAGTGTTGGGAAGAACAAATGTTAAACCTTGTAAAAACCAGCTAATTTTGTAAAAGAGTGACCCTAATTAACACAGGAAGTTACAAAATGGCCCACATGCCACCATCAATAAGATTAATTTTATGCACATAAATCCCAGTGAAAATTCTTGACTGTCAAATTGTCTTCCTGATTGAAATGTGTTTGGTTGTGAGAGAGAGATGGGAGTACACTGGTCCAAGTGGCTTCTCTTAAGGTTTAAGGTTTAACACATGCATTGCAAACTTGTAACACATACAGGCATTAAATATAAAAATTTAAATGTCATAGAAAGTAGATGATAATCCAGTGGGTTTGGGCTCTTTCTCAGGCTTTCTTTCCTTCATTTCAGTATGTGCCTGGGTGTAGGGAAAAACAGAGAAGGTCTTTTCTTTCCTATGCTGAGGGCCCTCTGAAGCAAGAAGCACCACTCCTGGTCTGCAGCAAGGCTGCCTCCTGCGGGCCCTAAGGAAGCTGCCCCACCTTCCTGGGCTCTGGAAAGGCTGCCAGTGCCAAGCACTATGGAATTCATCCTCATTTTTCTCCAAAAACTGCCTGCAGGAGCACCAGTGAGGGTTCTGGGGAGACAGCTTCATGAGCCTGCTTGGCCTCTAAATCAACAAAGTGAGTTTAAGCTCCAATTCCATTTATTTGGTTATGAAAGATACAGAAACTGTTTTTTAAATTTTTTTTTCTTAATTAAAGGACCTAATGAATTGGGGCAGAAGCCATAGTGAAATGTAAAAATAATACTAGTGTCTTGCGCTTTTATAGCATGGCTGATTTCTGCTCATGTTTTCTATTTAATATTTTATTTGGGGCAACACATAAATTAAGCAGTGCTGTTCCCAGTTGTGTGAGCTTTATGATTTGATACACGCTTTTAATTATAATTTTTTTTCCTTTGATCATGCCAGCATGAGCCCATGTGAACTTAACTCCAAATCACATTGGGGGTTGTGAAGACAAAAAAATATTGTCTCTGTTTTAATTTTGCATTTTAATTACTTCTCTGCCTTGAATTAATTAATTTTGATGATGAATTGGAAAGATAAAGTTGTTTTTGGGTTTTGTTTTTTGATAACTAGGCTTCGCAACCAACAGATAATATTTATATTTTTGGAAAGAAAAAAAAACAACAAAACCTAACAAAAAACTAACAAAAACCCCCAAACATGTTATGGATTGCTTGAAACTGTCAAAGATTTTTCTTTGGATCACCTTCTACTGCTGGACAACACAATATGGCAGATGTGTGATATGTCTAGTTGGTTTATTGGTTTTGTCCTCTTGTGTTCATGAGTAAAGTTAGGTGAGGTCTCAAATTATTTGTTTGCATGTATCTGGTGGAGATGGCAGAGAGGAGCTTATGTTTTTCTTGGACCTTCAGGGGTTGGATGGTTTTTCATCCCAAGTTCTTTAGCCTGTGACATAGTTTCCTCTGTGACATTTATGCCTCCTCTGATGGCCTGTTTCAGAGCTTTATTTGCAGGAGACCTCAAAGGAAGAGGTTATTGCAGGAAGATCTTTCTCAGCTGAATGTCTCTAGAGAAGAAGAGAAATTTAGGAATGTGAATGAATGTAGAGAGGCATTGCCTGCCTCTTGTCTTTAGCACCTGCCAGAAGATTTGGGGCCTTTGCTGCTGTTTGGGACATCTGTACCTGGTACCAAAATGCACCCAATACTCGTGGAAGAGAAGTACCATGAGAGCACAGGACACACAACTGTGTTCAGCTGCATTTCAACAGCAAATTGCCTCAGAGGGAGAGGTGGCTTTTTGGTCACATGTGTGGTTTAAGGCTGTACATGGGATTGGAGCCTGTGTGCTCCAAATGCAAAGACTCACCACCTGCATGTCCTGTTCCACTTTGCTGCACCTTCAGCCCTTCTTTTCCAAGCAGACTGTTGTTTTTATTGGGCTTCTGCTTGATAAAGGAAACAGGATTATTGGACTGTGCCTTGGCTGTATAGAACCATTTTTCAGTTTCTGTTCCATTATTACAACTGTTTACATTAATTTAAGTTTTAATAAAAGCCCAAGTAATTCACACAGCAGGTGCTCTCTAAGGCTAGGCACAGTCTGAGATCATTACAGCTTTCACAGGCAATTCTGGTTTTTTTTTTTTTTATTTTTTCCCTGCTGCTCTGTTTTACTTTGTTTTTTACAGGTGCTTAGGAGAGAAATAAATGTATGGTTTTTTTCTCATTTACCTTGTTGGTGAAGGAACTGTACCCCCTTCTGATCATTCCAGCATTGCTGTGGTCAGTCTCTCCTCAGACCATTGTGCTGAGAGTAGTGTAATGTACTTTTCTAACTGCTGGCTCACTGATTGCTTGCTGTAGTCTATTTTCTCTTTTCTGCTATTCATTCCACCCATAATTCCATCAATTTTTTCAGCTCCCCTTTATAAATTAGATGTTGGCTGATGCAGACTTCTCAGACCTTTTTTTCTTCTGCCCTGTGAGACTTTGAGCACTAATCAGTGTAAGAGATTTGACAGGTGTTTTCTTTTCAAATGCTCCTTCCTACCGGAGCATCCCGTGATAGCCATTAGACAAAGTGTGACATTCCCTTCCCCTCCCTTTTCGGGGGAGGGAGAAACAAAAGTGAGGCATGGGCAGGTTATCTGGAATTCTCAGAAAACAGAGTGGTCCCTAGGGCTCAAGACCTTTGCCAGCATTTAGCAACAGGGTTTTGCACCCTACTTAGCCCTGCATTTCTTTCTTTCTCTGCACAAAGGCTCTCAGAGGATCCCTGAAGGATCTGGATCTGTGTGTGAGCTTCCTGGCCCCGTATATTGCAGCAAGCTATAGGGTGTCCCCGAGTCTGCATTCCCATTACTTATCAGACACCAAACACTCTTTAGTTACCCCTACATCAGTCTCAGAAAGCTCAGTGTCACTGTTTCAGTGTCCCTAATCATTTATTTATGTATTTAGCTGTGCTACCTCATCTCTGGGGATATCAGCAGACTCCAAGGATGTGCTTCAGCACTGAAGCTGCCAAATACTGGGAGATGGTGGGCAGGCACAGTCTTGTAGCAGTCCTGATACTGACAGCATACAAACTAATACAACTTAATGAAAATAATTATCCTCCTTTAACAGTATCTTCACATAGCAGTGAGACCTGAAGATGGCTTTCTCAAAGTTGAGGGTGACTTTTAGGACCAAGATCTTCATTCTTGTGTATTTACTTCCATTAATTTTTCTAAAAGAAAAAAAAAGTGAAATAAACACGAATGAGACTTTATACGTCCCATGTACTGAAGGTTTGGTCTGCACACCGTTTTTCTCCTGGCACAAAAGGATTTCCTGGGTTTGATTTTTTAATCTCCTCCAACTCAGTTGTTCCTGGTGAAGCATTATTTGAATGAGATGCACTGATATAATTCAATTTGCTTCTCGTCTTGTAATTAGTCTACATTAGTGCTGTGATTGCATCAATACTCAGAGATGTGAATAAAGCAATTTTTCTATGCACAGGCAGGCTTTAAAACATATATTTTCCCCTAACATTTAATATCATTGAAGACCCTGTTAGTGCTTTGAGAATATTAAAAGCAGCTAGATTAATAATTTTGTCTTTAATATAGTCCTACTTTCTTTCCTTGTATGCCATGAAAAAGTCTAGCTGATGTTAATAAAATCCTTCTATCTCAGCTTTTAAATTACTTTTTTTTTCTTTTTCACTTCAAGTCCTGAATATGTGAAAAACTTTTAGGTCCTCCCAACCAAATTCCAGACAATGCCACTCTAAAGGAGTTGAGCTTCTTCAATGCTATAAAATAATAATAAAAAATACTATTGTACTGGTAAAAGTGAGCAAAATAATCTGAATTTTAGAAATATACCCTGAACTCTCTATTTTCTGGTAAAAAAAGATTTTTTGGATCATGTTTTTACTTAGTGGGTTGTATGCAGACAGAAGGGCTCATGAGAAATGCACTTTCTGCACATCAAGGTTATGCCTGAACACTGTTTTTCGCATTCAGGGAATATTTGAAAGCTGAGGTTATCTGAATTGTGACCTTGATGCCACACTTTGACAGCGGCACTTTTTTAGCAGAACTGACCATGGACTTAATTTATTCTTTCTTAAAGAACAATTGAGACTCATTTTGAATGAGCTAATTTACATTCCTATCTCTTCCCCTAGGATTTGTGCCTTACAAAACTTTTGCTTAATAGATATCCAATATTGTCTTCACAGTGTACCTGTGAGAGCTGACAGGACTGGGGGAGGCTTGGCTGGTCACAGGATGTCTGCATTGAAGGTAGGAAAGGAAGCAGCCTTTCCTGGTCTCTGTGAACACCAGATTCTTCCTCATAAGAACCTCCTTTCCCAGGGATGTTGTCATCTGTCACATGGTTTAACATGTGTGGATGCAATACTGGAGATTTTAATATTAGTGTTATGTATAACCATCCTCATAGCAAATCTGTGCAGAGTTTTGAAATAATAGAAATACATTCTAATATACAACAGAGTAAGCAAGTGGATAAGTTGTATGGTTTCATGAAGATTCTTTCAAATATTTCTTTAGGGTGATTTTTAATGATATGGGACCTGTATCTCCTTTGCTTCTCATTTCTGATTGCTATTGGTATGGTTTCAGCTACTGCTCGGGGCAGAATATAGATCTGTAGGTCTTTGCACTCTCTAGGTCAAAGCTGCAGCTTTGCTTTTTTTTTAATTTCTGTTGAGTAAAACACTTTAAGAGGCTCATGGTTCAGAGTAAGAGTGTACAGCCAAAAAGATCTACAGTGTAGGCTAGTTTTAAAAATTATTTTTGTTTGTTTGTTTGTTTGTTTAGTTGCTTTGTTTTTTTTATTTTTCAAGTGCAGCTCTTGGTCATGTGCCTGATGTGTGTCCTCATGCTGCACCTTGTGAGCTGATGACTCCCCCCTGCAGCATTTCCCCACCCACACACCTTTGCACTCCAGCTCCTCCGCTGCTCCACCTGGCAGTGTTCCCTGTAATAAAAATAGATAACTAACACAAAGGAGAAGGGAGTATTATGTTTTAGTGAAGGTGGGCTATCGAATAGACTGTGGTGTCATGAACTTTCAGTCTCTGATGCTGGATTTTTGGAGCATATGGGAAAAGCAGCATAGCATCATAGCTGCTACTCCTAATTATATAGTATAAATGTCAAGCTTGCTCAAAATTCAAGGATTATACGCTGCCAGAAGAAATTCTCTCTTCTGTAGACTGAAGCTTTTTGGCAACAGGGTCTGAAGGAAAAAGCACTAACTGTGATCTCACCGGCCTATTTCTCAAACAGCAGAGAGATGGACAGAAAAAAGCATTTTTACAGTGTCTCTGCCAAGGGACAAGATAATTTCTTGCTTTCAGCTCTGAAAAACTTCCAAGATACACAATATTTCAACTACATTCAAATTTAAATATTAAGTTTAGAAAAGTTAACAAATACTGATTGAATGTTTAAGCATTAAAAATGTTATAAAGCACATCCAGATTCACAACCAGCTGGCATTTTGGTTGCTGTAATGTAAAAAAAAAAGACATAAATTCTCTGAGTATTTATCAAATAGTTATCAATTGCTGTTGGAAAGATCTAATAAGATTGCTGTTGGAAAGATCTAATAAGTATCATTCTTTTAATTTTACTATCATTCCTAATCAAACAACAATATACATGACCTATAGTAAAAAGCTATCCAAGGATCTTATTAGACATAAACTACTGTGTTAGAAAAGAAATAATCTCACCTGTATTTGCACAGCAAGGAATTGAAAGTGGTGTCTATGGCAATTATTTGGTAAATGTTTGGCAAAGCTGATCACCCGTTAAGTGAGGTCTTGGAGAACTTCAGAACAGTTTCTTGTAGAATAGATAATAAATGAAAAGGCAGGTTAGTGTTTGTGTTGATCCATATTGATTCTGAACAGCTTTTAAGCTATTCACAATCAGCTCAGTAATTTCCAAAGTGACTGTTTTATAGTGACAAATCGTATGGATGCACTAAGAAACCTGTTTGGTTTTTTAAAAATACTTCAGATCAGAACATTATAAGATATTTTAAAAAACACTTTCATGCAGTTGTACATAAAAAATTACCTACAAAAACAATTTACAGAAAACTCTCCAGAATTTTAGGGGACTTAAATAATATTTTTCATTAAATATAAATGGTGAAGGAAATTCCTACAGGACCTTTTTAATTTATCACCTAATATGGCTTGATTTAAAACCAGCAAAGCATATAAGTCAAATTTCTGAATTGACAAAGTGGCAAAAGAACACATATATGATGTATTTAGAATTGGCAAAGGCTCATCTTGATGAAGAGTGCTGTAAGTACTTTTGATAAAAAAATCAGCATAGGAAGTGAAAAATCATTACTAGCAGAACGAGAACAATAAAACATTAATGCTCTGTGTAAAGATTGATGGATAGTTGAGAAGTTGATTTGTAAAAGTCACTGGCACCACAGGGCATGAGTTTATTAAGAGTATGAAAGAGGCAGAGTAAAAAATGAGATCATACTTTAATTTACAGAAATGAAAAATAAACAGTTCAATATTTGTAGGGTTTTTAATGAAATTTCAGTGTCTGGGTAATGTGTGTGAAAAAATCCCAAGAATCTGACCACTTGACAACTAACCTTCCCACCCTGATTTGTCTGAAGAGTTGAAGACACTTAATAATGGGTGGAGATATTTATGATAATTTAAATATATATCTGCTGGATTTGACTGGGATGGAGTTAATTTTGTTCACGGTGGCCAGTATGGAGCTGTACTTTGGATTTGTGCCAAAACCACTGTTGATAACACAAGGATGTTATCATTACTGACAGAGCCAAGGCCTTTTCTGCTCCTCAGCCCATCAATGAGGGCTTGAGAGGGCACAAGGAGCTGGGAGGGGACACAGCCAGGACAGCTGACCCCAGCTGACCCAAAGGATATTCCACACCATGAGACATCATGCTCAGCATATAAAGCTGGGGGAAGAAGGAAAGGGGGGTGTTTAGAGTGGTAGCATTATGTCTTCCCACTGTACTGATGGAGCCCTGCTCTCCTGGAGATGCCTGAACAGCTGCCTTCTCTGCAAAGTGGTGAATTAATGAATTCCTCATTTTGCTTTGCTTGCACATGGGGTTTTTGCTTTACCTATTAAACTGTCTATATCTCTTTTCCCCATTAAACTGTCTTTATCTCAACCTGTAATTTTCTCACTTTTCCAATTCTCTTCCCCATTCCAGTGGGAAAAAGTGAGCAAGCAACAGAGTGGTGCTTAATTGCTGACTGGGGTTAAACCATGACAATAAGGAAATGGATAGAAAATTGATGCATTTTCTTGCAACCCTTTTTTTCCTACATGATTTGTCATTTTCATATACTAATATGTTTTAGGTGTAGTACCTTACAGGAATAAATAAATCGTCAGCTCCAGAGCGGGAGGAGTAATGACTTGTGCAAAAAGAGGAAAATTAGGGGTCCAGATTTGGAAATTTTTGGTTGCTATGGTCATGCCTTCACATCTATTTCTACACAGGTACCCTATAAATTGGGTATTGGGTACAATATTATATTATTACCTATATTAAAAATTTATAGTACCCTATAAATTTATAGTACCCTATAAATTGTGCTACTTCACTGAGGGTCCTGACCACCCCTGTGTTACACAAACTGGCAATAGCTTTATCTGTTCAGGAAAGATGTAAAAAGGCGCAACAATTCCAGTGAAAAAAAATCTGCTAAAAGTTAGTGATCAGTTGACTGGACCTTCATGGTCTCAGAAACAGCCATCATATGTTTGACACTAATTGTATTTGAAATCCAAGCTGAAAATTCAGAGTAGAAAGCCCAAGGATCTCAGAGGCATAAAGCATTTTCTATTTTGAGAGATGAGTCACACAGATAAGAAAGTACAGAGATGCTGGAGACTACATGTATTTCTGTGTACTGGTTTCACTGTTGATCTAGAATAGGAAACTTTCTTGATAAAAGTTCATGTACAAAATTATACCCTTGGCAGCTGCCAAACTGACAGTCTTCATACCACTGGCAGAGGTAACATGCATTTCTTATTCTATCTAGCCAATATGCCTATATTTAACTCTTCTAAAAGCACTGAAATACAGTATAAGGAAGATATTTTATCCTCTTGCTCATTTATGGTTTACTGCAAGATGCTGAGCTTTTCTGGGAGCTGAAAGGAGTCTTTAACTCCCACTAATTTTGCTCAAAAATTGCTGTAAATAGTTCACAAGAATGCCTGCCATTCTGGGGAGACAAACTGACTCCTTTGCTTCTCCTCATTTCAGGAAATAATTCAGGATTATAAAATAACTTGATGTATCTATCAAACAGAGGCTTCCAGGTATCTAATTGTTTAGTTAACTTCCCTGTCAGTAAGTTTATTTTGTGTTTGTGAGATTGGATTTCATCAAGAAGAAGAGCTAAATCTAAAAAAGACTTTCTGTGCCTGGTAGGGAAAAAAATAAATCCCTTAGCCTTGGAAACACATTAGATTCAGAAGCCAGTTCCCTCTTTAGCCTAAGAAGGAGTAGCAGTTATGTCTCTTTTCTAAGAACACATAACAAGACTATTTCTCTCTGTCATATGTGTGATAATTATATTTGACTAATTCAGTTCATACTTCAATATAATTCGCAGCTCTTATTAGTAGGAGGAGCTTATGTATTTATACTGAGAGGTATTCATTATTGTGATTTATCTCCCAAAGGTCTTTATATTTAGCATGCAACAAGCTTTTACAGCTTGTGGATTACAGGCTTCTCTTTCTAAAAAGCTAAGTATTTTAAAAATGTAAGGGTATGGTAAATGTCTGTCATGTTTATCACACAGTAAACAAGTAAAATGAGACTTAGGGGAGGCAGATGCATGTTTTGCTAGAGAAGGAGTGCTCTTACGGACTCTAAATGGTAGAAATAGAAGAAACAAATTAGTGGTGCTAACTCTCTATAAATTAACTTTCTCTGTGTTTGAAAATGAAACTTTGGCATAGTAATGAAAACAATAACCACATGGGTATAAAGTTTTCAAGCCCTTTAATCAGTAGGGAAAATGTAGAAGTTAGTCTGGGTCAATACAGTGCTCTTGTGTACTAAAAAATTAATACACAATTCTTTCTTTTGCTTATACCAGTGGGTGTAAGACAGAGAGAGTTGCACTGCTGTTGTTAACATGATTATCTGAAGATCCAGGGGAGACAAACCTCATAGGGAAGGGGGTTTTGGACCTCTCTTCTTGGACCTGTACATCAGATGGACAGCAAGCAAAAATACCCAAGGGCCCAGAGTGTTTAGGTTATACACTGGTATCTTGCCAGATTAAATAAAATAATGTGAATTGTACATGGGATTAATAATTACTTCTTCACAGGTTTGCTCACCAGACTCTCCATTGCAACACAATGGGGACTCGTGGAACTTGCTTGATGGTTCCTTGTTCATTGGTTATCGCCTTGCTTGGGTTCAATAACAATTTTTACTGGATATTTTACTTCCAATTTACAAAAACAGTCAACAGAAGAGTTTAAATGCTCTTCTCATGGAAGGAGCTAGGTAAAACTGTTTTTCCTACTTGTGAATTTTTTTTTCTAAGAAATCCCACATCTTTAATGCTTTGCTCGTCCTTCACAGCTTATCACGTAGAATCATAGAAGCATTTAGGTTTGAAAAGACTGAGTCCAAAAATTAACCCAACACGGCCATCTTCACCACTAAAGGATGTCTCTCAGTGCCACATCTACCTAGCTTTTAAGCACATGCTGACTCAACCACCTCCCTGGGCAGCCTGTTCTAATCTTGTCAATCCTTACAGAGCAGAAATTGCTCATAATATCCAACCTAAACCTTCCTGGCACAACTTGAGCCATATCCCCATGCCCTATTGCTTGTTGCTTGTGCCTTTGTATCCCCCTCAGAGCAGACGGAGATCTGATTCAATTTTTACACCTCTTTTATTGAGGTAGGAGGGGTAGGTAAGAAAAAAAAAAAAAGAGAATGTAGTATAGCATCTGTTCTTTTAAGCAAATGGTGCTACCTTGGTGTTACTAACAGCTGTAAGTTGCTGTTTCCTAACAGGATTGGTGGATATCGTTGCAAAAAGAGATGACGAAGGGTCTGTCTCTGCTGTCATATCACACAGCTTCCTGACCTGGTTGCTGGTTCTCTGATGGTACACACTTGTGGATACGTTAATTCACTCCCCAGCTCTCTTCTGGAGGGATCTAATTAGTTCCCCTGGGCTCTGTCTGCATTTGTAATTCAGCACACAAGAGTGGAGCAGTCGGCCAAAACAGATGGCGCCGAGGACGCTCCTGTCTCTGTCACTTGTGTGATGTCAGTGTTGTGAAGGATGCCACGGGCTGCTGCCCTCCTGTGATCAGCTAGCTGGGGTTTCCTCTGACAGGAAAGCTTGCCTCTCTGTGCTCTTGCACAGAGTTCTGTTGTGGTGTGCTCTGCTCCAAAGTGCCATTAGGAGGAATGGAATGCCACCGCTGGGTCCCAATAGAAGAGTTCTGAGTCACAGGCTTACAGTGTGGACACCAGGTAGGAGCTGTGCCTGGCACACCTGGCAGTTTGTGTGCCCGACTCATCAAATAGAATGGGGACAGAAGGAACTGAGAGAAGGGCCCTATATTTAGTCTGAGGACAGGAAATCACTACCTTGAGTTGAGACTTTGAAGAGTACGCAGAGTTTATCTGTATTGCTCTAATAAAAGATATGCTGCCTTCCTATTATAAACTTCTCATTGAAAGGAAGAACATCTTTTATGGGATACTGTAAAATTCATGCATCAGAGGTGAGTCTGAAGGATGAATTTAAAAATCCTATTCTCAAGGTCCCTGGGTTTTTCTGATATCACTCTGTTTTTGCAGCCAGTCTTTTGCAAGTTTGGCAATCTTACCTGTGGAGTAGCTTATTTCCTCTCAGCTGGTTTTGCTCACTGAGGAGGGAACTCTTTGCCCATCCAGGAAGGACAATGTGTCTTTAAAGAGCAGTACAGGAAATCCCCTGCAGCATGTTGTATGGCAAGATAAAGGTCCTTGGTAGTAGTCCTTGCTGAAAAAACAGATTCTCTGTGCTTGAAATCCAGAACAGTAACTTCCACCACCTACAAGTATGCCTCCCAAACTGAGACAATTTGTAGTCTATGATTCTTGGAGTGGAAGGAGTGTGGTGGTAAAAGTATTAATATTTAAGATTGAGAGGGCTGGCTAAGAATCAACTTTATTTAAAAAAACCCATTCATTTCAACTAAAATCTAACAGCCTGTGATTGTTCGCAGCTCCTCACTTCTGAGCTAAGCTAATACTGGGTGTGCCACTCCTATAGGCTCCACCAAGAGACATCTCTCCATATGATCATGTTATTTGCTGCCTGAGTCCTCAGAAACGTGACAGTTGGCAAATGAATTACAGAGTTCATCCCTCCCAGGGATGGATACCTGGCTTTCCTAACACTGAAGTAATTGCTTTTCCTCACCTTTTTTTTTTTTTTTTNTTTTTTTGAAAGAGTGTGGTGGTGCATCCTCCTCCCCACCCATCACTAGGCCACATTATGATCTGAGAGTTCTTTAAACAACCTTAAACCAGCCATTTGTGACCAACAGTACGTAGGCTGGGTCTCTACAAGCACTTGGGAGAGAACTGGAGAGCAGAGAAATATACTGTTAATCAAGCTTCTGTCTGAGCTGCCCTAAATTGCACCTGCAACTGCTGGGGTCCCCAGATTCTCCAGCAGAAGTTAAATATCATCTTCTGAGGCAGCAAAACTTGAGTTGATTGAGACACAGGGTTGAGGCTATACATGCATTTATGCAGCACACGTTAATAAGTGCTGCAAACACACAGCGCTTTCAAGCAGAAGCATTTTCAGAAATGATGTGGTCAGGCACTCACAACCTTAATTTAATTTCTTTCCAGACATAAGCAGGGAGAAAAAGTCTGGAAGGATCTCAGGGAAGGCACTTGTAGAGCAGATAGAGGTTCTTTCAGGGCCATGCTATTCATCAAGGAGACACTTGGATGGTACACAAGTCCAGCATGCCTGCTATGCTCTGAACATCAGCAGTAATGAACGTCTTGCTATGAAAGCCAAAGAAAGCAGTGTCATGTAGGATAATAGTGCAAAATGTGAGCCCACCTGTCTGTGTGATTAATGGAATGAGCCCCTTCCAGAGAATGAATGGAGGCAAGAAGACCCTTCCAGAGTTTGTGTTCAGTTTAGGTACAGAGGTACAGAAAGGCTAAGAATTCGTGTAGCTGTTGATGTCACCTGGTGTCTTGGGTTGTGGAGCCTAAATTGTGTATTCTATTTTCATCTGCTGAAAACAGTTGGGGGGTTGTTCCTCTTTATCTCTTGTTTACTCTGGAGGGAGGGGGGCGGGTGCCTTTTGATAATGGCCCAACTGTTAACACCAGGTAGGGCATTGTTCTTATCTTTCTTCACAATGGGCCATTACGACTCCCCAGGCTGTTTTCTTCCCCAAGCTGGTCCCCTTCCCAAAATATACCCATATTCCATCATCCTATTGTGAGATGCTCCACCCAGTGGGGGGAGCCAACCGTTCCTACCTGGATAAAACTGGGACTCAGGACCAGGACGCTCTCTTGCTTCACCCGATTACCGGAGGAAGACTGGACCCTTCTCATCATCACTGGACCCTTCTCACCACCTCTGGACCTTTTTGGCTACAGGATCATTTCTACCTCAACAGAACCACATCTGTCACTCCAGGAGGACTCATTTTTGGACTGCTTCCGACACCCTGACCAACAGGGCATCAGGTTGTAGCTCTGACTTTGTCAGGACTTTCCAAAATTGTTTGTTTGTTTGCTGGTTTGGTGGGGTGTTTTTTTTTCTACCACATTTGTATTATTGATATTCCTAGTAAGGAACTGTTATTCCTATTCCCAAATCTTTGCCTGAGAGCCCTTAATTGTAAAATTATAATTTGGCGGGGGGTGAGGGGTTTACATTCTCTATTCTAAGGGGAACCCCAGTTTCCCGGGCAGATATCTGTCTTTCTAAACTGAGACACCTGGGAAATACCAATAGAATGTGCTGGGTGATTGAACAGGTGATCTGATCCCTCTATTTTTTCCATGAACTGAAATAAAAAGCAAAGGATCCACCAAGTCTAGCCATGTCAAACTCTTTGAAGAGCAATGGGAGGGAAAAATATTAGCAGCAAACAATACAACAAATTTTTCTGTAGAAAGTATGGGTCAGTTTTCAGTTAACCAATTTCATTACAGACAGCAAAATAAAACCATAAGTTCCCTGGTCTTCCACATGGAGGCAGATGAGTAATTTTTGTCACTGGCCTATTTCTCAAATTATATTTATAAATTAATTGTACTCTGAAGCCATAAGACCCAGACTCACAAACTTGCCATGACTTTTCAATAATGTCTTACCCTAAAAACTGCTCCCACTTATAAATACAGGAAAATTCTCAATCATTTTAATATGATCTTTTTTCAGTGATACTTGGATATTTTCCCCAAAAACTTCAGTGGGAATGAAGCACCTAGCTTTTTCTGGCCCTTTTCAAAAATGGTTTTATTTTGTTTATTGTGACAGAGACCACCAGCAAGATGAAACCAGTGAATTGTGTCCAGTGACAATATTGATAGACCTCATATCTGAGACTCTCTTTCAGCATGAGGCACACATATTCTAGGGACAAAACACATCCCAGTGTCCTCAAGGCTGAGTCACGAGCTCTTTTCCTTTACCATTCCTTGCTGAACACAAAACACATTATCAAAACCAAAGTTCTCCATCAACCAAATCTGTGATCCTGAGTCACAGGTGAAATTCTGAATTTATTAGCATGTTTCTCTGGCACAAGGTCTTGAACAACTATTTCTATGGCTTTAAGGAGACTCTTTAGTCTTCAACTATTTTAAGATAGTCTATCTTTTTAAAAATAAGTTATATTTGGCTTCATTTTGGTATCATGTTGTCATCTGTCTCCGCAACTTCCCTAGAAGCCTGTAGAGGAAATGTGTTCTCCATAGTGCTGTTAATTTGGGTACATGCTGAAGATGGTTTCCAGAATAGCACTGTCACTTACCTGCTGGGATGGCACTGGGGCCTCCCACGCTGCTGTCTGGGGCTTGGAGACTTGCATCTCTCTTAAACATCTAGCTGCACTTTTCCAGTTCCTGGAGAGGGAACATCTATTCATAGTTATGGCAGCATGACATTCTCCCATATTTACCAGTAATAATTGCTCTCTTCCATGTTATGCCTTTCAGCCCTGTGGGAACCAATAGAAAACCCACTTTTTATGTAGATATAATTATCTGCACAGCGTTTTTTTGTCCCTCTTTCTTCATCACTTTTACCTTTTTTAATTGCCTCCTTCACACATTATTTTCAGTCTGTGCTTTTGTTTTCCTGCTGCTCAACCTTGAATATCATGAACTGTTTTCACTGAAGGTGTTTCTGGTGTCCTCTCACAAATAAGTGACAAGCACGAAGACTGCTGGGTGCACTTCATCGTCTTCAGCAGTGCCCTGAAAGGCAACACTTGCTTCACAATGATCCCAGTGATCTCTTCTACCTGAGGCTGAAGAGTGTGTATGTGTCTTGAAGAAGCAGGTCTGCCAAGAGAACAGAGTTTACCTATTTATTAGGGAAGGGGCAGGGTGTGGATGGCAGAAATTTTGGAGAGTTTTACCTAAATTTAGAGGTGTTTTCAATTTCTTTCCTCATTACAAATTTCTCGTTTTCTTCCTTCCAGAGACTGCAGTCTTTTCCTGCCTGAAAACAAAAGCTAACTTGTGAAAAATGGGAGCAAAGGTGGCTTGGAAAGCCTGACCCATCAATGGCAGAAAAAATTGCTTTCAGATCAGGATAGCAGTGCTAGATATCTGATGTTTCTCTGATAGTTCATCATGACAGTACAGGAAAATTTTGATCCAGCCTTGAAACATACCTAGTCACTATTAAGCTGTCTTTTATCTCTGTGGTAAGAATGGTAAGAAGAAGATGGTAATTTTTTTCTTTTTTTTTTTTTTTTTTTTTTTGAAGGGATTTTAAAAAACNGGAAGGAGAGAGGATAAAAAGGTCCCTCTAGAAACCCTGCAGAAGGTGTATGTCATTTAAATGTCTTTTAAGCTTTGGTTTGAAAACTTCTGGAGCTCTACACAGTAATTACTTCCATTGAGGAAGTGCACACATTCTGCTACTCATGCTAATTACTTATAAGGAAAAGACAGGAGGGCTCAGCACTGAAATGTTTCAGGCACCTGTCTTTCTTTTACTAAGCCAATTCCTGCAAAGCTGGCAGCAGCTAGAAAGACTGCCTTCTGTAATCATCCCTCTTCAGTGCAATTTTAAAATTTCATCTCTTCTTTCCATCAAAAAAGCCAAGGTAGCAGCTCATGTGGTGTCAAAATGGGCTTCACATGCTTCGTGTACCGAGCAGCGGGCAGGCAGTTCAGCAAGGGGTCATGCAGATCAGTAGAAGAAGGGAAAATTACCTCATTTCTTCATCTTTGTTACTCAATATGGGGAAATAAATGTTTTTATAAACATGGGGAAAGGGAAGGAGCAACAGCTTAGCTAAATCATGGGTTTGAACCCTAAAACTCAGTTTGTCATTTTAATTCTGATTGTTAGGATTGCCAGCTCCTCTTCAGTCATGCAATACTTGACAACCAGAGAGGAAGGAAGGAAGGAATAAATCCCAGCATTTTTCCTGCTTCCTAGATGTCTCTAGCTTTTGTGATAGCTCTGTAAATTTTATAAATGGGATGGATTAAACCTTAGAGTAGATAAATAAAAATGGAAGTAATTTTTTTTTAAATAGGATTTTTAAATCAGTTTTGTCATTAGGATTTTTAGTATCTGAAAGTAGCAATGTTGTCTGTTAAGAGTCAAACTCAAAGTTTTTGCAGGAGGCAACTGGTTCCATCTGAGATTATAGCCACTGTATCAGATAAAACAAAATCTTGTAAGCATGTCCTTTGTTTAGGAAATGTGCTCTGATACAACTTTCTGCTATTGAAATTAGTTCAATTAATTAACAAAAAGCTGGGCCAAATAGGATGAAGTTAGACAATTTACATCTTGCTGTATAATAAATAGACATGACTAAAAGTATTTTATAATCTACACATCCTTAATATTTGCAGAGTAGTGACCCAATGTGGAGAGTGTGTGGATTTTACAAGGTTTTAGAATTCATTTAAAAAGAAGCGTAAATGTCCCTCTGGGAACAAAAAAGTAATTTATGTCCTCTTCAGCTGCAGTACCAGAAGTACAAAACATTTACAGAGATTTTATTAGAATTCAGTATTGACACTGGTGGTGCTTTGGACACTTTCAGGTAATTTTAATTGATGATTCTTGATTTTTGCTTGGAAATCTTGGGTAGAAACAGCTCTCTTCTTGTTCATTATGACTTCCTTGGTAACTGTATCAGGGGATGTGTAGGTTGAACTTTTCTAATTTGAAGTCTCATTTGAAGAATGACAAAAAGAATAAGCACTTGATACAGAGAAACTGCTTTTTTTATCACAAACATTCAGATTTTGACCGCTGTATTTATGATCAACGTTCATGTGGATATTTAGCCCATGTTTAATCAATTCTTTTCTCCCAAAACTGACTGACAGGTTTATAAAATCTAAAAATGAAATTTTAAGTTTAAAAAAAAAAGCATAAGACATAGTGGGGATCTTTGAGAGATGCTTTGTATGAAGACTCACAGATTCTGAGCCAGAATCTCTTCCATCTCGGTAAAAAAAATGTTCAGATGTTGCATTTTAATAAAAAGTCCTGTACTGGCTGGGTAGTGATGTGACTGGGGTGAGGAGGTGGAACAGTGTATTGCCTCCCTCCTTCCTCAGATTTGGTACATACATCTGGAAGCAAGTGTTTACCTGCAGCCTTGTGAGTCTCTCATGAACTGAAAAGAATTCCTTCAGGATTTTGTGTGTGCATCCCTTTACAGTCAGTTCTCCCCTTTCTAATGTGCTGGTGATCCATTTTCATCTTGTGATCTACAATGACCTCCAAGTGTTTCCCAGTAGAACGTTTGCAGAGCAAGTTGTTGCTCATATTTTTATGCAGTGGATTTGTTTGTGCTTACGTGTGTTCCTTGCTGTCCAGTTGTCCCCACTGATTTTCACTCTACTGTGTAGCACTTTCTACAGATTAAGAAAGTATTGAATTCTAACCCTGACTTCTAGGATATTGGAATTCAACCTGGTTTGGAAGCATGTGTGTTTAGCTTTTCTTAGAGAAGGGAGGTGAAGGGAGAGGACTACTCTTGCCCTTGTCATTGCTGGGTAAAATGGAATGTATCCTGACTTCAGAGCAAGGCCTGAGAATTGAGGATAATAAAATGAAACTAAGAAATTGGCATAAAACACAGGATGGTGCTTGACCTGGTAATCTCTGAGTATTTAGGGAGTTGTAACACTGAAATGTACTGTGAAACCTAAACATGTCATACTAGGTTAGCAGTGTAAAGAAAGGCCAGACCATGGAGAGCCATAAAACTGATGCTATGTATAGAATGATTAAAGAAAAAGTAATGTAGTTTTGTCCTTAGAAAGATTGTCCACTAAATATAACCCAATCTCTCCTAAAGTAAAGGAATAAATATTAAGGAGAGTAAAAATCTGGTGTATAATGGTAACAGGCCAAGAAGCAATAAGCATCATGAGCTGATGATGGAGGAAAAATCATGTCAGATAAACTTGATTAATATTTTGCAGATTGAATTACAGATGGTTGCAGTGGAACAGATGTAATTTGTATGGCTGTCAGATCCTGCTCCTATTTTTACAGATGAAAATTGTGACTGACTGTTGACATCCATCGAGATTTCACTGTCTGAACTCAGAGAACAGGGAATAACACATCCCTCGTGTTCTCTGAAGCAATATTTTCTTTGTAAATATGCATTCAAACACTGCTATGCATATTTGCACAGTGAGGTAAATTTATACACCATAGAAAGAAGATAAATGTATAGATCTGTGGTTCTGGGGGAAGTAGGAAATGAGCTGTGGATAATATTGCAAGCTTGTTTTGAATTGAAAACAAGATGGTCTAAATGGGAAGTCCCAAAAAGACCGTGTTTTTCCTGAGAGGACACAGTGCACTTAAGGAGCTTGTACCACTGTTGTTTTGATTTTTTTCAGCCTTCTGATGTTTTCATTTTTGTAGTTGGAGTTTCTCATAGTTTTTTATGTTAACAAAAGTAATTTTTTGTAAACTGTACATTCCTCTCTGGAGGAATGACGTTTGATGGACTTCTAGTTTGACCAGTGGGGTCGGAGAGGTGGCAACCTCATTCTCCAGCCCCTGATCAAGCTCCAAAAACTGTATAAATTGAAATCCCAAATAAACATCCTCTTCTTTTTGCTCTGACACTGACTGTGTGAGCGTCCTTCTTTTTGTGTCCATCTAGTGACATACCACATGTTTTATGGTCTGTAATGTGGCGTGAGAAGAATGCCAGGAGTGATGGAGAATTTAATCCATGGTGGGGTAATGCCAGGGGATTGCAAAGGCTGGAGGGAGGCAAGACTTCATTCATCCTGCAGGAAGTGGTCCTTAGGAATGATCTTCCCTCAAAGTACTCTCTAATTTTGAAATGCAACAGCTGGAACACCTCAGGACAAAACTATGGCATGAGACTGGGAACTGCTCTCAGTGTCACTTCCAGCACTTGCCTGTTCAGCAGCAGAGACACATCCTGAGTCATGGAGTAATCCAAGACAATTTACTGAATGAACTTGTGCCATGCTCACAGTTCTGAAGTGTGAGTAGTTTCCTCTTTGCAGTGGGAATTAAGATCCCCAGACAATGTCTAAACTGCTGATAAAGTACCTATTCAGATTATGAAGAATAATGTGCCAAGTAGTGACAGGACAATAATATTGCAGAACCTGATCTGATTAAAGTAGAAGTATGGATACAAAAAGAAAATTGCTTTATCTAAAAGTGGGGTTTTTTAATTCTAAGAAATACCAGGGTTATTTTGAATTTAGTTTGGATAATGCTGGATTTGAATTGCAGATTCCAGTGGAATATGGGAGAGCCATCAGTGTACGAACACAGACCTTGAAGTATCAATTCTGACTTGCTGACTTCCCACGTTGCTGTTGCCAGCCCTGGGAAAAGGGTTCTCGCTACAAAATGGAAACAGAAACGCTGATAAGCTTCAAAGTTATGATCTTAGTACAAAGGGATAGAATAATGGGAATTGAATAGTCTACAGCTTAGGGGTAGTTTTAAGTATACTCAATGTGCAGTGTGACAAATATTGAGGAAAATGCAGTAGGACAGGAAAGCACACAGTCGTTGCCATATAGCTGGAAGGAGCTGCTTGATTGCTACATTACTGTTTGCCCTGAGAATATTGCTAATTTGATGTTTACACATCAAGAGGTAATATTTTGGTACAAATGCACTTAAGTGGCAGGAATCTTTTTCTCAGTCATCTCTGTTCTACTCTAGATGTCTTTTTCTCAGTCAGGCACCTGAATTTTCACATCATGGTGATTAGAAAAGCCAAGTTTTAACACAATAACTCTTTAACTCGGAGGACTATGCAGCCTTTTGTTTCTCACTGCTGGATACTCAGGATAAGTACTGAGCATACAGACCTGCAGAAGGGCTGCTAGGAGGAGAAACAAACATATGCTGCGGGTGAAGGAAATGGAGGGCTAATGAGGCTTTTGTCAGATGCCTTTCCCTGCTTGTTGTGCAGCTCCCTTTTTCTAGCTTGTTGTTTAGCCTACAAGCCTCAGGGAAACAGATTGTCACAATCCAAGTTTTTTCAGTGCCTTGCTGATCATGGGAGCCTCACATTACAGAGCATTTGCTTTACTGATGACTCAAGTACAGTGGGATTTGCCTTCTGTGCAGCTTTTCCCTCCTGGTCTCCAGCACCAGCATAAACCCAAGAAGAGAGAGTGTTAGCTTTTCCCCAGAGAACAGGGAATCCTAAAGAAAAACTCCTCTGAGCTTGCAGCAGTAGCACTGTCTATCCAAGCCTCAAGGGCCCCTACTTTGCCGTATCCATGTGCCATGTGGCAGTGAATGTAAAAAACTCTACACAGAGCATTTTCAGGAACTCAGTATTTTCACCCCTGCTCAGGAAAAGCACTCACTGAACTCAGGTGGAACAAAGAGAAGGAGAGTGTGCCTCTCCACTGCCTAAGTTGAGAGGCAGTGATAGATGAAAGGGAGAGTGAGAATAGATAGTGGAGTTGTTTTCATGCCCAGTCCCTGCTTGCAGGACACTGGCTGATCAGTGGGTATAGGAATTTATGCATTAATTCTGTCTTGTTCTTCTCTAGCTCAGCTCATCTTTTCCTTCATCCCATTTGAAGGGCACCCCTAGAAAAGGTTTTGCTGCATTTTGCTCTAATCCCAAGACAGTTTAGTTTAAGTCCCTTTAAATCTTGCCACATCTGCCTTTTGCACAAGAGAGTAAAAGTATTTTTCAGTGCTAAAAATAGGCAGAGAAGAATTGTAAAGGAAGTTCATGTGGAGCTGGTTCTAAGTGGCTTCTTCCAGCTGATGTAGCTGCTGAGAGTCTGACTCACTGCTCTTCCCTGATACATTTCTCCACCACTATTATGTCTTTCATGATTGAGTCCCTAAATGTCCTTTAAAATGAACAATACAGTTTTGTCATTGTTTGGCCGGTCAGGAGATAGGAAGATGAGATGCTGTATCACAGGGAACATTTATTTCCAGGCATTTTTATTGTAAGAAGCTGCCTCTGTGAGCACAGCTTCAAATAATAGCCCTTATAGGAGAAAAAAAAGACATCTGTTCAGACCTTGAACAAAGTGACAGTAATATCAACTTAATGGGCAAAACTTCCAACAGGAGACTATTAAGCTTTCCTGAATAAATTAAAGTTATGCAGTTTTAATGGAGACCTGAAATAGATGAGAATTAAAGACAATATAAAAAGTAGGTGTTCTGTGGAGTTTTACTTGGGTTGATACAAAATCCTTTCTTCCTGATGGTCACATAAAGGAAACTGTGTTTTCAAGCTGTCTTTAATGCTCTATGTCAACTTCACTCTATTGCAGAAGAAGAGCTTTTAAATTATGACCTTAAGTGATGAATTGAAGTATCTATCACCTTCTCTGAGATGTACACATTCAGCTGGATCAAGCAATCACCACAAAGACCACGGCTGAGAAGACTTAACTGGGACCAAGTGGTTTTGGGACTTGTTCCCTATCAGCCCCATCCCGTTATAAATTAATCTTGGATTGCATCTGTGTTTTTGGGTTGTGGGTCTGCAGGTTGGGATTGGTTGCAGGTGTTTAATTCCTTTCCCTTATTTGTGCCTGGAAAGATCAAGATTACAGCTGGAGGGCAGGGAAACAGGCACACAGGATCTGGCTGCTCCAGTTCTCTGTTTGCTAAAGTAGGTGTTGCTTGTTTTTTTCTTCACTTTGGAGCGAAACTTATTAATTTAGGTTCTCCTTTTTCCTCTGCTATTTCACACCAAAGCTTCAATTTGTTGTTGCAGCCTTATTATACTGGTGAGTACTTTTAAATCTTTTATTGACCATTGAGTGCTTGTCATCTCTTTGGAATTACTTTGCAAATGAATCTCAGTAGATTTAGAAAAGTTCTACAAAATCTAGTTTTATGTCTCTTTAGGTTGACACTGTATAATCTTCATGTACACTTTTTATGGGCTACCTGATGCATTGCCCACTAGGTAATTTAAGGAAGTAATTATTTCTGTGCATTTGTAAGTGCATTATTGTTTCTTGTAAAAATTCTGAAAGAAAACATAAGGAGTTGTTGTTAGTGGTGGTTTTTTGTTTGGTTTGGTTTTGGGGTTTTTTGTTGCTGTTGGTTGGTTTTGTTTTTTGTGGGTTGTTTTGTTTTGCTTTGGGTTGTTTTTTTGGGGTGGTGGTTTTTTTTTTGTTGTTTTTTTTTGTTTTTTTTTTTTTAATTTAGGAAAGCTGGTTTTCCCCAGGAAAANGGTGGTTTATATGCTATTATTACTGTATCTAATCACGTCCCTGGGCTTTCAGTTTCAAAAATGAACACTTATGTCTCTTTAAGTAGTTGCCATGGAAATCCTCACAGCATGAACCTCTTCAGTGAACACCTTATGGCAGATAAATTATGTCTTTTGTTTCCGTAAACACATCAGAAACTGGAGTGAAAGGGGTTTGTGTGTCTTCAAAGCACAGGCACAAGAACTGATACTTGTTTTTTCTAGCATATGTTTCCTAACCTCACTTCAAATCAGATAAATCAATGTCAGATTCTAAGAATGTTTCTCTGTTATTTGAAAATACAATACAGTGAATTGAAAAGATCTCTTTTCAGCTCCTAGTCCCCCTAAAGATTTTCAGATTTTTTTATTTTTAATACAAAGACTTTTGTGTATAAAGCTTTTAGGAATACAAATATAGGAGATATTCCTGGCATTTGAATGCTTTCCTTTTCTCTGCTGTAGAGTCTTCTTTGAACAGGTGTGATCTTTGTGACAACAGTGTGAAATAATAGAAAATATAAACAAAAAACTTTTGTGGTTTGTGTTTTTTTGCTTTTTGATGATTAACAACCTAATTTTTGGTTGAGTTTCAAAATAATGGAATTAAAAAGAAGTTACTTCACTGAGTTGTTGTTTTTTTTTTCTTTTATGTTCTCATTGTTTTCCACTGCTGTCTTCTCCATGTAGAAGATGTTGAATATCATCATTGGAAAGCTGTTCCTTTATATTAGAATGTGGCCAATAATTTCTGGGGTTTTAGCATGTCTGTAAAGACTAACTCTGCTGTAATAAAGGTGTTTAAAGACCCCGAAATTTGTTCTGTTATCTTGAATAAGACACATGATTAGTGTGGAGTTATGACTTGCAGGTTAGCAGTCTCATATTGGAGAGTCCTGTGTGTTAAGGAACCTTCAGGTGCTGATGGAGTCCCACTATTGTGTCACTCTTTAGCCATAATTCCTGTGTACACGGGGAGCCAAAGTGTCCTCTTCCAGTAGTGTGAGACTGGGGTGACTCCATCAGCTACATATTTACCAAGTGCTGCTAAGAATAAATTTTGTCCCAGTACAGACATATAAGGAAATTAATAAAATGGGTTTGATGTAAAATGTTAAGATATAAAAATGGAAAATAACATTTTAATGACAAAATGCATAGGCTGTTTAATATAATTAGTAATGTGGGTTTTAAAAAATGTTTTCTATGGTTTCTACTGCTTTTTTGCCTTGTTTTTGAGAAAGATGAATACTAGTACCTTTCACAGACAGTATTTTTATTAGTCCTGTAGGACAAGGAACTTGTGGGTAACTGTTCATGTGTTCAATACAAACTGTATTTATCTCTGTCCAGTTCCCATCACGCTGATGTTGATGTCCTGGAAGTAGCATCTGTGCCTAGTTTTGTGCCAGCTGCAGCAAAACTCTGTATCAAATATGGATGAACATGGCACCCAGGGTGGGTCAAAGCACGCAGATGAGCAAGAACTGAAAGAAGTTTCCTTTGCCATGGAACAGCTCCCCTCACAGTAGATAAAAGGACTACTTCATTCTCCTGAGCTTTCAGTCTGTCTCTCCATTCACTATGTTCGCTTTTCAAATTGAGTCTGTTTAGCTTCCCCTGCCAGACACTTTGGCACAGTTCCTCAGGCACTTAAATATCATTGCAGATTTGGGCTTCTGAGCCTACATCTTATTTCCCTCTGAGGGGGAGGAAGCTTTGCAAGTAGAGTTAATTTTGCTATAGAGGAAATAAATGCCATGAACCCTTTTTATTAGATTAAAACTGATAATAAAGAGCAGCCTTTGTCCCTCCATAAAGAACGTCTGTGAGCTGCACAGCCCCAGTGCCTGGGATGCTGTGAAAAGCCTGGGTTGCGTGGAGCATTTAGTGAGATTGGCTTCCAGTGAAGCCCAGGGTAGCATTCCCTCCTGTGTGATCTGCTTTTTCTGTTCTCCAGCAGTATGTATGGAGTGGATCCAACCCACAGAGAGCACAGATGTAGCTGCTCCATAAAAGCTTCTGAAACATCCTGAGTGTGACATAAACAAAACTGACCTTTAGTATCGCTCTCTCTGACTGCCAGTAACGGGCTAGTCGTGTTACAAACCTCCAAGCACACACGGTATGCTTGGCACAAACTTCACCAGTATGGGCAAGACACAACTAATTAGGACATAAAAATACTCAGAAGACATATATATGTGTGTGTGTGTTTGTGTATAGTGTGTGTGTATATATGCAGTATACAAATTACGCAGCTATGCAATGGCATTTAGGGCAATGCAGGATGCAGCAAGGCAACATTTGCATTATTGTGGTGTAGCTGTCTGATTCTGTTAACACACTGGCATAACTCAGGGCAGCTGCATCTATAATGGCAAAGATGGAAGTAGTGACAAATTGCTTTCAGTGAAGAATTGGGTGTAAAGTGCCTCTTTTATATCCAAAAAATGGAGGATATGGCTTTAGACAGCTGAACATTGTCATCCGTATTGGAAACAGAAGCCAGAGTTGGTTCATATCATTTGAAGCTCTAATTATGATGGCATATGGCAATCTCATTCCAGTGCTCAAATACATTTTTCTATCTTGGTTTAAAAGTGAGCAAAACTAGTATGTTTTGGTAGAAAAATAATTTAACAAATTCTCATTTTTTGGTGAACATTTTACTTAGCTTCATTAAATATTTGCTATTTTCATCTTGGAGAGGATTATGAGCTCTTGTCTGATGAGTGGATCTGCCCATTGGATGTTGATTTGCCACTCAATAATAAAGCACACAATGTCTGAATCATGTGGCTTGTTAGTCACCAGTATCAGGAACTGTTAACATTTTTCTCACGTTGTCATGAATAAAGCTGATCAACTTGTGTTTCAACAATTTGGTGATGACTTTTTCTCTAGTCAAAACATGGTGTTCACATTCTTTTTGTAATGTATGCCAAGATGCTGTAGACATATCAGGTCACAAATGTGTTCAGTTAAATAATTGCCACTGGAACAATGGCTTTGTAATGATATCATTCTTCTGTCAATACTCCTGTTTTATAGAGTAATATCATCTGTAACTGAATTTGGGGAGTAGGAATTATCTTCTGGCTCACTAGCAACACTGTGGTGCTTCCTGCATGGCTCAGCTGAGCTGTATGAAGTGGGGATGGAAATGCCTCTAAACAGCAAACCCTGTGACTGGGGTGTTCCTGCAGGACAGCAAAGGTTTGGGTTTGACTTCCTTCTCCTGTGCAGAGGTGATAGATGTTCCTGGGGCTTCTGCTGCTTGTGGAACTGTGCTTTTGAGTCAACAAGGTTATAGATCTCCAGCAGTGATCTGCATGAAGAGGATGAGCTTTGCTTGGTTCTTGGAAAAAGAGCCCTGTGGCTCCTCAGCGAAGGTGGCTTTTTGAGCACCCTGGGGGCAGTGTGTCAGAGCGCCATATAAATAACCCCCCAGGAATTTCCTTGTGGTTCAGCTGTGGGCAGCTGCATTGTCAGTGCAGTTCTCTGCTCAGCTCAGCAGTTATTGTGGAGCCTGTTTGAAGGTACCCAAGCTTCCCTTCAGCATGGAATTCAGATGCTGCCCTGGGGTGTCCTTGGAGGAAGAGACAGTTAACAAAAAGCTGGGTAAGGTGCAATGGCTGCATTTTGTATCAAACCCCTGTGGTGTTTGGGAAGCACATACTGAAGCTTTCAAGCTTCAGTTCTACAAATTGGCACGTCTTTAATTTCTTTACACGACTCAATTATCAAATTTATTTTCAAACTATAAAGGGTATGGTTTGAACGTATGGGCAACTTATCGTCTAAAAAAGTTTGTCTGTGCTGACAGTTTGTCAAGTTTCCGCTTTACAAATTCCATCACCTGTGTGCTTTGATTTTGCATTCTAAGCAAGCTAGAGTTCTTTTCCTTTAAGAGGAAAAACATTAAAGCACGTTAAAATAATATTTTTTGCTATAGTTGTACAGCACTCCAGAAGTCCTATTTTTCTCTGACGTAATAAAGAGGCATCCAAATTCCTTGCTGAATCTCCAAATGTGCTTATGCTTAGTTTGCTTTGTCATAGTCATGACATCTTTCTCTGGGACTTATGAGATTGTATATTGAGATGTTTTCAGAATCCAAGTAATTTTGCTTCCATTTCAGTGTAATGTATCTCCAAAACCAGGGACAGAATTTTATTTAGCACTGTAATGGCCATGTACTCGTGCCTATTTAGCAACTCTAAAAATACAAAGAAGTGTTCAAGTCTTTCACTATGTGGTTCTCATACCACTCCTACTGAATTACCAGGTCAAAGGTCTTGGAGATATATTTAACCTAGAGCAACAGCAGTTTAGAAAGAATTGTTTTATCATTTGCAGATGTCAAGAAGGGGAGGTGATTTTCCTAATGATATCACAATTTAAGGGCTTATTTTTGGAATACAAACTATCTGACTCTGTGTGTGTGTAAACATCACCCTGGCTGTAAAGCTTCCATCAAAGCTCCAGGGCCATTAAAAGGGAGAGTTTTTATTCACTTCCACAATTTGTGGACAATGACTGAAAGTATTACCCACTGGATCCAGCATAAGATCTTTCTGTACCAGACCATGCTAAGACCTCTAGGTCAGGTAATTCCTTTGAGCTGAGAGGTGGATATTAATTTTTTATTTTTTATTATAAATTTAAAAATCAATAATTTTACTTCGGGTCCAATCAGGTGTAATTCTGCATCCTTTGATACCAAAGAGTAGCTCTGCAGTACTTGTATATTGAATTAGAAACACACCAGGAGGTGAAGACCTTCATGAATCTGAAGTGTTCATTCAGGTGCATCTGGGTTATTAACTGAAAATAAACTAAATAAAAACACTCCCAGGCCTGGAAATGTTTCCATTATGAATACAAGCTGGTTATGTAGGAATTTGTTAAACAGCTTAAGTAATTTTTTTCCTTTACTTATGTGCAGTGATGGTGGGAGGATTGCTTTCTCTGCATCTGTTCTATTAGATGTGACTGGAGACCTGAAATCGGTGCAATTAATGTTTTTAACGAAAGAATGAAAGCATTTGTTATCTTCATGCAGTAAGATAAGATTGATTTACAGGTGAAAGTAAATACTGTGTGGGTCTGAGGTAAAACTTTACTACAACACTCCTGATTTTACCAGTTTCCTGATCCACCTAGTCAGTTTTATGCCTCTGGAAGGGTTTGCTACTTCAAATAAACAAGATCTAAAAGTAGAGCAAGCACGGAGGAAGAAGGGTTCCTCTATTGACTTTTACAAGCTGTCAGTTTATATATTGCAAACTGAAATGTAGATAGCATTAGATCATTATCTTAACTCTTTTGTGGGTTTTTTTTGTTTCATGCTTTTAAATTGGACAATCTTGTGCTCTTCTGTTGTTCTCAGATGTGTTTACTACATGATCTGTGTAGAACAGTCTTTTTCTTGTAGTTCTCTCATAACCATAAGCATACATGTTTTTTATGAACTTGCTTATTGTAGGTCTTTTTTCAAGATTATAGAAAGGGCTGGTGAGAGCTGAAGCTTTATTTTCTGTACCAGGATTATTTAATTTTTAATTTACTTCAAGTTACTACTATTTATTTTGAATGGGTGATGATGGTAATAATGTATCATTAATCATATAACCTTCCTAATCAACAATTTTAAAGTGTTGGAATATGAGATCAAAATAAGGAGGAATGCAGTGAGACACATCAATTTGTTTCCATCATTCATGTAAGTCAGCATAGCTCAAAATAAGCACATAAGTACCCAATGAGGTCAAACCTTCCTGCCTAGGAGTAATAGGAGACATTAATTACTTCAAATATTTTGATCTATGTTGCTAATTTACATGAAGGATTGACTGTAAGTTGCTTGCTTAATGTGAAGTACTATAATAATGCTTATATCACTCTTTATATTAAATGCTTAATAAATAAAAATCAAAATATATCTACAGCTAAAAGGGAGTGGTTTAGCTTTTTTTTTTACAAAGCTTACCAATGATCTCATTGGGATTAAACATTCTAAAGGTACTCTTGCTGCTTTAATCAACAGCTGGTAGGATTGAACTGCATCACCTTTTCCCACTTGAAGTGAAAAGGAGAACTCCTGTTGACTTCTAGGCTGGGTGAGATTCTGCTTTGGAATAACTCTGTGGATGGTTGTAGGTGGACTCAAACTTCTTGGTGTGCATTTCTAAGCTTTCAAGTCAGCTCAAGCCTGTGAGTCCGGACAATGCTGCATGTGTTTGAAGGTAATAATTTACCAAGAATGGTTCAGGTGTAGCTTCGTATCTGTGTAGGCTTTATTGTAATACTGCTTAGAATATTTATTTGTGTAAAGGTTTTACTTTTGAGCCTTGCAGAGGCATCAAACAGCAGATGGTCTGTCTGTGCAGTACTGTGCTACTAAGGTTAGCACAATCCTGACAAAATGTAATAAGTTTACTAAGTATCAGGTGTCCCAATATTTGTCTGATTCAGATAGAAAACGAGCATCCAAATCAGAGTTCAGGTGTCCCAGGTATAAAAAGAGCTGTAAAGAAGGGCAGTCATGTATGTGTGTAAATCATAGGAAATGTGTTGTGTCTAAGGCACATGAGGAGTGCCTGGGGGTGTTTAGCCTGGAGAAAAGAAGGTCTCAGGGTGACCTTATTGTGCTCCTGAAAGGAGGTTGTAGTGAGGTGGGGGTTGGCCTCCTCTCCCAGGCAACCAGTATGACAGGAAATGGCCTCAAGGTGTTCTAGGGGAGAATCAGGTTGGACATAAGGAAGAATTTCTTCACAGAAAGCCTTGTTAAGCACTGGAATGAACTGTCCAGCAAGGTGGTGGGGTCACCATTCCTAGGGGTGTTCAAGAAATGATTGGATGTGGCACTTAGTGCCATGGTCTGATTGACAAGCTGGTGTCCCATCACAGGTTGGATCTGATGATCTTGGAGGTCTTTTTGAACCTCAATGATCCTGTAGGACATGGTTTTGCCAGGTGTGATTAATGGATATGCATGAATAAGCACAATGTCAAGAGCGGTGCATAAGGGTACTCTGCAAACAACATGCCTAACTAATTGCCACTGACATTAAAATCCTTCTTTGAGGCAAGACTAGCACTGGAGTCTCCAGACCTTGATCTCAACATCTTTGGAGCTGAAATATCTGCTGAGCTGACTGCACATACACAGAAAGGACACCTAACAGCTAAGAGGGCTATGGGAACCAGACTTGCATGTGGCCAACTTCCTCGTGAGCAGAGTAGCACGGGTGCATCCAATTATAATTGTACCATTGTTGGGGCAGTTTAGAACAGGTATAATATGGAGGAAGAGTAAAGCACTAGAAAAAGATTCACTGCCTGCCCAGAAGCCCTCTGGAACTATTTGAAAGCCTGTGAAAGGGAAGCTGCAGGTTTCTGAATCACAGTGGTTAAGCACCTTGGAAGGAGTAAACAACAAGTTCTCTCTGTGCTCTCATTTGTTCTCTGGCCACAAATAGGTATTGAATTGAGAGGGGGTGGGATGGTAAGGGAAGCGGATGCCAAAAGAACAGAAATTGTTCACCAAATAGACCCTAGAAAACAAAATTATTTTTTCTTGGTACTTGGTATTTAACTGTTTTTATAAATCTTCTGCTGTTCTGATCCTGATTTTTTGCCATACTTATAGGCCTTAACACCTCTTACCTAGGTGTTAGAAGATAGAAGCTCCTAAGTAGAAATTAATTGATGACCTAATAAGTCTTGGTTTCTGATTGTGGGCTGTGGCAAAACTGAGGATGTTGAAGCTCTGGTTTAGTGCTCCTGGTCTGGTGCCTAGTATGCGACTTGGATAGAATTTAGGTGTTCAAGCACAAGTTGTTATAAAAGGCATCACAAGTATAGTTTGAGTGGAGCCTTAACATTATGTCATGGGACGTGCCTTAATTTTTATCCTGAAAGTTCCATGGTTTTCAATGCCTCTGGGTAGATGAAGAGCTGCTGGTTATTCTGGATGTTGCTCTACATGTTGCTGTGTTTTACCCACTTATCATTCAGTGTGAAATATGGAAATATTTCTGTGATTACCCTGTAACTGCTGGACTAAAAATATAACGCTTTGGTACCCTAGATCCCTCAATCATAGATGTTCACTCGAGCAGTCAATTCTGCAGATGCATAAACACACCAGTACCAATGGTAATCAGAAAAAATGACTCCTTTGTTCATAGGAATGATACAGCTCCTTTTTGTGCGTGACAGCTCACACCTATAACAGCCTTAAGGATTGGGTTCAGTTTTTCAAATTAGGCTCCCTGTTATTAGAAGAACGTGGCAGAGTTTTGCTGTATGCTTTGCTAGAAAACCTACTGATGTTAAATATAAGTTATAGATTAAAGCCAAGCCATCTGTCATTCTCATGAGAAGAATGAACACTTCAATAAAACACATATGACATCTCACTGTAATAAGCTTTGTAGGCAATAGATTAAACAAATATTTTTCTGAATTTAATTATAATTTTAAAAGAAGATCAGGAAATGGTAAATTTGCTTTCTCAAATATTTAATTGATAATACCTGCAGGTATCTAAGCAACCTGTTTTATGATGTTGACAATGTGAAGAACAACTAAATAAAACCAAAACCCCAACAAAATATCTTATGCAGAGCTCTTGGAATAAAAGCAGCAAAATATAATTTGAAATTTATTGTTTCTGCAAGAAACTTCATTGTCAGAAAAGAAGCAGCAGCTAATAGAAACTGATCATAATTTTTCTGCTCTCTTCTCCCCTTACATACCTTTAAGGCTAATTTGACTTGAGAATTCAGCTGCACAGGAGCACACCTGTGACCCGTGTGCTCCTGCTTAACCCCATGGCAGTGTTATGTTCAGTGTAGTGTGAACACAGCATCCAGCATGGCATGTGTGGGGTACTGGTGATCACTGGGATTGATACTGCACCGCTCAGTCTGGGAAACGGGAATAACTTGTACCTGTAGCAAGTACAGTGGTGGTCTAAGTGATGCCTTATGTTGTTGCAGGTATGGCTTCCCCTTTTACTAATGCACCTTCCTCTCCTTCACAAAGCACTGAGATTCTCAAGCAGTGCAGCAGATAGGGCCTTTAAAAAAAAACAAACAAGCTTTTAGCCAAAGATCTCAGAGGATCTCTGAGCTACTACCAAATAAAACTTCCCTGCTGGAAGCTGGGCTGGATAGGTAGTGTTGTACTAATTTATTACAAATGAAAAATCTGATACAAAGAAATAAAAATTGTTACCTAAGTAGTGTGACAGTGTCTGTCCCATCTCCTTTTCTACATCTTGCGGCAGAGACTTATATTTCAAAAGCCTCTAATTTCTTCCAGATAGTATCATGTGTTATTAGATAAGTAATCCTGCTACTCGGATATGTTGTCATTTCCTTTCAGATGAAATCAAACAAAACACTAGAGCTTAAAAAAAAATACTGATTATAAATTTTCCTAAAACTTTAACTGTTTGGGGAAAAGGTTTTAATTGGGCACAGCACTTGACTCCACTTAATCACTGTGTTAGAGCATTCAAATTTCCAGGCATTTTGAGTAAAAGATAATTAAGATGGGTAGGTTAAACCATGGTTATCATCAAATCCAACTGACACAGGAGTTATTTATAAGGCTGCTTGCGTTTTGGATCCTGGGCGATGCAGAGAGCAACACATTCTTCTGCTCTTTTCCAGCAGTACCTGGAAGAATGGAAAAAGAGATGATGCAATGTGTATAGAGAGGAACCCACACACCCAAACCAACAGATTAAACATTGATGATATTGAAAAGGAGGAGTGGGCACTTTATCAGCTTTAGCCATGCTTTGTATTTTCCTTTCCATTCTCTCTGGAAGCTATTTTCCTTTATGTGTATCACATGTGTCAAGGTTATGAAACAGCTCTATGCATCCTACTCCAGGAAGAGAGCTGTGTTCTTAGTCTGAACCCCAAATCTTCCTGCATTAGTGTTGATTAAGCCAGGTGTGACGTTTCAAGTATTTCCTGTGAGTGCCAGTGGGTGGATTCAGGCCATATATCTTTACACAAGGTCTTTTGCATGCTGCATTTTCTTAGTAGTGCTTTTCTTTTTATTTTTTTCTTATTTATTTATTTTTCCCAGCTTTTATCATATGAGGTGAACTAGAATGAATGTCCAGCTTTTCGCCTTAAAACACTTTTGCCCTGAGAAATAACAGAGGCTATTGCAAATCCTGCATGCACAGCTGCTGTGTTTCTGCACCAGTGGTGCCCAACACGGTGTGGACTGAATACACAGGACTTTTGTCGCTGGAAGCTGGGGAATCAGGCACTGAACCACTACTGTTCATCTCTACTCACGTAGACTGGGCACGGACAAGCAGGCTGTCACCAGCAGAGAGAGTCAGGGTTTTACCATCCATGGCAACAGTTGATGTGCCCTCCTGAAGGGAAAGAAGGCTTTTAATTTTCCATGTCCTGTCCCCAGCAGAAAGAAAATGCTGAATGTACAGAAGTCTTTCCTACTGAAAGAACACCTGAGACCTGTTCTGCTAAATATTCAGTTGGTCTTCTCTGTCTAACACTATTTGCATCAGCAAAAATATGTTTCATTGTTCATTGTTTCCCATCATAAAGCAGCAATATATTGCCTGATTCTTGGGGTACACTACCACCAACCTAACCTAGCAGCCTGCAAGGTGGTACAGCTTCAGAAATTACAGAGAGAATCTTCTGGAGTAGTTCAAGCTCTTCTTCTACTTTTCTGATTCCTCACAGCTCTTTAAGTCTTTAAGAGCTGTTCACAAGTCAGCAAGGGGGTCTCTGAAATTGCTGAGTTGCTCCATGTTGGAATGGACTAGTTATTATCCTGCCAAGCAGGGGAGCCAGGTTCTTGCCAGACACAAGGTTTTGATTCAACAGGCTGATGTAAGCTGCAGTGTAAACAAATGTCTTCCAACATTATGATGTCTTTAATTAGTATTTGATGGTGCCTTTGAATTTCAACAGAAGAGGAACCAACAGAAATATCTGCCCCCCAAGCTAGCCTGACTTGTGTAAGCAAAAATTAGCTTTTATTTTTCTTTGGGTTGTAAATGTATCCTAGAATACATTTCTAGAATACAATATTTCTAGAATACAATTCTGAATTAAGGACATCTGGATCACCTACAATTCTGGTTTAGTATAAACAAGTTTTCAGACATTTTTATTAGCTTATTCTACTTGATTCCAGTTTGACTTCAGGATGAGGACAAATGTTTTAAGGAAGACCTAAGATGATTTTGCTTTATTGCTTGGAGGTATTCTGATATATTTACAGGATATAGCCTAGAGAACATTAAGATTCCCAACAAGGATGGGGGCCAGTACCACTGACATCAACATACATGATGTGGAAAAAGAGGTTATTTTTATTGTGGCAGCACTTTACAGTTATTTTTCATTACAGTTTAAAGCTGAAAGGTGGTGCCTATTGGTGACCTTTTCCATGAGAAGGAAGGGAATCATTCCAGTTTCTGTTGCTAGAAGGCTTTACTACTGTTCAGTCTGAACTTAAACATGAACTCCTAAGTTAACAAGTGTGAATTGTCACATACCAGCTGCCATATCCAGATATCTGAATTCTTTTTACTTTTCTCAGTTGTTCCTGGTCCATAAGCTATAACCTAAAAAAAAAAAAAAAGTAAGTAATGGCTTCATCCAAGTGACCAAAGGGTCCATATTCATCTTCCAACAGCATTTAAAACACTATTTTTACAGGAGAATATTCATAGAAGATGACATTATTTTTACAGGCATTAAAATTCACACTGTTTGGTATTCTCATATTGATTCCTGCTGATAAAAAAGGAACTGGTCACACCTGCCACTCCTTATGCTCCTCTGCATCCTTGCTTATCTATTCCTTCTGCCTCCTCCCACTCTCAGTTTTGCATCTATATGTTTCCTGCTTCTGTTCTTGGAACAGGCACTTCCTCCTCATGAACCCTGGGCCCTGTCAAGAGCCTGTTGAAGTAGAAAAGTTTCTTTCATTAACATTAAAAATGCTGCAGACAGGACTTCATCTCTCTCATTTTCTGCTCCCTCTGTGTTCTTCCTGACATTCCCACACTCTGTCACTTTGCTGTCAACTGTATTGGCTTCTTTGGAGTGTGACTCCAAGTAATTCTGGAGAAGAATATGTTTTGTAAACATCACACATACAGCATAGATATCAAATGTTGACAGCTTCATTTAACACCCAAACTAGACTGTGTTTGACTAAACTGTGAAGTGGAATGTTTTAGGGCACTGGTTGCTGTCCAGTTTTCCTTGTTTCCACTTTATGTAGATGGAGGGGGAGAAAAAAAAGTGTATTTACACACCCAGATTAGACTTGGACCACGGACGCTGCTCAAATACATAAAGAAGCTGAACACACTTGAGTAGTATTTCCATCACAGTGGTGCTTCTGATTTGGGAAATATGGGGAGAGGGACAGGGCAATTAAGGAGCTGTTTTAATCCCAAAGGAAATGAACAGAAATAAAGCTCAGGTTGATTCTGTAAATGAAAGTAATAAGCCAGAAATCCCCTGCCCTATGCTTGTAAAATCAATGGACCAAAGACAGGTACTTCTGTTGGGTTGCATAACTTTATCTGCTGACTATATATTGCTCCCAGGCCTGGATTCACTCAGTGCAAATGGTAGGCACCAATTATCCATACCTTTAAAAATATCTCTTTCTTTTTAGAGAAATTATACCCCCTTACCTCTGTTTCAAAGCTATCTCCAAACATACTCAAGGATTTCTTCTGTTTTATTTCACCACGATGATCATTTAACCAGCTCGAGAAGGAAAATGGCTCCATAACAGAAGTGGAATTCAGTGGGAAAGGTGTTTCTTTCAGGAGTTCATCTGTAAGCAAGGCAGAGGGCTGTCAGTGAAACTTGCTTCCCTTGGTCGCTGCAAAAATTTTAATTGAGGGGTCAATTTACAGACAGCATCTAGTCAAAAGTCAGTTGTGACAGTGAGCAGTGCTATGGTCATTATCAGGACTTTCTGAGATTGCAAGATGCATATGTTATTTGTGTGTCTTTATGGAATGACTTCAAAGATGTTGTCAGAACGGTGTATTTAAACAGTATGCAATACACTACCTCCTGGCATAGTTCTCATTCTCTTTCAGACCAGCTTTTGCACTGGTAAAACATGATTTATCTTCTCTGAGCCTTTGCTCATATCATATCCCTCTAAAAGCAGATTTGGGCCTATAGAATAAGCTTATTCTACATCTCTCACCTAGTACTGGCTTTTATGTTTCATGTCCCCTCTGTGCCCCCTGTTTTTAAATACTTTGGCCACAGCAAACCCAATAGATTAGTACAACCTGTAATATAATACCATGTATTTTTTGTGGTGTTCCTGGAGCTGTGGCTCCAGTAGCTCTCCTTCCTAAATTATTTGATTTAAAATAGCTGGAAGACTAATTGCAGTGTCAGTATAGCTGGCAAAATTCAAGCTTCATATCCTGCATGTTGCTGGTATATGAAATGAGCTTTAGTTATTTACCAGCTCACAGTGAATTACAGAGACAGAGCAATTGCCTTGGTGATTCTAAGTAGTTTGTTCTGAGATGCCATGGGGGAACACCCATTGAGTAATTTCAAGCAGTAATGCCAACCAGATGATGGAAAAACTCCCTGGACAGTTTGCTCCCAAATGTATTGTGGTAATCAACTCACAGTCAAATCTTAGTCTCAGTGCTAGTAATAGAAGAGCTCTTTTTAAAATATTAGTGTGTTCATTATGCAATATTCTTTTGGTTCTAATGCCGAATGTCACTGCTCTGCAGTGTTTTGAATGTATCATTTCAGTTTTTCATTAAAGACCATTTTGTACACAGTCTTTGAACAATATGTGAGAGGGTCAGTACCTGCAAGGGATAGCAGTGTCCTGAAGGTGCTGCTGCTGTTCAAGGGATCCCAGTAAGCACTGAGTACACCCATCTCCAGATAATCTGGGTGGGATCCTATCCCTTTTGTTGCAGTAAAAATATTTTGCTCTTCAAATTTCTTCTCCATTATATTGGGAGGTTTGACCTGATAACCCACTGTGGTCTCCTCCAACCTCACCCATGCTGTGATTTTGTGATATCAAAATAATTATATTTTGGGAAATAATTTCTCTTGGCAATGCCTCTTTCAGGAAATTCTGAAAGTTATCTGAAGAAATCTGCAGTAAAAGAATTTTTTTGTTTGAAAGCTTTTTTCTTCAGATTTTTTTTGTTGTTAAAAAAAGCTTCCTACTTTTACATTATTTAACTCAAATATTAAAACCAACTTTTTTTGAAAAGCAAACTCCTCCAGAGAAACTAAGCAGCACCAAAACGAAAAAAAGAAAGTCTTTATATTAGTTTGATTTTATTCTGAACTTGTAAGCATTAACAAGATCTAGTGAACATTCTATATTTTATTGTCTGATAACACTAAAATGTAGTGTTAAGGTATTTGGTGATTTAGTTTTGGTGCTTCATTTTTCTCACTGCAATATGACTGGTGGGGGCTTTTTTCCTTAATTTTCACAGGTTCGTCAAACATCCTTTGGAGGTAATTAGGAACACATACACGCTTTGTCCTTAAATTATGGATATGTGCAAATGAGGCTGCAGTGGAAAATTGCTTTTTTGACTAGGGACTGACATAAAAAAAAGGTCTAAAATACTATGATACATGTTCACACACAGCAGAGGAGGAAAAGAAAATTTCTCAGAAATTTTATGAGACGGTACTCAGTGCAACTGCTGTTCCAAAAGACATTAAAGTATTTTATTATATTAATAGCTGAAATCTTTACCAGCTGTTTTGGTTTTAATTTGTTTTCAGAATAAAAATCATCATTTGAATTCAGAAAAGTTTCTAGTAGCTTTGTAATACAACAAAGTTACCCACTGGTGGAGCTTTCTACTAAAATGCATGTCCTAGTTGAGAGAAGTGTGTGAGGTTTTGGTGGTGGGTTTTTTGTTTGCTTGTTTGTTTGCTTTCAAAAAACCAAAAAGCATATGGAATCTGGTAGGATAAGAGACGAATACTGAGATACCAAGAGATCCTGAGATGCTGTGAGTATCCTGCTCAACTTGGGGAATATTTCTTCTCCACAGTTTAAGAACTCCAGCATCAAGATGACAAATAAGTTCAGCTATTATATGCCTGGAGAATGAAGAGCAAAACCTGATTCTCAAGGATGGGCACTGTGGTGTTTTAGGCAAGGAGAATTATGAATGTTCCCCATGCGTTGCAGGGAATTTGGGGTAGAAAAGAAAGCCAAAGTACTTGTTTCCATTTTGACCAAGAAGCAAAACAGATCTAACAATAAGAAGCATAAGTCTGTAGTTTAACTTCTGTCTGTTAGTCTCCATAAACATAATTTTGCTATTTTCTTCTTTCTGCTGATCTCTGACTCAAATTGTCCTGATCAATGGGGACAACACACATGGGACAACACCACAGAGTGGCCTGTGTCTACTCAGGGGCAGTGTAAAGTATAACATATCCTGCACTTAATTACTGTGGTGCACTGTCCTTTCTTGCTTGGGATAAACAGCCACCATCTAGCAGTTTACTTTCAAGTAAAGGTGGACTTTTCTTTATTTAGATTTTAAGTTCCTCAGTTTAAGAGCTTTTTTTTTTGACACTTGTCTTATCAGCAGGCCCTAGCCTTCGATGGGGTTTCAGCTTAATACTACTTTTGATGTTAATGGCACTTGCCCAGTGACAGCATAATGGCCTTTGAAAACTGCCTGCATGGAATTAACCTTTTAGTGTGACCCAGTACAGTTATTTGATTATCTGTTACTGCAGAACAAATGAGAGAGCACTGTGATGATGAGGTACATGACAGGTGTGTGACATTATCAATAGACTGCTTCACTGACTCCTTATTTAACCCTGATGCTGATCCCTTGCATGATGTTAAAAGCTACAGGTGTCCTAATGCTTGTGAACTTCAGCTACCAAGCTGCAATGAGGAGGATCCAAACTCCTGCAGTTCCACACATATTGAAGCCTGGTGCTTCTAAAGGAACTGATTATTTCTAATCAGCCTAATGGCTTATATTTAGATATCATAGCATATATTTCTATTTAGCCTGTACATTTGCTTTCAACAGTATCTGAGGAAGTGCAAGCCTGTATTTCTGGAGTTCTGTTCTAGCAATACTGTGAGACAAGGAGACAACACGTTTAATGATGGCAAAGGTAAAAATATGCCAGCAAAATGCAAGAAAATGGCATTTCTAAGCTAGTCAGCTAATAGTCTTGTGTAGGTTTTTCCAAGTAATATAACACTAAGTGGAACATCAAATCTAATATTTTCTTACATTTTCAGACATCCATTTAAAGGTTCAATACTAAAGTCCATTTCTGCAGATCATTACGATTAAAAATTTATATTACAGCAGTGTGCTCTTTATGGGATTATACATTTTTTTCAGGTTTTAATTACAATGTGATGATATGTTAAGCTGAAAAATGTTGTGTTTACCAAATTAGTTTGTAAATATTTAAAAAAGGAAATTACAGGTTTTAGAGGAAGTTGACTTCAGTTAAATGATACTGTACTGAGACTGAGAATATTAAACTGGGGAAAGAAGGAGAGAACAGTTTGCCAGAAAAGAGCAATTTGAATACACAGGTAGATACAGTCTCAACACAGACTGTCCAAAGAAAAATTTGAACTTGCTGAGAGTACTGTGCTTCTTATGCAATAAAGAGAACAGGTAAAGAAGATTGACACTGACCTTCTAGGTATATGTGGCTGTATTTGCTTAACTCATCTTACATGGAAGGCTCCCCTTCCCCTTCCCCTTCCCCTTCCCCTTCCCCCTTTAAGATTTGTTCAAAGGAAAAGAGCAATAAAGCACTTGTTATATATCAAAATAAGGTCAACTGATTGCATGTTGACTTCATGAAAAGCTATATCTTTCAATGATGTGTGACCCTTCACTTGTAGACAGCACATTCCAGATGGAACAAGGTTCAAATCTTTAAATCCCCATCTAGTCTCACTAATTATCCCACCATCCTGAAGTGCTGTGCTGCCTCAGAAACAGTCTGTCCCTACATGCTGTGGCCCCATCTCCATGCAAGGATGTGACACAGTCCATTACAAGTTGTGTCTCCCTCTATAACAGCAAAAGACATCATTCAAAGTGATTGAATCCTCTTTTTTTTTCATCCTTTAACTGAGTGTAGAATGGTCCAGACTAGGGGTAAATAGCTCATTAATTATTTTAAAATTAATTTATTTCTGTACACTTTCTAATCATAATTTCCATGTCTTCAATACTATATCATAATGAGTAATTCCAATGATAGAGTTTTGCAGCATTTCACATTTAATTGCCAATGCCAGCATTACTACATCCCCTAGGATGTTTTTCTAATATGTGCCTACCTAGTTTCTAAGAAAAAGTCTGGTTTATTCTCCAAGTTAAGAGAAATGTCAATGAAGCTAGTAGGATTTTAATACCTCTGCAAATAAAACTGGTGAAATGAGGTACATGATTTCAGACATCTCGGTTTGAAACAGCAAATAATTTGCCCAGGCCATATAAAAATCCAGAGTGAAAGCACTGAGAGTGATTACTTTGAGGGCTTGTTGGTTCATTTCCCTGTTGTGGAATATAGATGCAGAAGCATTTAGTTGAAAATACAGCACTCACTTAGTGCAACCATACATTTCCCTGTGTAACTGTTTTTTGTTTTGTTGATTGGGGTTTTTTTTGGTAGCATGCCCTGAGAATTGGCATGACTGTTAATTTATGACTTGTCTGTGTAATTATTTCTAGGCACATTTTTCTCTGTGTCATTAAATCTATGCTGGAAACTGAACAACCTTTTTTTTTCCTAATTGAAACTAAGAAGTTTGATGAGGAAAGCTTTGAAAAATATTTTTGTAATAAAGAAATATAGCTTTTTCAAAAGGAGACATCATCAGCCAGGAGGAAAGGAATATATCAAACCAAAAAAGGTTACTATTTAGGCCATAATTCCTTTTAAAGGCTTTTCATGATCTAGCTAGGTGGTTGTAATTAGACAGAATGTATTGAGAAATGCTGTCCATTTATCCAATGCTAAAATAAAGAATCTTAATTCTGTTTCTGAATCTGCTTTTTATAACTCAGGGCATTTCATTAATCCTCTTTGTATGTAACTTCAGTTTCCATAGAATAGGAATAGGATATTTCACTACAACAAAAGTTGAGACCTCACTCTACAGGTGAGACAAGGATTTTTACAGCATGTGTGAGCTATTACCACTAAACAGCCTTAGAAACACTAGTGAAAATGTCAGACAAACTCCATTAGTGAGTTTTCTGTTTCAGATGTTGCTCTCTGGGGCGCATTTAAGAATGTAAGGAAGAAAGAAGCTACTTTATTATAGAGGACATACCTGCTGTGAAACTGCTGAGCTTTATAACTCCTGATCCCCTNCCCCCAGAATTCTGAACAGAAAGGAAAACAACTCTATAGGGCATTTCTTTCTATTTCCCTGATAGGTTTACTATGTACATTAGGCACTATAGGTATGTATAGGTCAGTAGTGGCTTGGTTCACATGGTGAAGTATTAGGAGAGCTCCCAGAGCCTCCAGTTTATTTTCTGCCCCTCTTGAGGCTCACGTGAGACTATCGTGGGAGAAGCAGACTTCTTCCTGAAGACTTTTCTGGGGTTTTTTTGGTGTTGCCTTTAGCAGCTCTGGGAGCCTAATGAACCTTTTGGCTCCAGAGAATGTGCAGCCTGCAGTCCTGGGCCTTGGATGATACACTGAAGTTTGGAATTAAGAAAACTTCGGTAGAAGTTTTCATATGGAAAATTATAGCAGCTCTACTCCAGATGTTGTAATTCTACCTGATTTCTGCATTAAATATTGCTGGCTTGGGTTGGTGTATCTGAGTAGCTCATTTCCATTTTGAGGTCTGTACTCATTAGTGACTGGTGTAAAGTAGAGAGCATTTAAATATGAGAGGAGGAGAAAATAGGTGAAACCAGTGAGAGGTAACATGCTTATAAGAATTGAAGGGTTATATTGTGGCTCTACTCCCTTCTTCCATGTACCTATCCTTTGCAGTTTAGGTGCAGCTTCAGGAGAGATATAAAAGTGATTTGGAAGTTACTTAAAGGATATGACAGGGTAAAGATGAATTGTGTATTTATATGGTCATTTTTTGACAGAGAAGAGCAACGAGGATGATACAAAAAGGAGAAAATTCACACTGTTGAAAAAAGTTACAGAGATGGTGTTGTGGGGAACTGTACAATTTTGATGGGTCTAGACAGTTTAAAATTACTAAGTTTCTGTATTGGTTAGTCTTTAATTGGATAGTCCTTAATATCTAAATGCTCATACGCTGTTACTTTTAAATACAAGTACTCAGAGCAGAAAGAAGTATCATGTTATAGAAGAGAAGGAGTGATCCATTTAGGTGTGTTGAAAGTCCTTCAAGATGAGAGTAAAGAGAATCAAATAGTCAATTTTCTGAACACATACACAGAAAAAAAAAAGTTCAAAATTAGCATTCTTATTTGAAAAAACCCCACAGATATAGTACCTTTAGAATTATTTTAATGTACTTAAAACAGAAAGTCACAAATATTTATAGTTATTTTAAGTTTAAAAGCATGGCCCTGTATCTGCCGTAGTGTAAATGCAGACGGAATTTCTTCCTTCATGTTTTTAGTTTTCTGAAGTAGTTTTAATTGAATTAACATTGCCCACTAGCCAGTTAACCAAAAAGAGGAAAAAAAATAGAAGAATAAAGATCTGCTTGTTTTTATGTACCAACGAAACAAGACTGAGCAGCACATACTGTCTATGGAGGGTCACTGGACTAGCTACAGAGGATGACCACACTGAAGCCCATTCTTATAGTGCTGAGCTTACCCTTATAACTCGTTTAACAGTACTGCTGAGACCACAAAACATTTACAGAGCAGGCCTTGGCTCTATGGTTAGCCCTGCTTCACTGCCTGAAGAAAATATCTAATTTTTCATGCTCATTCTCAATTCCTTAGGTTTTGTTTGCTCTGAATCACAAACACAAAACTGTGCTGTATTCTAACTATATTAATGAGATTCTTAATCTAGACTGTAAATCACCCTAGACACACCAAAAATCCATGAAAGTTTTGCTAGGAAGTCCCTACAGCACTGTTTTTTCTATCGTATATCTGTAGGTTCATTTACAGTAAAGCTTGTTTGGGAAATAAAATTTCATTGATAATTATAAGTAGATTAGTTTGGAGAAACAAAAACCTGACATTCTACCTACACCATTAATGTTCATGAGGTTCCTTTTCACGTAACTTAGGAAAAAAAAAATCTTACAATGTTTTCCCTATCAAATTACTCCTAAAAGAAGTCTGGATTATTTCAGGCATGGCAGGAAAAGCTTTTGAGCTTCTGGTTACTTCTGTAAAAGAATATTTAACCATCACTGTTTATTAGAACCAAGGTTTCTCTGTCTGAACTGACATGACTAGAAAAGTGGGATGAAATAGATACATTGGGATAATCTTGCTTTCAGGCCAATTCAACTCAAAGTAGCAAGACTTGTTTTGATAACTATGATTCCTCATGTCAAAAAATATGAAAAGTAACCCAAATCGACCCATCATGAGAGTTCTCTGTACAGCCTATATCCTAAATATATTCACCCCTTTTGATAAAAAAAAGGGGAGAGTATTCTCAGACTTTATTTCTGCACATGGAAACAAAAGAGTCTAGTAATAAAATACAAAACAGTCCCAGAGAGGATGTCTTAAGTCAGGATTGCATGCAATATGTATTTCTGACTATATTTTTCCTGATGGTATTTGAGTCCCTCTTCTCCTGTGTATTCATAAATTCTGATTGCTTTCAATATATTTTTATTCCCTCTGCTTTCAGAGGGACTTTCCCAGCTATTGGCTAAGCCAGAAACCATAAATAAATCAAGAAAAGGTCTGGACTTAGGTGCTGATTTTTTTTTAACGTGGTGTTTTTTTCAAAAGCCATTGGAGTTTGATTGATTCCATTTACAGCTTTTCTCTATGAGTAAGCTGCAATCAAGGATTTCTTTGAAGATGTTTTTTCCTCAATTTTATTCCATTTCTCTCTAGGAAGGTAAGGCGCTAGTTCAGGTTTATGTAGAGAGGAACCTGAGAGTGCTTCAGCTGGCACTTTTGAATTGCAGTGCTTCTGCATTTTCAGAAAAGAAAAAACAAAAAAAAAGACTGAAACGCCATCCTCTGCATAAGCCAGCTTAAATGATGTTGAGTTATGTATTAAGTGAAACATGATGGCAATTGGTGGTAGCTTGTAATAGGTTACAAATGTCATGCTGGTTGCTGAACTCCACTTCTTAGAAGAAAAAACAAAAAATAAAAGAGATCTGCTGAGGGAATAAATCCAAAGCATTATTTTTATATCATCTCAGTATGCCTTCAGAGTGAATATATTACCAGCTGACTTCTATCTCAGTCAAACTGTTTGATTTTTTAAACTCTGTCAGTCTCACTGACAGTTACAGGAGCTATAAACTAAAACTTTTGTAACTAAAAATGTGGGGTATTTTCCTCATGCATAAGATAACACTGAGATGTTGGGTTAGTTATTGTCCACAAAACCTAAAAATTTGGGCTGTTCCCCAGGCTGAAAACCTATCAGGTAAATTACAAGAAAAGAGCTTCTGTAGTGGACTTATCAATAGCAGCTTCTCAGAATCACTTGTTTAAAAAAAAGGTGTCAGGATATATTGTAGCTTCTGATTTATTGTCAGGTTTGTTCCTTAGCTCTAATTTTCCACAAAAATATTAACAATATAAATTTTTAATATTATTTTGTTTCTACCCTGATATTATAAATTTGTTACTGACATTTAAAACTCTTAGCCTGCTGAGGGATGCTTATTGGAAATCACTGTACTGAACAAGGATACTATGTGTGATATGGTATTTTTTTTACTACAGCAGCATCTAGAGGCTTCATCTGAAATTATATTTTCTCTGCTAAACACTGTATGAACGCACAGTGAGGCAGTATGTGTGCTACTGAGCCCTCACACACTCCATGCAAAAAAACCCTCAAAAAAACCAAACCACCAACACCCAAACATAAGTGACATGCTCAGACTAAAACAGATTTTGATGGTGCATAGAAATAAAAGTAAGATCTTGGGGACAACCCCATTTTATTTATAAGAAACATGGAGCCTTTCCCTGAGAATCTGTCAAAGAACCAATGCCTAAAGCTGGTTCAGCAGCAAAGTTTTCGGACAGGGTCTCTGACTGCTTTACCATTTTCTGATTGCAAGGGCTTTAAGGTTGCTATCCCATACAGGAGATTTTTTTCTTAACTTCATGTTGATGACAATGCTTTAGTTAACTATTTTTAAGAACTTTGATGTTCATGCAAAAACCAGCTTAACAAAATTTTAGGATTTGAGTAAGAGTTTTGTTCTGTTATTGATTGAGATGGCACACAATGACTTTCTTTGTGGTGACTATCAAGCTGAGAAATGGGATAGATGTGGAAATAACATTTCAGTGGAACTTTTTTCTCTCTTAGAGAAATTAATAACAATTATCTTAAGATATTTAGGAATTGATGTGGAGATTAAGGACAGCCGGTTCCAAAAACCTTTTAGAGAGGGAAAATTAAAATTTCTCTTGTGACAAGAGCTATGGAATTCAAGTTTTGAGTGTGACTGGAGGATGACATGCAAGTTGATCATGAGGTCAAGAGCAGCATAGCTGGGTGCAGTGCACCTGAGCCATACATACATTTCTTGGTTGGTGCAGAATGTCCTTCAGTTGCCAGCACAGATGAGACCACAGAGATTTGAAAGAACAAACCTAGCTGAGCAGTGGGATTGACTGAACTGGTTAGCATTTGGCTAACTGGCGTAGGAACTCTCTAGGAAGGAATCTCAGGCTTTCCTGCAGATTACACAGGCAGTTTCTGCTGTTCTTACAATGATTTTCCATGTGTCAGTTAAGAACTTGGTAATGTCATGGAGACTTTCCAGGTAGTTCTTGCAGCAGAACTGACCAGGTTGCACCTAATTAAAGCACTTCCAAATAGTCTATAGAGCCTGTTCCTGCAGATGCAGAAATGGTTGTATAGTGTGGCCTTTTGTACATAATTAAGACATAAGGGTGGCATTTTGGGCATAGTTTATGTTAATCAATAGCAATGGATCATGCACATGCTGGGTGCTGTTGTAAAGCCGTGGGCCAGCAGGATTTTAAGATTTCAGCAAAACAAATTGCCCACTGAAGGTGCTGTTGCAATATCCTTGCAACTGAGGCTTTTGTTGCCCTGCAGAAAGCAACCATCATGTTTGAGAGATCTGACTCCTAAAGCTAAAACTAATAGTTTTGCTTTCTAGAAGTCACTTTCTCTGTTCTATGCCTCTTTCCAACAGATTTTAATGGAGCTACAACTGGAGTATCTGTTCCAGTGTGGAATTTGCAGTCACTATCCACAATAGAGACAAAATAAAAAATGTGGCAAGACAGCACAGAAATAAAATGTTAAACAGATCAGACCCCATGGGAACTAAAATTATCTGGCTTTCTCTAGGTTTCCTAAGAGTAGATCACAATGTATAGTTATAGGTAAAGAAGTACAAGTAGGTATAAAGTGCATTAATTCTACTTGCAAAAATCTCATTATGGGCTGTCAGAAGTGAAATTTTGTTAGTGTAAGACTTGAAAGGCATGGAAGGATAGAGATACTAGCATTTCACACTAGTATAGTTACCTGATAGGTGGTTATGATGGCATCATATGACCAAACAAGATGCTGTTGGTAATCATGTATATGGAATTTCCTTATGGTTGGGGTAATGAAAGGAATTACTTCCCAAAGTAAGTTTAATTGGAACAATCAGAAAGAAAAACAGATACTTATTTTATGTGGTGAGAATCATTGCTCTTCAATCAGCAATTGTTCTAATTCTGAAATTAATTTGCATTACCTGGGTTTGGTTTTCCAGTTTTATATTGCCTTGAATTGAAAAACCTGGAATAATGAACATTTAAACAGAAGTAAAAAAGTCATGTTCTGTAGGTTAATAAAGACTAGGCAGTAATACTGGCCAGTAAGTTTTGTGCTGATAATGGATGTGCCAAATCCTCAGCTACTATCACATGTATGCAAGCCTATACCTATTTTACTGACAGAGGATTTATCTGAAAGTCCTACAAGATTAATGTTACTAAACACTTCTCTTCTTCACCTCTAGTAACCATTTAACAAACTGATTAGTTAATGATATTCATAAGTTTCCTAGAAAGTAGCTTTCTACCAAATTTGCCACAGTCCTGATCATGCATCAATTAAAAGTATTTAGATTAAAGCAAGAGTGAAAGAAACCTTAAAGTGGTTTAGTACTTTACCTTGATAACCTCGAATTAATCAGTGTTAATTTCTCACTCAATTCTTTTTTCACTCAAAAGCAGTGTGCTACGAAATGTACTGGTTCAAAAAACTGTGTTCCAGATGGATATGCGAAATACTTGATTTCTCATTTTCTTTTAATCTGATTTGATGAATTTGATGCATACAAGACATGATTAAAATTTTATAGAGCAGCAATTAACTTTTTAATAGTCTGTGTAAAATGCAGCATAAATAGCAAATTAATGACATAAGCTACAGACTGACAAAGATCTACAATATGATTTCTTTTTTTTTAATTTACATAGGAAAAAGCTTACTCTTGAATTATTGGTATAAGTTGAGTGCCGAGATCTTCACAGTAAAACCATTTTTCAAAGAGGACGTCAGTTGATTCTCCAACATAGTATCTGATAAAGCAAACACATTAGTCAATTCTTTTATCACATAGCTGATTCAGTCTTTTGAAGAAAATAGCTATTTGATGTTGTGTAAGAGCAACTGGTGTGATTCATTCTGTGGAATGGTTATTTGGGAAAGCTTTCTGTTTCCCTGGTTGGGTGCCTTGGTGGGTGGGGTGCTCAAACTTCTGTGGAGTGCCTTGTAGTTCTGTTGATCAATCACAAATAAGTCACCAAGTTCCCTCAGCAACCTTTCCCGATGTTATCCTGGAAATGATTGCTGCCATAATCTTTTGGGACCAATAACTTTCACCTTGGATCTATTTACTGCAAAAAAACCTGGACCCAAATACCATTTCTATTAACTGCTTCCATGCAGCTACGATATAAATACCTGTATTTGACAGAGTCAGCTTGCTTAATGCCCATGCATGGGCTGATAAGAAAACAAGGTGGCTTATGGACTTGTTTGTGAAAAATAGATGGTTTTCAGCTACACAGATTTGGGAAGTGTTTTAGTCACCCCTCTGAAGAGGAATTTAGTGCTTCACATGTGCTGAATTTTTGTCTTAAAAAATAAATAAATTTTGGTGACGTCAACAAGTCAAGATTGCTGTATGGAATCAATCTAAGGAATAGCAAATAAGAATTTACACTCAGATTTCTAAAAGATTGCATGGACTGGTAAGGGATGATGCTCCAGTCCTGCCACTTATATTGTCAGTGTTTTAAAAAAGGTCCTGTGTGCATTTTAGGTTGAAGTTACTGGAATGTGCATCTGAAAAGGAAAACAAAACTTACGTAATTATCCTGCGCATATCTGTATGTTCATGTCTGTCTTATGTATCTATATACACACTGTCCAGAAATTTTCTAAGAGCTCCCAGCTTCTCAAGTTTTGCAAAAAGAGGATACACTGAAGAGAGTAACAGTATCTATACCTCCAATATGGAAAAGGCTGTGCTGGCAGCCCAAATTCTGAACACAGAAAATCTACAGACATGGGAGATGCTAAAAATGTCTTTTTTGGTACAAAGTGTCCAACAATATGACTAACATCAAACTTATTTGGTTTGGTACTTATTTGCCATAGAATTAAGATTAGCTAGATCATTTTTCTCACAGCACAAGACATGTAAATCATTACTTAGACTGGAACACTGGGGCAGGATACTTATTCTTCACTTGTGCAGTAATCAGCACACTGGGGGCTCTGATTTATGACTAAGGTTTGTAGACATGATAAATAATGGAACAGTAACACCTTGTATTAGACCTTGAGTCAGCATACTTCAAAGTGCATTATGATTTCCTCTTATGCAGTCTTTGCTGCAGGTGGCTGGCATTGAAAAAAGTATGAGAACATTAGAGGTTCTGGTTGTAAATTCCCCTCTCTTCCAGGAGCACACAGAGAGAATGTAGGTTCAAAGGCATGACAAGATTGTTCACTTCCAAAACTTCAAGTGTCTTTATTCACCACATCAGTGTGAAATCAAGGGCACTAAAAACCTCTGATTTATTTTCAGGCTTCTGATTAGATATTTTGAATTGAGGATATATTAATTTCCACCTGCAAGCTATAAGGTAGCTTTTAGTTTAGCTTCTCCACATGAGCATACCTATATAGGAGTGCAAATCCCTAGATCAGCCTGGATCCCTAAAAAGGAATTCAGCATTTCTCTCTCTCATACCATTCACAGACTTCACATGGTAGCTTGTTTTACTTTAAGTAAAGTTGACTTTATTTTACTATTTCTTTTTTTACAGGAATAATAAACATTTTTATATAAATCACTGACCAATTTTTTCTAGCTCAAAGTATTTTTTAAATAATGTAAGTCCACACAATCTAAAGATCTGTAAATGGAAGAAAAAAGAGACAAGTGCACAGGTAAACAATACTTTAAATGAAATGGAGTTTTTAGCTTGGAATTTATTCATCTGAGTTTCTTTTCTTGAATAGCCCCTTTCTTAGTTTCTTTCTGTAGCCTTTTCTCTTTGAATGAAAAAGTATGTCTTCTAGCTCTGCATACTTGGAATCTTCCTGCTGTGACACTACCTATGCAACCATGAAAACTATAGGTGAAAGGCCAGGAACAGCACTGCAGTTTTAAATCTGTATGGATTATATGAACAGCTATAAATTCTGCTTGGCGAGTCATCTCCGGTTAATACTAAGACAGCTTTCCTAGATTGGCTAATGTTGTACTGTTGTCACTTGTCCTCTTAGACTTGTGAATACTGTATGGACGCAAGACAAAACTCAGTCCTGCTCTCCCTCTAGAATACAAAGCAAACCACTCACTTACATGAAGATGTTTTTCTCAAGAGGCAATAAAACCTAGACAGAGGTGTGGACAATGCAGAAGGACTAGTGGTGAGAAAATTTATTTTGTTTCCAGCTTCCTACACACTTGACAAGAAAGCTGCTCTTCATCTTTTTGCTTTCAGTGCTTACAACGGAGTTAATATTCTGCTTGCCAGAACTGATAAAAAAATCTTTTTTATTTGGGTTGTTAGAGAGCTCTCAGATCTTTTCTAAAACTTAAGGCAATAGCAGTAGGTAATACATAAGTAGATTTCTATAACTGTAACATGTATTTAAAAATTTTCATAATGGTCCTTGTTTAACTAAAGCAAATGCTAAATGACATCTCTGTTTATGTGTGTATGGATAAATAGATGTGTGGATAAAATTAGTACAAAATTGCCAGGATGAATCTGATAAATTATCAGGAAATTAAAACACAGATATTGTATTGATATGAGAAATTAGTTTATATTATGAATTCTAACAGATTAGTCAATAGTTTATACTTCACCTTAGCCCATCAATTTCTGTTTTTAATCTTTCCCTCTCAACCACAAGACCCACAGTGTTTTCATATCTCTGAGGAGAATGAGGTATCCTGGCAGGTAGCAGGAACATCTGTTAAAAGAAACCAGAAAGCAGCAGTGTCAGGAAATCTTTGGTTTTTTGCATTGTCCTTTTCCTGCCCCTCAACCTGCAAGATCTTCTGCTCCTTGCCCCACTTTTCCCCTACTTTTTGTAGATCCCTTGTTGCTCCTTTGCAGCTGCACCCACTGTGGTACCCACAGCTCTGCAAACACTGTTTCTTGCCTTCTCTGTGAATGATGACACAGTGACTGCAATCAGCACTGCCTTGCTGGCAGTCAAGTTCTCTCCTCCTGGTTTGATCATTATTGCTAGACACAATTGAAACGAAAATCTAAGCAATTACTCATCTGAAATTTATAAACTTACTGCAACTTCTGGGTAATTGAAACGGAAATAAAAAAGGAAGTTTTTTTGTCTGCTCAATAAAATGTCTAATCAGCCACATATATCCTCCCAACGCAGTGAGCACCTTTGATTGCATGATGAGGAGTGCTAATCTCTCCAGAAATAATTAACAAATCTAAGGGGCTATTTACTCATGCAAGTGACAAAGTGAATAGGCAACATGTGGTTAACAGAAATCTATTTCTGAAGCTTGAGTCTATTTCTGAACTAACTTTTCCTAGCAGCTACCTGTGCAGCAAGTTGGTAAGCCTGTATCATTCACCAGTGCAGATGTTTTTGCTAAGGCTGGGCAGCCATTACAGTTTTTTCTGTCTACAAAACAGAGCTAATGATGGTGCCTCTGCAGTACTAGTGTCAGTCCTTCCACCAAGTATTGTGTGCTCCTTTTCATTAGTGCTTCTCTTACATGCTGAGATGTCAGCTGGGTGTGCTCCTTCAGTGTGAAGTGTAATACCAGAACCTCGAAGTTGGAAAACGTGGTTCTGTTTTGTCATTGAAAAAGTGGTAATGCTTTCAGTCACATTAAGCTGTTGGGTTTAACACATCTTCCATTTTAAAGGCTGTCTCCAGCAGACCTAATAATTCTTTCAAAGACTTGAGTGCAGTCCAAGCTTGTGTCAATAACCACGAGTGGCAGTTGTACTACATCTAACTCATAGTAACAGCCAGTATCTATTCATGCTCTCAGTAAAAGCACTGCAATCTATGCTTTACCAAGTGTACTACTATAAGGAAAAATTGGACACATTTTATTCATAAACAGCTCTTTTAAAGCTGTCCTACTGTGATGGTTGGAATGGCTAGCTGTGAGGACTAAAGAAGGCTGAAAATACCTGAATCATTTAAATTCCTCAGTTTAGGCAGTTTGCTTAATGGTGTGAGTGGGTGAGTGATGTGTACCTGGCAAGGTGTAAATAAAAGACTGATCCAACTGAATTCACATGGTAGATTCCATGCAATGTAGGGGAGTAAGAACTTCTCTCGGTATGTTCTTGATTACCTGAATAGGCACCCCAGATATTCAGAGGGAGTTTTATCTGTTGTTGAAACCATCAAATGTTGAACACAGTTTTTTGTAGTTTCCTATTATTTACTTGAAATTTTCTATACTCCATTCAAGGTTTTTTTTTTCTTTTTTTTAAAGTAAATCCTGATGCCATCTCTTGCACAGCAGGGATAAATTGGTTCCTAAATAACACATAAAGCATTCACTTAACATACTTATGTACAACTATAACAGAAAAACAATCTTGTTTTACCTCCCCTTCTCGGATAACAACATCTTTTTGTTTCCCATTTTCAATTATCTTCAAACACATATCTCCGTGAACCTGGTAAAAAAGCTGAAGAAATAAGAAAATAGCATTAAGGCAGCTATTCCAAAACTGTCTGTATTTAATATTCTGTATACAAAGAATACATGCATAAATACATTCAATTAGCAGTTGCAAGTATTTGCAGATTTTCATCTAACAATAACAGGCTTCTACAATCTGATTATAATAATAAATTATTTTCAAAATGTTACAGAATATGTATTATTTCTATTATCTTAGTAAGAATTAATGATCTAGCCAAGAGGTCTGTAACTGTATATAGAGCTGGTAGAATATATGCATATATGGACCTGGTAGAATTCCACTGTCCTGGTTTTACCCTTGGAATTACTTTTTGGAGGGCTCAACATTACAGTTCAAGCATACATTAATTACAGAGTAAAGAAAGCTTCATTTCAGATGTAGCAGGGTCTTTAATCAATCAAATTAAATGTAATTTTTCCAAATAAGTTCCAAATCTGCACACACAGTTTTTCTGGTGTACTTTTTCAATTTTTTAATGGGGCTTTCTCATTTGGGAAGAACTGCCCATTTGGAAGCTGTTCTGCTTTGCTTTTGTGGACACCCTCAAATCCAGCAACAGCTGCTGCTCTTCCCACTGTGTATATAGAAGGCTGACATTCTAAGTGTGTATAAGGACAGAAACACGGAACCCAAAATTTTGTCTTTGGTGACCTTTCCATGACTATTTTCAGACTAAAACCAGTTCTGCTTTGTGGGGGCTCTGAGGTGCTCAGGTCGTCGGGTTTCATGACAGAACTGTGTTATAATCTGTAAGAAGATCTGTACCTTTGACCTGAAATAATGGGCACATTCCCCCTAATTTTTATGTAGTGCAGAGCAATAATATTCCTAAAAGTCACTTCTGCCATGCTTTCCATGTTCTCTTTACCACATCTGGAAACCAGAGTGCTAGTGCAGTTGAAATAGTCTGAAACATGATTCAAAGTTAGAACTATAATTGAAAAAATTCCTTATTTATAACAAGTCACTATGATTTCATCAAAATGAAAAATAAATAGAGGAAAGAAGAAACTATTGAAACATGCAAACCCCCTGAAATGAATTCTTTCTAACATTAGAAAAGCTTAATCAATTTTTTAATCAGTTTTATTTCTGAAAGAGTTTTGAAATATTAATACATGCCCCCTGGAACTGACAAAACACCTCTGTAAACATGAGAAAGAATAAATATGCTGCCAAGGGAACAAAACAATAGGGAGAACTGAAGATACACTGGACAAAAGCTGATGCTGAAAGCTTTTACATGAGGGAAAAGTTCGCCTTGTGCCAGGGACGTCACTACAGATAGATTATAACTTGTCCAGAAGGCCACAGTGCCAGGTTACTAATCCTCCTTGCAGCCCATTTCCCTGTGTTCTCTTGCTCTGGCTTTCTTTGGTATTTCTGAAGGGCAGCAATCAAGTCTACAGCAGCCCTCTTTCCACTGGGCAGGGCCAACTGCTCCCTGCATGACAGAGTGATCTGAGGGGGGAAATGACCTCTCCTTCAGCTCACAGAAGATTCATCCAAGACTGTATGATCTAGATGGATTGTCACACTAGCTGTGGGTTTTATTTCCCCTGCAGCTTCTGGGGCAGGTGTTACTGAACACATGCACAGGATGTGTAGATGAGGGAAAGGACAACAGAGGCAGAGTTTATCCTGCTTCTGACATGAATCATGCAGCTGAGAAATCTCCCTGGGAATAAAAAAACCTTGAGAGTGGAGTCAGGTCAGAGGCGAAGCATCATGGTCATAAGGAAAGATTTATAAACAGTAAGTTATGAATTAAAAGAATTGTTTTGCAGTGGGAGGGGAGGAATGACATGGGCTACACATTATCAATGAAAGTGTTTTTCTGACTGATTTTAAATAGTACCTTTCTATAAAACCTAGAAAATGTGGGTGTATATGTATATACACAAATATATATGCCTATATAGGTAAGATAGTAAGCCAATAGAATCCATACCAGTTGAAAATATAAGCTTTTCCAGTTGTACTGTTCTTATTGGAATAATCTAATTGGAAGTATCCATTCTACCCAGCAGTACTAAAAACCTGAAGAAAAGAGCAATCTTTCTCTCTATTAACATTTTATTAATGACGTGAAATGTATACATCTCTTCTTGTAGAAAAGCCTAGATTTGTATATTGCTACTGCATAATGGCAGACAACTGGCCATGAATTTTGTTTTTCTAGGTGTCTCAAGGAAGAAACAAATGTCGTTCAGCATTTTTTTATCCTTCTTTACTAAATGTGCTTATTTATTTATTATTGTATCTGCTTCCTTTCTTTTCCAGACTTCAGCATTTTGTTTAGTTTTCTGCTTACTATGTGGTATCTTCTCATTCTGGTTTTACTAAAAACACCTCCTTTTTTAATGCTTATCTTACCTCTAGAAGTTATAAGCCACCTAGAAGTGCTTCTTGGCCCCAAGCTTAACATTATTTCATAACACTGCTCAACATAAACATAAAAACTGCAGACATACCTACGAAACTCAAATGAAAACACCTTAAGACTGAGACGGCTTTTTTAAAATCAATTTAATTTTCCGTAAATTTTCTTTGCTGTAGGAGAAATACATCCTCCTCCCTTAGTCTGTTTCACCATTTTTGATCAGGTTTCAAACCTGATAGTGTTACACCTGCAGGGGGAGGCAGCGTGGCCAGTGCTGAATCACGCTCAAGTCTGTACAAGGATATTTCATTCAATTACGAATACTCATAGAATAAATTAGGCTGGCATTTCTGGAGGAAAGAGAAGGAGGTGCACAGAGGTAGGAATTCACAGTTGCCATCAGTGGAAGCATTGCTGAGGCTGCTTGTCTTGACAGAAATTTCAACCTGTGGATACTGCCTTAAAAAGAGCACTAACTTCCTCACTATATTAGCGTGGTGAGAATTGCTCCTTCATCCAGGTATGTATATCCAGCAGAGTAAACAAAGAAGCATCTAGTAGTGGAAAAATACAGGATTTGTAATTGGTCTGCACTGAATAATCAAAAAAACCTCACAAGTCTATTTTATTTTATGTAAAACAGTGTATGTAATTTAATTTGGATCCACCTTTGACATCAAACTCTGCCTGGACACAGGAACCCAGAGCTCCACGAGGGCTTTGAGAGCTGACAGCTTATTTACAGACCTCTAAGAGACCTGCAGTTAGCAGGATAGTTTGAGTTCTGGCTGCATCTAAAAGTGGAATTTGGGATTGCTCAGCCACTTCTGGGATTAGGTTCTGGCTCTGTATATCCTGGCTTGTATTGCTTGTCATATGGCTAAGTACTAAATTAATTTGCAGAGCAAATCAAATTCTGATGTGGGAGTAGAGCCTGCCTGTTCTCCAGACTTCAGTGGTGACTGATCTATTTGAGTACAGAAAAACAATTTTCTCCCTTTCTCATCACCAGGGTTTTTTAGCCATCAGAAGTCTACATGGCAAATAGATGAGGAAGGTAGAGAAAACTATGTCGAGGGCTTTTGGTATGATTTGTTTTTTTATTTCCCACTGCTCATTTACATGTCATCTGTGAAACCTGAATACTAGCCAAAACTCATCCCAACAATCTTATGCAGCAAAATTATTTCTGAAGAGACAATCTTCTTCTGGTGCAAAAGGATCATGGTTCTTATTACATTTTAATAGTAGCTTTGTTTCTTAAAAAATATTCCAAGAGTCTTTACCAGATAAATGTAAGGGGTTTTAAATGTAAAGAAGAAAAAATGTTTCTCTTGCTTCATTGTGATTCAGGTTCTCAGATTTATTTGAAATTTAAGCACCACAAAAAAACCTATGGGAATGCTCATCTAGCCCCACTTTCCCCCTGTTTTCAGACATCCACTATCCTTATTAAATGCCAAAGGCAAATCGATCTGATAGGGGAGAGTTTCTCAAAAGCAGGCTGACTGGAGAGCAGCATACACTAGAAGGGGTCAGGCTTCATTTAGGCAGATAATCTGTCAGAAACTGGAGCCAAGTCTTACTTGTGGTGTCTGAGTGAGAAGGAGAGAAAGAGAAATCAAAACTCAGGCCAGAAAACTCAGATGAGTTGTGGCAGATGTGACCTTAGACCTGTATCATGTTCCAAAGCATGAAGTTATATCTCAGTCAGACACATGTGAATGTGCTAGATGCAGCTGAAGAGATTCACCAAGATCATCAAAAGAGGGGGAACTCCTGCTCTGAGAGTTCTCTTTAGGACTGCAGTATGTAGGCTTTTTTCTGTAGGTTTGTGCCAATAATTAGGGGGCTGTGCCAATAGGAAACAACCTAGATGCTGAGAGCAGAAACCTAGAGTAAAATGCAACACAATGGGAAGTGGGACTCTAAATCTGAGTGGGGTTTGTGCCGATGCAAATGTGTTACATGAAAGCCTGATTTGAATTTCTCTGCATGGAACTGAACTGTTTTATATAGACTCAACATCAGAATGTAAATTGTTAAGAAATCAAAGTCAGCTAAATCAAAGCCAGTTCAGATTGATTGTGTGTAAGTGGTGGACTGAGGTGGGTAAAGAGATAGCAGCCTAACTACTTTTGTGATCCTAAGTTTAGCTGTTAGCATATCTCACTTTTCCCCAAAGCAGCCCACACAATGCAGTAAATAAATGCTGAAATTCTTTTACTAGAGCTAGGCTTTGTTATGATTGTGGGGTTTCTCTGTCATTAACTTTCTCCAAAATGTATGGGCCCCTTGATTTTCACTTATTTCTTTGGATGAAGGCTTTTTTTTTCCTACGCTCAGGCTTTACAAGAAAGTGAAAATGCAGTAAATACACCATGAAGGCCTGTAGGCCTTCTTGTCACAAATGCTATGGTATGATGAAAAATCCAAGACAAAGGTATGTTGAGGGCTCTTCCCTGGTACCTGCTACCCCATAGGTGTGAGGGGTTGAGCAGAAGAGGACATAGCCTCAAGTTGTGCCAGGGGAGGCTTGGGTTGGACAGCAGAAAGAATTTCTTCATGGAAAGGGTTGTCAGACATTGAAATGGCTGCTCAGGGAGGTGGTGAAGTCATCATTCCTGGAGACATTCAGAGACAACTGGACATGATACTCAGTGCCATAGTCTAGATGACAAGGTGGTGTTCAGTCAAAGGTTGGACTCAATGATCTTGGAAGTGTTTTCCAAGTTCAGTGATTCTGCAATTCTGTGATGACCTCAGGGCTGCCACAGAAACTTCCAGTGGCCTTACCAAGTTGACTACACAAGAATTGCAGTCGCTAGTCCATGGAACCCAAAACTCCCTTGACAAATGAGGCACATCAGAATAACATTCATTTGAAACCCTCAGAAGTCATTGTGCAGCACAAACAGTTCCTAGAAAGCTATGTCAGCACTAGCTATATAGGCCCATTCTCACAGCGCTTTTTTGCCATATTCCAACAGAAGACGCATTTCCCAAAGCAACTGTTTCATTTTGAAAGAGCAGGATTTAGAGGCAGAGAATGTTGGAGTAGATGCTTGCTGATTCTGTCCCTAATCTGATGGAGAAGGGAGCGAAAGGGAATTGTACAAATAAGAATGAATACCACCTCCTGGTAAATTCCAGCCAAAGACTATGAATGGTTTCTCTTGTAAGGTGCAGCTTGATTTTTCTCTTTAAAAAACCTGTCCAATGGAAAACAGTATCTCACGTTTGAGACTCTTTCTGTGCAGAAAGGTGGCAAAGAAGTAGTGCACAGAAATTTAAGAAGGCAGTGAAACACTACAGAGAAAACTAAGAAGGAACAAAATATAAGTTATTTAGGAAATGCCTGCTTGTTGAGAGGAGGAAAGAAATTGTGGTAGACTATAGCCGTCATTTTAGCCCAAATGGCTGTTCAAGAGACAATTCTAAAAGGCTTTGAAGGGAGTTCAAATCAAGCCTCTTTTTTTTTTTTTTTTCCTCTCCTNTTTTTTTTTTTCCTCTCCTAATTAGCCAGCCAGAACTAATCTTCCTGATACACCTGCACCTTAATGGCACCAGCAGAGAGCAGCTTGGGAGCAGGAGCATGCTGCTCAGCCCTTATCTCTGTCTGCCAACCCTTTGCTGCCGTGAGCTGCAGGCTTTCAAGTGCAAGATGTGCCACAGGACACTCCATAAATTGTGTGATAACAGGCACCAAGATAGCGAGTGGACAGATACAAACAATCCTAAATTTAACTTTCTCTCCAAATCAACCCTTCTTTGCTATACTCACAGTAGAACAGCATCAGCCAAATTTGCCTGAAGGATTTGTGGGTTTTTGCATTCGTGATTTGGCCAGCTGACAGTACGTCTATATAGTCTGTCTTCAAATTATCACCCAGAACTATAAATTACCCTTTTTATGACAAAATAATGAGCTGAGCATGGCTTTGAATGTTTTTTTTTTTCCCAACTCTAATTTAGGAATATGCCCTTTTGCTAGGATACTCTCTACCCCACAATTCTTCTCTAATGAGAAACATGGTTCTAAGTTAGATCACAGAAAGGTGCAAATGTGTCTGATAAAAAGCTATGGTAAAATGCAATGAATAACTATAATGTACTTTTATAAAACGGAACAAAATTGGCCCATATGTTAAACTGCTACATAACGGATAATGCTTCTGATGTGCGTATTGCCAATTTTCCAACGTGATAGCGTTGTTATGCTTCTGTTTTTGGTTCCTAAGTAATTGTGGGAAGCTTACTATGTAAATGAGCTTGTACTGATACCTAAAAAAACTTGTTTGCACTTGAGTTAGTAATAACATCAGTATGCAACAGTGAATTAAAAATTATGCCTTTATAAATATGGTTAACTTTTTATATTGTTGAGAAGTCATATGAAGAGTTTATAAAAGTACCCTTTTATAAACCTATAAGGCCAAGTTATTCACAAATACAGGAACATCTTGCAACTTGAGAAAAAAAAAAGTTACATTAAATCAGCCTAACTTTTCTTTTAAGGAATCCACAGCAGCCTGATGACCTGGTCCTGGCTGCTTCCAGAGCTCTCCCTGCACAGCTCATGAGAAGGGACATGTGGTGGAATGTGTTGGTAACCCGACACATGATGGATGTTCCTGTGCCCACAGCCACAGGTGGGCTGGGAGATGGTGGTCACAATCCAACACAAGTGGGAGCCACCCAGGGATAACTCAGCTTCTGCTCTTCCAGAGCTGCGTGTCTGTAAGGACCACACACACCTGCATGGCACAGTTAGAACAGGAAATCAATGAAGGCTCTTGTGAAATGCTGGGGCTGGTCTGGGGAGAAATGCTTCAATGATTAGTAAATGAAATTTTCTTTCTCTTTGAAAGGATTTATTGAAACTTGACCCACTTCTTCCTTAAACTATGTAGATGCTTAGGCTTGAGTTTCCAAAAGTACTTAAAATTAGGTGGTCAAATGTCATTGGAATGACAAGAAGTCAAATTATCCTGCTGGGAAGTGAGGCAAATTGTCTCCATCCTGACACCCTTAACTTCCAGGCCTCTAGTAACCACTTTCCCTTAGGATTCTTTCAGAGCCAGTGGCAAAGTCCCCGGGCCAAGCAAGCAATTCCAAGAAAAAAGGCAGTAAACAAAGAAAGTATAAATTGTTACAATTTCATTAGGTTTCTACTCTTTCTTCCTCTATGCCGCATTTGGCACAATCGCTACTCACAATTCAAAGTTGGAATGGCTTTGAGCACAGGAGAATGATTTTAAAAATATTTAAAAACTCTTTTCTTTAACTTTCCAAATTCAAATAAAAGCTGAAAGGCTGATGATTTTCACAAAGTCCACAAAAAAAGTGTTTTCTAGTGAATTAAAATATTTTTGATTTTTGAATGTCAAAGTTACTTTTGAAATACAGATCACTCTTCTGCAACAAAACATCGCTTTCAAAATATCATTACCTTCCTAAAGTTCTGTTCCAAAATGTTGAAATGAGACACTTGGATGTGTAAGAACATTTTCTCTAGTTTCCTGTTGGAAATGAATTACAGCAAAACAGATCTGATCTCATGTGCTTGTTTCAAACAAAATACACAGATGGCATATGGTTCTGGTGAATGATTCTGTTAAAGCCTATGAATAGATCTAATAAATACAACATCACTGAGTCTGGCATTCCTAATCTGTAGCTTCAAAAGTAGCTGCATTTAATCATTAAAGATAAATTAAATGAGAATAATGTAAACAACCTATAGGTTACCTCTTCTCCTTCTTCAATATGATAGTCCTTCCTTTCATTTGGCCCTCCAACAAACATCACATTTAATTGATAGCGATGCCTAGAAAAGAAAGTGACATTTTGAAGCTACCTCTATTCATGATGGTCTTTATTTAATTTTTTTTTTTAATTCTTTTAGGACAGTGAATCAATGAAACAATGTTGAGGAAAAAGCAGCAGCCAGTAAGAACTCCTAAGACCTTCGATGCATCTCTCTGCTCTGGCACTGTCCTGTTGGGTGACCTGAGGCCAGCTACCTCCCTCGTGGTGTTTCAATGCCTCCAGCTATGAAAATGGGTCACCAATAGGTGCCAGCTGTGAAAAGAGCTTTGAACTGAAAAGATAAAGAATGTTACCGAAGAGACAGAAACTAGAAAAAGGTTTTTCAACCTGAGCTCATTATGTAAAGGTAAAATTCTTAAAAGTTAATAAAGATAAAAAACATACTTTTTTCCCCCACATTGGCAGAATTACCAGAGATACCGATGCTAGTAATTGCCAGCTAATATCTGGTCTGCTTATTATACTGGTTTTGCTAAGCTGGAACAATATTACAGTGTTTTCATTGTGGTTGTAGCTATTTCAGAAAAGGAGATTACAGGCCATTTTTTAACTCTACCCCTCTTAAGAGCTCCAATGAGCATTCCTCTCAGCTGTCACAAGGAATGGCTATCACCCCAAGTACCTATCAGTCCATTCACCCTAATAAAAAGTAAGGTAGCAGGTTTTCCTTTGCTAAAAAAAAACATTCAAAATCAGGCCTGTTAGCTATGAACCGAAATTTGTTATTCTGCTGTTTGAAAAGTGTGTTAACCTGTGCTTTGCAGTGAGGAGGTTCTGGGCAGTAACATGGAGCCAGCAGGGCCACGATCCCCTGAAACACAGGGAACAACATGTCCCTGTGTCAGCACCTTGTAAGCCTTAATTGAGAGGCTGTCCTGAGTGGTTGCACATACATATTCAATCTGCTACCTTTATCACTTTTTCTGTGAAGGGTATTTAAATGATAATGACCAACACAGTGGCGACTAGTAAAGCAGACCTAATAAGTAACAGTGAAAAATTATTTGGTAAAAAACACCTGAAGAATTAGAATTGACTGTTTTCTCCATAGGTAGCTGTATATTTTACAGCACTGGGATTCACATCTTCACATCTTGTCATAAAATAAGGAACTGAAATCCAAATTGTTAGTACCACACAGATTTAATATTCATTCTCAACAGCATGCTGCAATGCTTCTGCATTAATGAATACCTCTACTAAAGTAGGGCAGGATGACCCAAACAGCAGCAACACAGATAATAATTAATGAAATAAATGAAAATCAGCCCTGAAGAACAGAATAAGAGAAAGGCAATCTGTGGGTATCTTGTAGTCTACTGTTAAGATGGGTTAATTTTTCTTTTTTAAATAAACATTCAGTTTATTTAAATAACAGTATTGTTATTAGTTCAGTAAGTAAAAGTGAAAATACTGCTTTAAAACAATTACTGCTTGACTTCTTAATTTGGCAAATCTATGATTAATTCTTTTATCCCATAGATTTACCTGGGCTTTATATAATAAACAGGCTATAGGTTAATCATTCAATCGTTAACAAATATATACTGACACTATCAAAAGATTTCAACTATGAAATAGGAGCAGGAAGTCCAATACGTAAGTTTGTCCATCTTGCTAAATAAAGTTACCTGGTTGATATAGTTGCTTTAAGCTAAGGAGAAATATCATAACAAAGAAAAGCAGTTTCAGTTAAGACTGCCAAAATCCAGTTAAGAATATTGTAAAGGTTTCAGGGATGAGAAAATTACTTGACTGTACTGTTGTTAGAATGAGGAGCCTAACTAATGGACTATTAAATTTTCTACACTCTTACATTTCTCTTCTTATCCACACAGAGAAAATGGTGCCAGCAGGTAACCCTTTAAAAACATTATAAGACTACAAAGGTCTTATAATGACCACACTTAGTTGTCCTTTTGGTAAGCATCACATTCTGAACTCAGAAGTACCTGTAAAAATCAGCTGTGTCAAAGGGTTTGATTTTGCACTAATTCCTCATTGTTGAGGTTAAACAGCGCTTAAACTTGCAAGATAGTGTCATTAAAATATAATGTCAGAGCTGCAATTTAATTAGATGTATCATTCTCTTGACTTTGGTAAAACTCTGAATAGGCAGTAATTCAGGAATTGAGGTTTTGTACTGCAATCCCAAACAGGTATTTAAAAATTGTGATCCTCTCAAATGTATGGAACACAATGTCATAAAAGCTGTAATAACTTCAGAAGCCCTACTGATTTGCTGAGTTTTAACTGTTAATTTGCCCTTGAAGAAAAGATTTTAAGTTGCTTAAATTTTGAGGTGGTTGCCTTCCAATGAGGCACTAGAACACGGCGAGATTGTCTTACACATCTCTACTCAGCACACAAAGGATCAAGCCTTTGAAAAAATGTTGCAAGTCTACCAGTTGTTCCTTGGAAAAAAAACCCTAAAACCTTTTGGAAAATCCTGAAAGTATTTAGGTAGCACCAGGTGCAGGTGGTGGTAGACTCAGAATCCATGCAGTTAGATGGTTTTGCTCTCCTTCTACATAGGCTAAAGCAATGTTGGAAAACTGGATTTTGTTTTAAAGTATGCAATTTTTATTCACAAAAAATATTTCCTGTTCCACTGTAACTTTTTAAAATGTTTATAGGCAAAGATCTATGACAGATGTCATATTTCACATTTACTCAAGGTTTACACAGAACTGCTAGTAAGCAGTACAGAACAGTGCAGTAAAAACAAAAAAGGTTCATTGTACTGAGAAGGAAAGAAAAATATGAATATTCCATATATGTAAAATACTAAAATTTTCTAATTATCATTGGTAAACTTCAGAAATGAATATGCTTCATAAGATGCTTCCTAAATCCATTTTGAAAATGAAATAAATGACAACACTTGCAGTGATTCAAGTTTCAGAATTTTTCAGTTCTACACACAGCTCTAGTTTCAACACAGACATGGCAGTAAGGATGTACTCTTTGCCTTTCCTTTGTCTTGTAACCATTGCTTTGAAAAGTAACCCTTGCACCTGTGAATGAAAATTAATATCCCTGATACATTACTGCCCATTCAGCTTTTCATGAGAGATAAGGGGGAGGGGAGGGCAAGAGGCATATTTTTTGATTTTTTAATGATTAAAATTGAAAAGAAAGGGTTTTTTTTAAATTAAAGCTAAGAAAATACTTTTAAATTTCTTTATAAAACATAGGTCTATATCACTTCTTAGAGAGAATACTTTCTAATGAAAACTTTCTGCATAGAGTTTTAGACAAAATATTTTCTCCTCAGCTTCACTGACAAAAGAAATCCTCATTAATATTTTGACACACACTGGAAAATTTACATTGCAATTTGTTCACAAGCTTTGACACAGAGAATATGCATGGTGTACATACAACTGCATAATGCCCACACTTTTTTCCCTTACATTAGCTGTCTCATTCAGAATACTGTAAATGGCTGAAAACTGCCCCTTCAGGCTCCCTACCCTCCTGCCTTGACAGATCTAGAAATGCCCTGGAAATCTGATTCTCCTTGTTTTTCAGTGATATATCCTTCTGATTTTGATTGCTCCTGCAGCTTTGGCTCCTCTGTGATGTTGAAATGATTCTCAGCAGCTTTAGCTACTTCAGGTTGTAATTTGGTTCTGAATGTGTTGCCATCTCCTCTGATTTCTAGGAGTTTATTGTCAAAGAGTCTGACACAAATTCTCTTACCTCAGTCTCCCTGCCTACAAGTGACTTTGAGTTGAAGGAAGTATCTTCCATTCAAGTTGATCTTTGCAGCTTCTGCTGAGTTATTGCAAATCAGAATTCACTCACTTTCTGTTCTTTGGAACGGCACTCTGGCTGCAGCCTGAGAAGAACTATGGTTCCTTATTAATCTTTATCATGTATGTATTGTTGCGCCTTCCTCTTTTAGCTAGGAATATTTCTATACTTAATAACTTGATAAAAAAAAATTAAATCTTCATTTACTTACATAAGCTTGTTGCAAACAGGTGGCAAAAACGCAGTTTTGTTTTCTTCTATCCATTTTCCTACATTCACAAGAAGCTCCATGGTACACCACCTAAGAAACTTTTGCCTGAGATATTAGAATTTGCAGAGTGCTTTTTCCTTGAGCAGACTGCCCGTGATTCCAGCCCCAGTGCTCAGTGGATTGGCTGGTAGGAGAGGTGGCTTCAGGCTTCAGGGTCAAATGGGACAGGTCCATCAGCCAAAGGTTACTTCATAGAGAGTACTAATGCTCCAGCAGCTTGGCTAATAATTGACCAGTGTTTTTGAAATATATATTTTTATTGGAGACTGGGTTTTGCCCACAGGGGAAAAATTCTTAATTCTCTTTACTGCATCAGCTGGAGTGTGTCCATTACCTCTCTACAAAAATGGCCTTGTTACACAGTCTGGGCTGGGGCATTCACTCCTTTCAAGTTTATAGAAACCTTCCTTCAACATTCTAAGGCGGAATGTTTGTGATATGCGTATTTGTTTGAAAATACCAGGATCTTGTTTTGCCAAGTAGCCAAAATACAGATGTCTTCTGCATTTGTAAGACCAAGAGCAGCTGTCCATAAATGCTCATCTTAATTTGATCTGCTCTGCCAGTGTTATAGCAGGGCTGGTGGAGAGCTGACCCTGATGCTCTTTGGGACAGTGCAGCATATTGCCATCAAATTGTCAGACAAACAGGAAACTGAGAAGAACCAGACTTCCAAGATCTTTATTAGTCTTTATTCCCTCACAAGTTTCTGTTCAAGATCTACACAGTTGCTACAGGACTGCTTCCTCTCTTCCCTGCCACCCCAATTTTTTTTTTTTTAATAACAAAATTTTTAAACATTTTTTCAGACTCCAAACACATGAAATGAGTGAGTAAACAAAAAAATCCCAAGACATTACAATACCTTAGCACTTTGCTCTCGGCATATCTCAGTCTTCCACTTTTATCTACACTGTGCTTAGTGAGTGAATGTGTATGGGTATAAGGTGATAAAATGATCTGGTTAAAAGTGAGTGGTACATCCTTCATGGCTTGCACATGAGCAGTGCAGCTACAGGCCCAAAATTCAGCATGATGAGCAGAAAAAAACTGGGAGTTCTTTAACTCATACTGTTGTAATTTTCCAGCAGAAGAAAGCAATGCAGTGTGAGTTTGGACTAATACTGTGCTTTTATCAATTATTTGTAACAGTGACTGTTTTACCTTCATTTCTCTATCACTTCTTTGCAGTTTAGTTTAAAATCATTATGTAATTTATAAAACAGGAAAAAAAATCCATTCATTTTGGGGTAAAAAAATCCACATGTGGATTACAGTTCCATTGTATTAATACAATCACAATGGCACTAGCAGTAATTTCCTCTGAAATAAGCCCACAGTATTAGTTATTATTTTATTCAATTACAAAACACCGCCACCCCATCATTTATTTAGCACATGGAATTTCTACCAACAGAACAGCTGTGGTGAGACACCACCACGCAGCAAATCCATAAAGCCTGTTTTTGAACTTACAGACAGGTACATTTCTGGTACTTTTTGTTCTGTAGGCTGCTGGCTGTTCTGTACTCAGCTGTGAAGGAAAGACAGCTTCTATTTAAAATGCACTTCCACTTAGGGAGATTATGACCCAGATTGGCAAGACTGGAGAAGTACAGATACTCCAGCTAACGACCATGGTTTTGTAAAGCTCTGCCTCATCATTAGTGACTTGTATTGCAGAGCAGGACTCCATTTATTGGGCATGAAATCCAAGTGAATCTCCAGAGTCACAGTAGGGAAAACCACAGATCTTGGAATTGCTTGAGCCAATCCCTGTTCATCATGGTATTAAAGTACCAGTTTTAACCGCAGGGCTCTTTCCCACAACCACTGCTCTAATCCCCAGTCTCCACTTTTCCCCACCAGGCAGAATACGAGGTACTATTACCTGCAGAAAAAACTTTCTCAGCTGCAGGCTCAAAAATCCATTTTGTGGCTGGTATGAGGTATGAAAACCTGTCAGTTAAACCTACTCAAGGAGGAAACAAAGTTCACTTACAAAGCTCACCATTAATATAAGGCTGCGGCTATTATCACAGAGTAACATTTTCTGCAACATTCTAAAAACCAATAGGTTTTGAAAAATAAAGTTAATTGCCACTTCATGCATATAATAGTGAGGCTAAGAAATGCAGATAACTGCATTGCATGAAAGGCTATGAAACTCTATTTCTGTGAAGTGTATTGGAGAGGCAAAGGAAAAAAAAAACCAGTGTTGCAGTCTCTGTGACACCCAAGTAAATGAATTCATCTCATACACCTCCGGAACTGATTGAAGCCTGGATTTTACTTGCTAGTCTGTTTCACAATGGCTCTTCACATTGATCAAAGCCTGTTCCAGCACCTGGGGTTTCTGTTCTCCCTTCAGGCCCTGATCCTTCCTTTTATGCAAAGGTAAGGACTCGATGTGTAACCTTTTGTTGCCAAAGAAGTGCAAGAGTACTGAAGCACAAAACTGATACATGAAAATAATTCATTGTTTGCATTGAGGGTACAGGAAAAAAGGGTTACTGGAAAAAACTGCATTTCAAACAACACTTACTTTATTTTTCTACTTTCCTCAGTCACCAGACCTATTAGAGACTTAAATTTACAAGCTTGTGTTCAGCAAGAAAGACATGTTAACAAAAAAATACAAGCTAAATATGGACACTGGGTCATATACTTTTTAAACTACACTCTCCATTATACTTTTTTTTTTCCCCCCCAGCAATCTTAGACTTACCATAATGATGTTAAGGGTAATGAAGACTGGTATGCCATAGGTACACCTATGGGATGATGGAAAATTTCTCTCAAGAAATGAACTGTCAGTTCCCCATACCAGACACCTCCATCAAGGATCACATACAGCAATTGCTTGCTGCTTCACCTGTCAGTGGTGTACACCATGGAAATATATTTTAGGTAATGCCCACTGTAATAATATCAACAGGAGGAAAACTTTCTTGGCAAGTGAGAAACATCTCCCCTCCATTCAAAAAGTGTTGGCTCATTTACCATGAGGATCATGGGGGAAGAGAGGTAGTGGAGTCACACTTGGGTTTAAATATCTGCTGCTGAGGATTATGTTTACCACCTTTTTGCTACATAAGGTGGGACAGATCTGACTGCAGAATAAATCCATGTTGGATGTATACTTTAATAATGCACCAAAGCGTTGAACAAACACTTGTTTTGAGAATGCCAGGCATCCCTCGTGTCACACACAGTGGCGATGCTACAGCTATCAACATTAGTTCTCTGACAGTCAGTAAGAGCTGCGGCCTGGTCCTGAGCATGACCGAGGGTGCATCATCACCCCACGGCGGCCCGTGAGCGTGCGGCTGAGCTCCGCTGACTCAGCGCCCAATGCCTTTCACCAAAGGCCGTCAGGAGGCTCGGTCCCGTACGACCGGGGCCGGGCTACGTCTGCCTCGCCCCCGGAGAATGGAACTGTGGGGCCGGCCGCAGCCGCCGGCAGCTCGGCTGCCGGAGGGCAGTCAGTCCGTGCCGGGGCCGCCCGTCACCTGCCACCGCCGCCCCGCCCCGCCCGCAGCCCCGCCCGCCCGGCGGCGGAGGGGGCCGGGCTCTCCCGCCCCCCGCACGGCCGCCTCCCAGCGGGGAGGCCGGGGCCGGAGGGCTTTGTGCGGGCCCTGCCGCCGCTCGCCTCCCTCCCTTGCTCGCGGGCGCCGCCCTCCCCGAGCGGTGCAGCCTCCCTCGTGCCTTCCCGCCGCCGCTAATGTGGTAGCGCGGCCCGGACAAGGAACCGGGGCGGCCCAGGGCCGCCTCAGCGCGGGGTGCAGACGACAGTTCGCTGCCCTTCCCCCGCCAGGGCCCGGCGAGCCCTTGATAAACCGTTCGGGAGGAGTTGGTGTCAGGGCTCCAGTGGCGCAATCGGTTA
>VZDJ01007749.1:12268311-12289700 GCA_008694505.1 Cyanoderma ruficeps
CACCTGGAGCACGTAGCTTTTTGGGAGGCAGAACGGGATTTTTTTTGGGACTTGGCGGCCCTGCGGAGGGAGGAGGACAAAAGTGCGGGGAAAAATTATGCAGCCTTGGCGGTAGCGTGGGCCCGCTGGAGAGGCCCCGGGAAGTGGCTGCTGCGGGCGCACCGGGAGCGCCGGTGACTCAGTGCCCCGTAAGTGTGCCCGCAGCGACTTGTCCCCGCTGAGGGGGGCAGGGTTCAGGACACCCTGTCGCTGCACAGTAGCAAACGTGTTCCTCCTCAGAGCTGCTTGTGAGTGAGAACTTGCAGAAAATAAAGGTTATTTTATGCCGTGTTTGTTCATACGGAGTGAAAGTATATGCTCGACTGGTGCGATCGCTGCAACTGATGACATCTCTTCATTTTGCCTCCTTTGGTGGTGACAGTCTATGTAACTGCTCATGGCCTGAGTAATGCTTAACAAATGCACACACTGTAGCAGGAAGGAAAATATTTCAAATAATTTCTGATTTCGCCACTTAAGAAAGGCAGCAGGGCCATGGGAAAAGGGCAGCTCCCTAATGGAGAAGGCTGCAGGACACTTCCTGGATGTTTCAGCACAGATCTTGTGAACTCCCCTCTGTGCTAACATCTAGTCTGCTGCTATCACAGTGCAGTTTATACCAAAAAGTTCAAAGAGGCTCTCAAGATCATGCAGCCAGAGGTGTCTCTATTGCCCATATCAGCCCTGTACTGCAGATATTAACTCCCTGAAGTGCCACATTAAGGCTTTTAATTTTCCGTTCTGTGTTTTGGTTACTTTGTCCCCTCGGAATTTCACATTAACTTCACTGCTTTCAATGATGGTTTGGTAATCCCTGAAGCAGGTAAAGAAGTGTAAGTGAACAAGAGACATCTGTAATGTATCAAAGGATGAATAAAATTCATCTTTTGCTTGCGTGAGTTTCATGTTCTCTGTGCCAGGATATCCATGTCCCAGTGCTGAGAACTAGAGACTCTACAGAAGAGTATTTGCACAAGTATCGGGAATACTGAAAAATGAAAACACTGCTTTTGTATAACTGGGGAAAAAGAACCCAAACCACAGATCATTAGAAAGGGAGAGTGACTCCATTCCTTGGACAGAGACCTCTTAAGAAACTGAGTGGAGACAGGGATATTTCCTTTCCCTCTTCCATGATGGGTCTCCAGGAACAGACAGCACCTCCTGCACCCTCCTGCCAAGGAGGATCTGCTAATTTGACATTTGGGGTTTTGCTGTGGCCTGCTGGGCAAGTGGTTACACACCCCATGTTCAGGGTGCATGAAGCAGGTGTTTTGTTTGTTGCCTGTACAGCTGTTTTGCGACATGCCTCCATGGTGCCAGAGAGCAGCCAGGACATGCAGTGGGAACATATGGTGCTGTGACCTTCTCCACAAGGTCTCCTTCATCCCCATAGTATTTACCCCAGCTTTTACTGATTCTTGATTCTGGAAAAAAAGTAAAAAGAAACAATCTTTTCATGAGGCAGCGCTTGTTTGCATTTCTGCTCTTGTTGATGGGTCTTGACACCTGAAGGGCAGCATGTTCCAAGATGGGCATTTCACACTGAAAATCATGCTGTATCAGGACAATTTATGTAGATTTACTGGAAATCCCAGGAAAATGAGTATGTTGTTTATCCGATGGCTGTTTATGACATAAAGTGAACGGCTGGCAGGGAGGCAGGGCTTTGAGGTGTGGTGAGCCCTGGTGTTGCTGGCTATGGGGGTCTCTTCCTACCCAGCCCATGGCAGTGCTGTTGTGGGGCTGGTGCCAGGGAGGCTGCACAGATCTGGGGTGGGAAGGGTGCCATGCTGGGGTGAGCTCAGTGATTCCACCTCATTCCCTTCCCCAGGAGCTGCTGTGGGGAGGCTGAGGCAGTGAGCTGTGTGCCCCTGGGAGGGGATGCGAGTGGAACCTGGGCACGGTTTCTCCAGGGTGTGTGAGGAGCTTCTTGTGTGGTGCTGAGCTGGGCTCCAGCAGTGGCGGCAGCAGCTCTCATTAGGTGAAATGAGGAGGGCTGCCCTGGCCTGTTTCTTGTATTTGCAATTTTTTCCTCAAAATCAGGTGTCTTGCAGGCTTATGAGAAGAAAGTATATTTTTATTATGCTAAGTTGTTTTTTTATTAGGCATTTTGGTTCTGATTTGTTGGTTAATGCTCTAAGACTACTTGGCAGCAGCTTATACATAAAAAAGTGTACGTAGTTACATGTATCAGTACCTGTGGGCATAAAGACACCTTCTCATCATTATGGGAGTTCCCAACATCTGCATGTTAGCACTAGCTTATTTTCTAAATCTTCAGTGTAGCCACATGATATATTTGGAAAACACCTGTGTGTGAGGGATGCAAAGTGCATGGTGATCAAGGGAGAGGAAATCCCGCCTTCCCTCTTCCTCCTCTTCCCCAAACAGTAACAGGGTTCACCTATGTCTCATTTTCCTTTTGAAAGCCAGGTGCCAGAGCTTGTGCTCCTTTCTTGAGCCCCTGGCCAGTGTTTGTCAGTGCCCTTGAGGTGGTAGCCAGGGGAGTCCTGGTCTCAGCCTCCTCTCACCCCCTAAGGGGCTGTCATAGGTCCTGGATGCTCCTGGAAGTGTGTTCAGGAAGAAAGACTTCCCCATGGTGAGTCTTCCATACTGCCTGTTTTATCTAGAGGCCTGCCTTTTTTAGCCTCTGCCTCTCTGTTTCTCTGTTTAATTGCCTGGTGTGGATGGCATGCCTGCAGGCCTGGATTTCCCAAACTCCTCTGGAATTCTTCTGGAATCCTTTTTAAAAAGGTCCCTCTTAAAATTTGTCTTGTTCTTTGTTTAACGTTGAGTATGGACTATGAGTGCTCTACAGGCTTATTCTGGCTGCTCTGAGTTCCCACGGACTGTAGAAAGAAAGAGGACCTGCTTGTAGATGTAGGAAAGCTTGGCGTGTCCTGCTTATGGATGGAAGGAAAGTTTTCAAATATGTATTTATTGCCTGATCTTGGAGTATTAATAATGATCAGGTTAGGGAGCAGGGTTTGTGTTTATCCCTGTAGGGCCTTGGTCAGATAGGGAGCCCCACTGTAGTGGCAGATGTAGGATTAAGAAAGAAAGGCATATGCAGGGTAGACCTTCCTGATGTTTATTTCTAAGAGTGGCAACTCTTGTCTCTGCCATGTTAGTACAGTTGTGATTGTGAGGTTTTGAAGTGTTTGCTTAAGTTAGTTTAAATATAAAAGTCTGGAATTAAAGTCTGGAATTTTCCATAATATTGAGGTTTGCATATCCTGACAAATACCTTTAAAAGCCTATGGTAAGGACTTGGCCTACCTAATTGTTATGAAAGCAAAGTAATAAATACTTGGGAGTCTTTGCAAATAATAAACACCCAATGTCTGCTCTTTAGAGCTTTTCCCAATAGATGGCACTGTGGTCCCACAGAGCGAAAAAGACGAAAGCGAAACATTCCACGACATCCTAAAAATAGAAACCACTTGCTGAATGCTCTGTTGTGCACTGTGGAGAACAATAGGCCAAAATTTCAAAAGTTGCTTAGAAAACAAAGTCCACGGGAGGTATAGATACATTTTGGTTTTGTTTTGGGTTCCACCACCGCCTTTATCCTTTGTATGTAACACCTTGAGGAGCTTTCTGAAATTAAAATCTATTGATCTGTTGTGTTTAGAGTAACAGAGGTGAATGGGGTGTATCATGTTTTTTTTAAGTCTCTGAATTCAGTCCTGTGTCAAAGTTCCTGTATAACAGGCCTGACTTAGATTCACTTAAATTTTTTTTTTTGCTTTCCATGCAGGGCTGCCTGAAGTCCAGGTGGCTGCTTCCTGTTGTGGAGGGGAGGCTGTGGAGGTGTTGGGCTTGGAAACAGAAGCTGGGAGGAAAGGAATAAAGTGTAGGTGTTTGCAAACTGTGTGGAAGAACTTTTAAATCAAATAGAAATACTCTGATTTTGTGGAGGAAAGATAAGGTAAGGGTGGTGAGAAAAGGAAAAAAAAAACATGTGGAAGCCTCCTTGGGGAAGAGAAGGGCTGAGGGATGAGAAGCACAGTGGGGCTGGTGCGGGCTGATTGAAGGTGGAGAAGTGAGAAGAATTTGTAAGAGGAGTAGAAAAGCAAGCTGAGAAAGACTTAATGCATTGGTCTCTGAAACTGGTGATGGGGATGCTACAAGGAGGGAACAAGAATAAACGAGAAAGGATATGGGCACAAAGAAGGAGAAAACGGGGGGGGGCGGTGTCAGACAGAAGAACATAGGTAAGGAAGTTCTTAAAAAGGATGTTTTAAAAATCCTCTTGTCTGGGTATAGCTACATGAGTGTGCTGCCTAGGGCAGTGAAAAACAAATGAGTAAGTGTTAGCTAGTCAGGCCAAGCTAGGATGGAGTTGCTGTAGAAAGCAAATTGGCCTGTCCGTTTTGCTTGAGCAAACAGAGAACTCAAGAGGCAGGTTTTTCTTCTCTGTGTGTTTTGAGTGGTTACTTTAGTGTGGCAATATAAGAGACCCCTTGGTCTCTCTAGGGTTTGAAGCTGGTGTTGGGAGGGTTAGAGAGCTCAGCTTTCTGGTTTGGAAAAGGAAGGAAATGGACAATCAGTCATGGATTTTGTGCCCATTTAATTTTCTTGCTTATGCTGAGTTTGCTGTGTTAGGCTCTGCTTTTAGGGTGGAAAAAGACTCTTGGTTTCTTCAAATAGTTTTGGTGCAGCCTAAATATTTGAAACCTTGGAGAAGACTCAAAATACGGCAAAACAAACTAAACCAAGCCCAGAGGAAGAACAAGCTGGGGAAGTGGCTGAAATGGAAGGGGGTAGTCAGAGAGTCTGTAATTACAAATTTTGGGGAAAGGGATGCTCCCTTCAAATAGGCATTTTAGCCTGTTCAAGCTGCTTTACTTCAGAGGTCTTTATACGTGGGGTTTATGGCAGTGTGAAGAGTACTTAACTATATATATAATAAAATATACATAGGAAGATTGTGGAAGAAGATAAAGCAATAATTTTAAAACCTGTCTCTTGAAAACATGGTGGAAAATTTTGAAGAGGCATTTGTGCTGGATGTCATGTGGCTGCATGCTGTAACTTAGATTGACCAGTTTTGTGAAGCGAAGCTGTCAGTCAATAAACGCAAGTATTCAAAATCAGTTGTGAGGTCTCAGAGTCAGTTGACTTCACTGTTTGCATTCATTTTCCATTTATCCTACCCACTGAGATGGGGATGACAATTGATGAACTATACATCTTAATTTTAGGCACTGTTTATATGCTGTGTAAAGAACGATATACATCTGTCTTTAAGGAAAGACACATCATACTTGTGCCAGCACATTTGAAAGCCATTTAATATTGAAAAGATGTTAACAATGCAAGTTTATGTAGCTTTGTCAGTGAGCTGCCTCACTCTTTTTTTTTTTTTTTTTAAACANTTTTTTTTTTTTTTTAAACATTGTTGTGTCACTGGGAAGTGAAAATATATCTGGCTTAGGGGAATTTTGTAGGAAAATGATGCTGGATTTGGGGGTGCTCTTGAGGCTGTCTGTATTAAGTGCCTGGATCCAGGTTTGGGAAGTTATTCTCTTTCATGCTCTGGGCCACTCTGCCCCTCTCTCTCACCTGACCTTGCTTCTGCCCCACCTTCCTCCTCATGGGAGGGACTCAACTTCAAAAGCTAAAGGGTTGCCTGGAAACTGGTAGTGGTTTAGAGAAGGTGAGAAACATCCCTTCAGATGCTTCTCTCCCCACCTGCATTTCCCCATACTCCCAACTGTCTCCTGAAGGGTTCAACTCATCTCCCACTTGGGTCAAGTGCTCTGAGGGGTTTCCACTGTAGCAGGAGGTCCCACACCTGTTGCTTTGTCTCAGTACAGCTGTGACTGTGCTCCTGTAGATCCCTGGTGAGTGGCAGGAAGTGCTGCACTTGCTGGGGTTGCTCAGGGGGCTGTAGGTGGTTGCAGCTTGGGCCAGCTCAGTGGCCCTGAGCCACTGTAACCTAGCCAAAAAAAATACTGCTTTTTATTATGATAAAGGAAATGCTTGGTTATGCTACTATTTCTCAATTTCTTAACACGTAGTATCTTTGAAAATACTTCTTTTTTTTTTTTTCTGGAATTGGAGACTTTTGCTTCATTGTGGGTACTAGGAGTGCTATTGTGTATCTTTGTGTGTTTGAGGGCAAATATCTTTAATAGAAAAATAGGGTAATTGTCTGTGGGTTCCTAATAACTGTAGCCCTTTGACAGAATTCTTGTAACACTTGGACAAATTTTTAGAGCTGTTTAGGGATGCCTGCCTGATGTTGGTGTTTGTCTGCCTGATTCTAAGCATCTGGGTGTTGTAAAAGATATCTAGCAAACAGACCTCCTCTTATTACAAATGTAAGGGATTTGAAGTGTCCTTGGAGGAATAACTTCTGTCCTCTGAATGCTTCCAAAAGTAGAAGCCAACCTGTCAATGAATCAAGACTGAAGTGCCTGTTTTTTAAATATAGTATTAATGTATAGTAGGGTGGGTGCATTTTCACTGAGTTCTGTGAATTTGCTTCATGTTCCACAAGAGGATAAAGTTTGGCCCAAAGTAATGGGAAGTTTATATCTGGCAGCAAGGAAACCAGGAAATTTATGGGGCTTTAAAGTATGACCCACTGCAATATTCAGTATGTGTGATTTTTGGCATGATTCGCCAGTAAATACTAGTTGAAAACAGAAGCACAAATTATAGGGTAAATAATTTGGACCAAAAAGAGGCCTCCTTATGCATACATGGTAAAGGAAATGGAAATACAACCGCAAAATACAATTGCTGGGAAGAACACCAGCAGTTTGGCATGGTCACTGTTAAAACTGTGGAAATGATCTTCCTTGGATGGCACCTGAAATGAGAGAGGCAGAATGATCTCCCTTGTATGTATTTGTGTGCACTGACCAGTGAATCGTGTGAGGCTGCTGCATTTGGCAACGTTGTTTTGGAGAGGACTTTCTGTTCTGTGGCCGCTGGGTGGGAGGATGTAATGGGCACAGTCTTGACTTTTAAAAGCTTTTTTGTTGCCTTCCTTCCCCCCCCCCCCCCCCNCCCCCCCCCCCCCATTGGTAGAGGCATCATGCACTGGAAGAAGATAACTTTGTGCCAAATGGTTTTTCTGAGCTTTCCCTTTGCATTTTATTTATTATTTAAATAGCTTTGGATGCTGATTTAATGCAGTGCTTTGTTCCTACTCTAAACATAGGGAGCCACCCAAGCAATATTCCTATGTGCCATTGGATACATTTATACATTTTAATCTTCTGATTAAAAAAAAAAGCAAAAACAAGAGTAGCCAAAATAGTCTTAATAGATGTGTTTGCCTGGCAGTGTGGCAGAGTGATTTGGCTTCCATCTGGAACGAGGAGTACCAGGTCCCTTCCACAAGTGAGATTCAAATGAAGGCAAATAGAATGAACCACTGGCACAGAAAATTTTTTGCTTGCACATCTTTTAATTGTTCTTAAAGCATAGATTGCCTTGGCTTGTTGTATACCAGGCTTTTCAGATCTGGGATGGGGTATTACTGGTGTGTGACCTGTAGAGCCAGGAGCTAAAGAAAACAGCCAGCAGCACTCATGAGATGTGACCCATGGTGAGCTGTTGCTTCAGGATCACTTCCTTGTGTAGTGTTATAATTGGAAAACTGCAGGTCCTTGATGTCTCCAGTAAATGCTGGTTTGAAACACACATTGGGCTGTATTTAATTTTTATATGGAATATTTCTACCAATTAAGTTGTTTGTTTTCTCAGGAAGATCATCCATGAGATAATGGGGTGAAAATTCCTGTAACTTACTCCATTAAATGACCACTGGACAATATCAGAAATTGGGGTTTAAGGGTCAGTTCAGAAATAACTTAGACCAGAAGTTTCCAATAACAGTTGTGGCTTGGATACAGTTGAAATAAGAACAACACAGCTAAATTCAATTGTGCTTGCATTGGCTAAGTAATAATCTCAGAGAAGATGTGAACAGTAGGCATTGGAGACTAACAAGCCATATCCTGAAAGAAAATTGAAACTGATACAGACAATATGGGGAAAAAACTGATAGTGATTACTAACTATGAAAGTGCTGGTCTTAGCTCTCACTCAATAAATAATCCTGCAGGGGTATTAGCAGCATTAGTAGTAGCAGCATTTGGCCATCTGACTTGGCTTCTGTGGGAGGTTTAAAAAAACATACCACTGTTAGTGGAACTGCATCCATTGAAATTGTAGGAGAACTTGGCCTTTTCATGTTCCCATTCATTGTGTGCTGTTCATCTTGTGCTTGGATCTCATGTGATCATTTGATTCTGCAGATATTTTTTTGATGTTCATGGACCACACCAATGGTCTGTAAAGTCCTAGCTGGTGGTCAGTTCAAGTTACCATGCATCAGTCTAACTGTGGTGGTGGTTTGCAGGAAACCTCGAGGTGACTTCAGACCTACAAACCTTTGCCCTGTAGTATTGGTGGCTGCAGCTTTGAGCTCGTGTTGCCCATTTCACTGTGCCCAGAAAATAAAGCGCTGTTTCTGCCTCTTGTGTAATCAAATCTACAGCCTTTACTGTTCCTTGGCTTGGAATTGTAAACATGAGCGTTGATGTGGCAAAAATGCTTCTTGCTCATTCTTTACTGAGTGGGTATTTATGAGCTGCTCTGACTAAATGAGTCTTTGCTGTAGCTCAGTGTCCCTGTGACTGTTTCCCACGCGTGCTGTTTTTGTGTCTTGTTTTACTGATAAGCTCTTATCTTCTGTCTGTGTTAAACAATGTAAACATTCACAAGTTATCAACTAAAGTGTAAAATGCCAGCTTACTACATCTCATCTTTTTGACTGACAATTTTTCTTAAAATTTCACTTTCTTCATCTTGTAAGAAAATGAAGCTAAGGATGAATGTTTAAATCTCTGAGCAAAGGCTTTTTTGCCTCTTCTTAGTGCTACTGCTGGAACTAAAACCGTCTCAAAATATGTGGTTGAAAGTATTCCTTGGTGTGTGATTTATACCATAATCAAACTGACAGACATCAATGGAGCACTTACAAGTTTATGCTTGGAATTAAGTCCAGTAAAATGCTTCTGGAATCTCCTGGTAATTTCCTTTTATCAATGTAAGTGATGCAGCATGAATCCATTATAATTACTGTGGAGCTGCACCAAATTAGATTGTATGACTGAGGCTTGAATTTTTCCGGTGGATGTTTTGAAGAAATGAGAGCTAGTAACAAAGAGAGAGGCTGTGTGGCATTCATCATTTGATGAGTTTGTTTGTCCTCCTGTACACAGAAGAGACCTATTTCTTCTCTACAGTGTTCACCATTAGATTGCTTACAATCTGTTCAAAGTGATTATCAACTGCTATTGTCATTGAGTAGTGATATGTTATAATTCTGTTCTTGCCTCAGTGCAAGGCATGGACAAGTCAGGCTTGTACTGTTAAGCATCTGTATCTGGTAAATCCACGGGTGACTGAACTCAGTGCAGTGGCTCACACACCTGATTTGTTTACACTGAGGGAAATTGAGGTCCATGTCCACTCAGCTAAGCAGAGTTATTTCAGATTTATACTGGTGAAATGGAAACAAAAATGTCTGGCATGCACCTTGAAAGAGTTTATCCTGGTGCAACACTTTGTCTCATTTATCTGAGATGTGCTAATCAAACAGCAGAGCACAGAGCATGAGTGTCAGACTGCTTCATGGGTAGTGGTGGAGAGCCTGGGCTGTGGGAGAGCTCTGAACACCTACCTAAATTTAGTTACTATGGTTAATATAGGTCACAGTGAAAATGACATTGTGATACTTTCACACCAATTCTTCTGAGGTTTTTATTTTTTTCCTCTTTAGTTACTTTTGCTATGTGAAAACCTTTAGTGTGGCCCACAGCTGAAAAATCTAGTCTCTTGGCAAATGAGATGAATTTGTGCAGTTACAGCAAGGCCGTATCCATCACTTGGAAAGGACAAATTTTTATTCCATGAATAGATATGGGGAAATAAAAAAGCAAGGAAAAATGGAGTTTCCTAAAAAGTCAACCGCCTCTGAGTACAGTCCTGGAGCACCAGCCCAATCTGCTGGAGGGAAGGATGTCCACCCTGATGTGCAACTTTGCCTTGTGCATAGCCAGGGGAAGCTGCAAGCTTGGATGTCCTGTTCCAGATTCGTCACTAGACATGAAACATTACTTTTGAGGCCTGCTGTGGATGGAGAACCTTCTGCAAGGCTCTGGTACAGCTCTGCAGGCCACAAATTGAAGCAGCGAATATCACTGAGAGCTGGGTGGCCATCCCATTCGAGGGAAATACAGATTCTGTACTTGAATACAGTTGAACTTGTATCTGTAGGCAAAAATCCAAAAATATTGGTTACTCATCCTCAAATTTCTCAGATTAAACGTGTAAGCAACTGCTCCGAGTGCTCACAAGCCTGCAACTCAATTAGACCATTAAGACAGGCAACTTTCAGCAGATGGCAGCATTGCACTCTGTAACTTAATTTTTCTGTCAGTGGTTTTGCAAGTCCTGACTACTTGGGCTGGTTGGAGACTGCTGGCTGAGTAGCAATTCAAACCCACTTCTAATGTTTTGAAATACAGCTCTTGGTAGATTATGATAATTTGGTATTGTTTCAGACTTGTGAGTTTCGTATGGAAAATAACCTCTGTGCCGCATAAGAAAATTTACTAAAAAACAGTGCAAGTACACCTAAATCTCTTCTGTTAAGTCTCTAACTGCTTTGAGTCAGAGGAAGGCTGCTTGATGAAGGTGTTCTTCTTTGTAAAAATACTAGCAAATCCCTTAAAGACGTTAAGAGTTCAAAGTGGAACCATGACTGGGGAGTTTGTAAATGATTTCCTGCATATAGTTCTTAGAAGTGCATCACACCCCCATTCTTTATTTAGAAAAAAATTGCTGACTTTCCTAATTCTTTTTGTACTATACCTTTTAAACACCATGCAGCCTGATACCAGAGCCCATTGTAGGCAGACATACAAGTGAAAATATCCTTGTTAAAAGTTATCAACTCTGACTGTGCTCAAAGGTTCAGATGCAATAATTTCTGTTTGTGACAAAGTGTGTGTTTGAATGTACATTCAGTCTGGTTGGTTGGAGAGATTCTTCCCACCTCTCCCATCTTCACTGTTGATTCATCAGAGTTCCAGGGAGTCTGTGGAGGAAATGAAAGCTGTTCCTGCTATGGAAGAAAAGGGCTATGTACAGAGGCCTCTTCAGAGAACCCTTCTACTTCCGGATAGTTATCTCTCTGTGATGTACTACTCTGTACATAATCCTAAAATGCATGAGATTTGTTTTGTGTGTGTGTATTCTCTTAGGGAGAATATAATGCAGTTCTTAGGTTTGGCACAAGATGCAGTTTGAGTGCTACACTGCAACCAGCTAGCACTGATGTAAATGGCATCACACAAACACAGAGCTGTAATAAATAGAAACTAGGTCAGCCATTGCAGCCCTTCAGAAAGAGATTAAAACACATTCTTCTCTTGCCATCTGAAGTTTCAGTTTGTTGGGTGGTAACAAGTATATTGATATCAATGAAGTTAGTGGTCTTTTGGGGAAGCTTTATGCACCTACTTCAGAGTCTGGCTCCAGCCTAAGTTAAGAAATCTTCAGACTTTCTCTCTCCTTTCTTTTTTCCCCTGCAGGAAAAAGTAATACTATATGTAACCAAAAGTTCAGACTGATTAATTTGGGTTACACTCCAATGCTGTTCTGCCTTTTGTCATACAAGTGAACCACAATGGAAATTTTGACTTATTCTGGGGGTTTTTTTAGTCAAATTAGAATACTGCAGGTACCAGAGTAGTTTGCCAAGATGAATAGTTTCTCTACTAGATGCTGTTTAAATGTGACTAGCTTAGTATTCTGGAAGAAATCAAGTATATGCAAATCTCACTTTTATAGGAGAATTTCAGGAACATTAGCATCATGGGAACTGGTGTTTTGAAGTTAGAGGGATCCTCATTCCAGTCACATCCTCAGAAGATGATCTGGTGGTCGGAGTCAGTCTAGCACACATTTGCTTTTCCCCTCAAACAACATGGAGGCATTAGTGAATGCAGCTTGTGTTTTATGGAGTAGGAATATGTGGCAGTGGACTTTTTCACCTAGCTGGATGTTGCAACTTGAGCCAAGTAGTAAGACTTGGAACTACTTTCCTGTCTTCATTATTGGTTAAACAGAGTTTGCATAAGCCCGTTTAAAACAAAAAGCAAGACAAACAAGCAAGTTGGTTAATATTGCAGGAGGAAGTTCTTTGAAAATGTTAGTAAATGTAATATTTTATCCTTAAGGCCACATTGAGAGACTGGGACTTCCAGTATATGTCATCTGTGCATATACTGTGAAAGGGTATCACTGGGTGTCTTTCATCTTGGTCACATTTTAAAGCTGTGGTGTGAAGATATGAGATACTTTGAGTCATGCTTTACTTTCTGATCCCTACAGTTAAAGACATAGGTTGTGTTCTCATGCAAGGGAGCAATGTGCTCTTAGTAAAAAGCAGTCAGGGTTGTATCTCTGGTGTAGCAACATTGCCCTCCACAAAAACAGGGAGGGAAGAGTAGCTCTCCACAGCCCTTCTGAAGGTCTAAGTCAAATAAATGTGGAGGTTTTTTGGTCTTGGAATTAAATCAGACCACCCATCTCACTTGTCTCTTTGGGTATTAAATTTGTGAGATAAGTCACTCTTTCTAAGACCTTCACAGGTTACTTCAGAGTGTTTCATAATTTTGGTTGTTTTTTTTTTTTAATGAGACAGAAGGCTTCTTAAACAAAAGGCAACAAAAAAAACAAACCCAAACAAAATGGGAAACCCATCTAGCCACAGAAGTGAGGTCTCACTTTCATAGATTTGTCCTTCCAGCTACATGTACTGTCTTCCTTTGAGCAATTCTGGGGAAGGCAAATATTTTAGGTTGCTTCTGCTCTTTCAGTTTTATCTGTGAGAATGTCTTTCAGTTTTATCTGTGAGAATGTCTTTCACTGTGTGTCACTCTGGTCTTTCAGACCTTTTACATCAGGAAGAATTGCACCACAACAAGAGTAGCTTTAATGGTGCATTTATTTTTGGTGTCACTTCAGTAATGCTATAGAATGTATCCTGAATTTGAGATAAAACCTGAAGATGAAAATAGTCGTCTTCATCTGTAATATGCTCTTACCTCTGTTTTTTCAGCACTGAATGATCATATTTTCATATTTTAAGGATATACTGTATTTTTGTGTCTGGTCTTGCAGAGTGTATTATAAACAGCTAAAATGATCTTGTTTATCTTTGAGATACTGAGTGACAAATTGTAAATAGATGTGTGGATATGTTGAAGTTATCGTGGCTGATGCAGTAATCAGGGACTGCTCCAGGTGATTTAGGGGTTACTTACCTTACTATGGTGAAAGTTCTGGGTGTGTAACTGTGTGTGGAACACTCAGCATTCAGGGGTTATATACTGTTAGTACATCAGGAGAACCCATCAGTTTACTCCTTAATACTCGGAATGAATTAATTTTTCATTTTGATGGGCTTTTTAGTAGGAAATAAGCTTGCAGTGTTTTAGGTAAAAATTTTGATCTTTGCTTGCCAAATACTCTAATTCTTAGTTGATTGTCATTCTTGTCTATGTTTCCTGAATACAAAGTAAGCGTTACTCACTTGCATGTTCAAGAAAACAGAATAGGATGTTGCCCTGTTTTCTGCCTGTGCAGAAGTTTTCTCATGTAGCCTTCTGATAACAATGTGTATTCTTAGAATGTTTGCATTCTTCTCCTCTGAGGGAAGAATTGATTGATGGTCATGTCCACCACACAGTGTGAGAGGTGGTGACCTCTCTAGCCAATCTCTGGACTTCTGTACAAATGTATAAAAAGTAGAAAATGTAAATAAAGTAGATCCTTCTTTCCCTTCACTGCTGCTGTGTCTGCCTGCTCTCTTCCTGTCCTTAAAGGGGGACACACCCAGCCTCGGCTAGCGACCAGTGGTGCCCTCTCTGAGGAGCACCGCAGCAGCCTGAACCACAATAGAAGATGTTTTTTCATATGTTACAGCTCTGTGATAGTTATTTGCATATTGTGTACATTTTTGAAGTGGCCTATTCAAATAGCTATGTAAACCATTCAGAAATACTTCTTTAGTTTCTGCTTGCTTTTATAGTTCAGATAATTTAGGAATTGTTTCTTTTTAAAGGATTAACATCTTTAGGAATGTGCTTTGTAAAGAATTGCTTTTGTTTTCGAAGTGGGACAAAGTCAACTGGCTGACAGGCTTTCAAAGCATCTCAGTTCTGCTGTAATTTGGAACTTGCCTAAAGAAATGGTTTCCTGACCCAAACAGCCAACATTTCTTCAAAATAAGACTTTTCATAGCTTGCTAGGAAAACTCTCTCTGCAGTGTTTGGAAAAAGGAGAGAGCTTTATATCTGCTAAAACAGAGAACTGGTCCGGTAACTTTAAATATGATTAACATGATGAAATTGGACAAATAGCTTCACAACATTCTTCTAGTGTTTTATCTTTCCAGAAAAAGTAAATTATGGCATTCTGGTAATTTTTTTATTGTGTATTTGTGTGCTGGTTTTGGCTGGGGTAGAGTTAATTTTCCCCACAGTGGCTAGTATAGGGCTACACCACGTTTTGGAAAAAATTACCCATTTAATTAATTCAACAAAACAACAACAAAAAAGTTTTGGAAAAAAACGAAACAATTTTTTGCAAAAAGTGTTTAATGCCATGAGGAGGAAAGACAAGGTTTGTGGGCAGAGGTTATGCCTCACTAGTTGAGTTGGTAGAGCTGGTGAGCGCGGCCAAGCTTTGAGGTGCACGACGCTGAGTGCCTGGATGTGCACGGGAAGTGTTGGGCTGCTGAGCTAAAGGGAAAGGTCATCTTTGTGATCAGGCAGTCTCCTGCCTCTGGAGCACAAATCACCCTTGAGACAGAGGGGTGCTACTGAGGAGGGAGCTCTTCTGGTGTGGGACAACACATGGAAAGGTGTGCAGCTTCTTTTTGTGAGTGGAGGGAAAGGCTGGAAAGCTGGGGAGACAATGCTGCACCTTTTTCGAGTGGGTGGTATAGTAGCCAGTCAAGCTGAGACTTTCACTTTCCAGGATTACTGCTTAGTGGAACAGCATGAAGTTGTGATGTAATATATTATATGAATCAGTGTTACTTTTTTATTACAGAATGAGGAAATCTAAGGGTTTTTAAAAACATCTATATTCCACTCAGGTTTGATGGAATCAAAGAAATTACTTATCCTGTTTCATCAGCAGCAAGAAAACTGTAATAATCACTGATGGAAGGGTCTGGTTGGGACTCTGGCTCTGTATAGAAATGATTTCTGTTTCCCCCTCAATGTGAGATGAAGTATAAGAGTGTTTCATTTTTCAAATAGGACAAATGATAACCACATGGAAAGGATCAACCTTCAAGTGTTAACTTTCAGCTAAACCGTTAGGTTGAGCTTTTTTTCTGTGGTCCCTCTTATCTGCAGACATTTTCTGTTTGTTGGCTGTCCTGGCTCTCTGCTGTAACCTCCCACAAATATTTCACAGATTTAGCTTATAGCATCCCTTCAAAATAAAGACATAATATCTTCTTGGTGATAGGAAGAGAACCAAAAGCGAAGGGATTTTCTTTGCAGTTAGGTATTTAGCATATTAAAAACTCCTCTTGGTAGGAACACAGCAAGAATAAAACACAGTATTTGCTTTAATGATTTTTTTTCTTATTACAGTTTGAAAATCCTTCAGTTTTATTATGCTGCAGCCTGCATTTGTATGTAAATGTTGCAGTGGGAAGAATAACAAAAGTAATACTTATTATTCTAGAAACATAGGTCTTTAAAGTTGTTCTCGGACAAATGCTTGCATCTTCTGGAAGATCCTGGTTACCAACAGGAAAGCATCTTTATGGCAAAGACTCAGCTTCTAAATGAGAAAATGGAGCACCCCGTTATCTCAGTTGTATAGTATGAAAGCAGGAAATGTGTATTTAAAGTGAATCTGGAATTTGTTTGGGCCTGTACTTTTAAGTGATGTTTTTATACTATTTGTTTTAAAATCTTAATAAACCCACATGTCTCATATCTAAATTCAGGCAATCTGAAACTGATTTCATTAGGACTCTGTAGAAATATGGGGTGATGCCACACTGTTATCCTTGCAGGATATGGGAAATTCAAATCTTATCTTAACAGTGAAATTGTAAATTGGGATAATGAATTTGTAATATTAGATAATACTGCGTGGCTGATTTTTCTTTTTTATTTCTTCTTTCCCTCCATTCTGGAGCTGCATCAGAGTAAATAATAGTATATAGAACCTTTTTTTACTGTACTACTTTCAACGCTCATTGCAATTCAAACCTGTATTCCTTTTGCATTGAAATTTTAAGCTGAGGCCATCTGATTCTGGGGTGGGACCAATTTTACCCTTCCCTTTCACTGGAAACAACAAAAACCACTCCATAAACCTGAAGGAATATTTTCACTGACAAACAAAAGAGCATTATGCCACCCCTATGCCTGTCTTATTTAACTCTGGCATTTAATAATTCAGAAAGGGACCAAGGAGAAGTGCTCTTGTGGAAAGATATGCACATCCGAAGACCCAACAAATCTTGTGGCTGCACACATCTACGGAGCCAAGGGTTTCTCAGAAATAAGAGGAGAGGCTGTCTTCTGTTTGTTAGACCTGGCAGATTCAGCTGACCTTCAGAGAAGCTGTGGATTTGTTCTGTTCTGTATTTCACTCCCTTCCCTGCAGTTAGAAATCACACTGGATACGATGATTGCTGTGTAATTCCTGCATTTGCCACAGGCCTCTGTTGCACATGGGGACACATATATGGGGGTTAGCCTACATTTTCACTTTGCCATATGGCTTCAGGAAGAAAATTAGATCTTCATATTTGACTAGTAATATTGTTATTCTTTTTCCCCCTCCACAGAATTAAAGCAATGTCCCAAGATTCACTCATTCTCTGGTTTACAGTTGGTGTTTTTCCCTTCCTCTAGCAGAGAAAATAAAACAACAGCGAGCCCTTTTTGTACTGTCAGTACAGCTACTGGATGTGTTAAACCATGTGCCCTGCTACCTGCACGCTGGTCATAAGACATGCACTTTCTGTGTGCTTGCTTTGCTTTTGGGTTTTGTTTTCTTTGTCACCCAGTTCAGGTATACTGGTACATAGTTTGAAAATTCTGAAAGATTGTCAAATTTTATCATACTGTTTAAATCTAGTGGGGGTGCAAGGTATATTGAAATCCATATAGATTTTTTTGTGTGTGAATGAGTCATCTTAGCAAATAGCAGAACCGAACTGGAAAGTGGAACCTGCCGTGGCACAGGTTCATTATTCTCAGTAATCCATAGTAAACCTTTGGTAAATCTAATAGTTGCTCATCTATTCTTTGGGCAGTGGTTTAATTCCAAGACTTACTGCTCTGCAATATTTAGTTTTATGTTGCGATTTCATCAATGTAAAAAGATCTTAAATACCTAATAAATCATGATGTGAGGTAATGGTCCATCCAAAAAATTAGAAGCGAAATTCTCTGAGAACTGGTAACCATTATTTTGACACCATCTTGTACACACTAGAAGATAATCTTTCAAAGGTCAGTTATCCCCTGGCAGAGGAGTTTGCAAGGTATTAAAATAGGCTAACATAAGCCAGAGCTGGCAGTGATTTAGACTTGTGGTAGGTAGTATTTATGAGAGTTCACAAATGTCTAAGCAACCCTGCCAACTTATTACTTATCCTTTCAGTCTTTACAAAATTAAAGTTGTTTCTTCAATATGCTGGCATTTATGGTAAATACTGAAATGTTCATTTCTGTTTATTTTTACAGAAAGCAATTTCTCTGGCTTCTATGAGAGAGTGATCATGATGGGATTAGAGTTTCTTTTCTGAATTATTTTCTTTCCCCAATCCTCCAGATACAATTACAGGATGTCCTCGTTTTCAGTCTTTTGGTTCCCTCCCCTCTTCCCCTTCCCTCACATGACTCCAAGCAAAACTTATTTTTGCACTTCTGTTTCATGGTAATACCAATACTGTACTGTCTTTCTGGCTAGTGTCTTTTCAGTAATGAGCCTAGTGATGTCTGAACCCAAATTCATGGAAAATTCTGCTGGAAAGCCTGAGAAAGGTCATGTTTTTGGTTTCTGCATCCATTGGAGGTATTCTGTGGAAAGCTCGGCAGAGCATCTAAGCAGCTGCTTTACTGAGAAGAAATAGAGGCTGTAGGATGTTGGCCTTGCTAATAACAGTGTTTTCTTTATTTCCCTAAGCTATTAATTTGGATTTTATAAATGCTGCAATTTAATGTTTCTATGTTGAAGGCCTAAGGGTTGGCAAGAATTTCCACATACTGGCTTTGTGCCCCAATCCCCAGCCTTCCTACAAAACTGGTTTCCTTGTATTTTCTGTTTCAACAGCAGAGTGTACCACACTGATGCTGTGCTGGTGGGTCAGAGATCTGCCAGACAGATCCCTTTGAGAAAGACCCAGCAGCAGGGCTGAATGAATCCGGTGACATTCTCAGCACCAGCTGGCTGCAAATGCTGCTCCCTTGGGCTGTGTTCCCCCTTAGTGCCCGGGGCTGTGCCCCAGTCAAAGGGCAGTGACACACCTGGTGCAAGTCACATCCACACACATAAGGTGCCCGCAAGGGAAGGTGCTTCTCAATACAAGAGCACTGAAATCTCAACCTTTGTAGAAGTTGGGGGTGTTCTGAGCAGTCAACAATATCTACATCTGAAAATTTTTAGTACCATTTGGAATCTCTGGCACTTCTGTAATAGTTGTCAATACCTGTTTGCTCTTATGTTCCGAATACGGATAAGCAGGTGGCTTGAGAAAGGAAAGAATAGAAAGAATAAAGAAAAAAATGTGAGAGACCATTGTGCAGAGAATGGTCTGATGGTGTGTTTTGGTACACTAAGGTAGCAATACCACTGTATTTACTAAATATCAAAGCGTGTTTGTAGAAAAATAAAACATGTAATGATATGGGCAGGAAAGATCTTCCTGACTTGGAGTGTTTTTTGCCATGCCAGCTGTGTGTTGGATTCTGTTTCCAGCACTGTGTGCTGTATCTTTCTAGAGCTGGGGGGAAATGGAAGTGATGCTCTTTACAGACAACTTTGTGTAACCAAAGCAGAACAAGCTGGTTTAAATTTTACTTACCTTCTTTCAGGGCATAGTGTTTTTGAGGAAACATCCATATTTGTGGAAAACTGGTACTCTTTCTCTGGCAAAACCCCAGTGACTGTAATGCAGTTATCCAGGAGAATTTATGGACAATGCAGAATCTTTAACTCAGTCAGACTTACTACTAATCTTGATGGAAAACAGAAGGACAGATAATGAGCCCTTTCTTGGCCTGTAATATTATTTTTCTTATCCATTTCAACATAAAGAACCCTTCATTGGAGTGACCAGCTTTGCTATGAGTCAGACAAATTTACAGTTTTATCTCTGTTTTACTTTAAAAAGTGTTGAAACAAAAGCTTTGCATTAATTTATGTTACAAGCACCATGTTGGTTTCTTCTGCAATATTTCTCTATATTGGATGCAGACCATAAGAGGAAGCAAAGTAAGGACCAAATATTTTAGCAACTTAGGATTTTTGCAAGGGAGGCACTGGCTCAAGGTATCTGGGGGAAGAAACAAAAAGTGACATATTGTCAAAACTGAATGCTCAGATTAACTCCAGTGTCTGTTCTGATGAAATTGAAAAAAAATTAAATAATACAGGTGTTTCTTAATGTCTTAGGCAAAGGGAGAAAAACCAGAAAGGTTTATTGGATTCTTTATTTACAGTCAAACACGTGCAAATGTCTCCTTAAATTTATTTCTGTTATGCAGGAGAGTCATGAGGGGCACTTGAGCTGGATAGGAGACTGTTTTCCCACTTAGTGAAATTTTGAATCTGTAAATATTAAAATGTCTTGGTCTATCTCTCTTACTCCTAAGTCCTGTTTCAGTTACTGATTTTTTTCACTTAGATTTTTAAACATAAAAGTTGTGTAAATGAGGATTTATTGGAAGATTACAAATCAATTGCCAGAGTTTTTTTTCCCAATTTGATAAGTGATTTTTTTCACATACAAGCTCTCTTGAGGATGAAAACTATTTTTTCCTGGTTTATAATAAATTAGCAGTTTGGAGAAAGAGGTAAAGAACTTTGTATTCATCTTAAACTATTAGACTTAATTTGGGTAGCAGAGAACAGTATTTAGCAGGACTATGAATTACAGGTTCCATTAGGTTCCTTTTTTTTTTTTTCTTCCTCCTTGGCTGTGAAATTATAATGACAAACACTGTTATTTCCCTTCTCGGCATAGCCACATGCTGCTGGAAAATATGCAACAAAATGTAATGTTAACATTTTCCTGACACTTCTAAAATTAAACAAAACCTTCAGGGAAAGGAAGCTTCATGTTAATTTATGTATTCCTCAGCTTTCAGGCTAGGGAGTGAGGGTGGACACCACCCATAGCTACTTCTTCAGCCAAAGTTATTTCTAGTTTACAGGTACAAAGTCTAATCTGATGAGCAGGGGGCTTGAACAGTGATTTTTAAGATGTGGTGAACATACATTTGTCTCCATGTATTGATTGTCTTCTCCAGAATTCTTTATTTTTGCTATAATAAGCTTCTCAAATTAGTGTTTTAAAGTAAAAGGTCTTTATGGTTTGACTACTCGTAAACCCTCAGTTATCATGTTTCACTCTGAGAAATAATGCTGCTGTCTCACTCCTTTGTACCGACTCCTACTTACAGGCATTCATTTCAAATGAAATTTCGTGTTTTAATGTGTCTTTTACATTAACTGAAGGCAGACCCCAGTGCATGAGCGAATGTACCTGGCTATGTCAGAGTGCTGTTAATGAATGTTTCTTCGTGATTTCTTCAGCTGTGAAAATCACCCTTTCTTGTGCTTCAAACACTGATGTGGTGGAGGTTGCAAGGTTTTATGAGACTCTGTACTTCTCCCCAGAACAGAACAAATATATCTTCTCCCTCCACCCCTCCAATAGCATGTAGCAGCAAGAAACTAGGTTGTCTTAATGAAGACGACCATATCCCCTGGAATAGCAGGCCAGTCACCATGGAAGAGCACAGGAACATATGGACTTATAGCAGCCCAGTTTTCTGAAGTACCTCTAGATTATACTTCTGTGAAGTCTCCTGTTAGCCCAAATGTTCTGTATAAGGAAAAAACTCCATGTTGCACACACTGAGAGCTTGGCATAAAATTCCTCTGCGGATGTTGCTATTATGTGAAGTAACATGGCATCTGCATTCCCATTCTCTGACTTCAACTCCTCTTTCCCATGATTCTTTTTTTTTTTTTTTTTTTTT
>VZDJ01007749.1:12289716-12316044 GCA_008694505.1 Cyanoderma ruficeps
TTTTTTTTTTTTTGTTCTTCCTGGCTAAACACATTTACTTTGCTCAAGTCTGAAGAGACAAACAAGGTGTTTTGTATCACAAATGCTATTATGCTATTCCTCTTTCATCTTTTCATCCAGAACACAGAATAAATTTGGTTTAGTCTGTACGTGTGTTTAGCTCACTGCCCTTTAGAGATTGATTTATTTGAAGATGTAATCACCAGGTTTTGGGTATTCTTTGTGTAGAAGTCATATCTTGTTGATAAGATATTAAAATCTTCTGTGTTCACAGTGCATGAAGGGAAGGTTTTGCTTGTAAGGTACATAATGTAATGGTATATTTTGTGCTCCTAATTTCAGTTTTTCAGAGAAGACTCATAAATGAGTTAATGAAGAAGCTAGAGAATACTCAAGAATTGTAAATTGTCTCAGAGGAATCACAGAGCACCATGGTCATCAAACCAATTTTCAGTCAACTGTCTTTATGTATATGTAATAATGGGTGTTTCCTCTCTGGCACACTTTATTTGAAATTTAGGGATATATTCTCTCATTAGCATATGTGGAATTTTTTCATTAAATTTCTGTTAATGTTAACAGATGTCATGTGGGGATCAGTAGTTCCATGGCACAGCTATGGAAGAATAGATCCCTTCAGTTTCCTTACTCGGATGTTGGATTTTAGCAATAGTCACTGCACACTGTGTCAGCTGGTTTCAGTGCCAGTGCCACAGGTTTTCAGCCAAAGAGGTAGCTTTGAAGGTTTTGTTTTCCTGAAGTTCAAAGCTGCAGACATGTTAACAATTTTCCAAGCAAATTCTACAGTAATGGCAGTATTCCACTCTGTCTCTTGCATCATTTGCTACTTACCCAAATGAAGGAGGAAGAGGGGTGGCATGGAGACAGCCACAGTCTCACAGCAGCCCACAGGGTATCTATCCATAGCTTTCCCATAAAGAGTGGGAATTTGTGCCTCTGCTCTGGCGTGAAGGGATGTGGCAGACAACCTCAGGGGGAGATTTTTCTTGCTAGAACTGCATGTGCCTCATGGGCTGCCAGGGTAGCAAACCTCTTGGGAATGGCTGCTGGCTTCATGGAATGGCACAATGCTCCTGTGCCTCGTGAGTCAGGTGTTCCAGGCAGACATGGTGAATGTCTGCCTGTCCTACTGAAATATGGCAGTGATACATGACAGTCCAGATGCAGAGGTACTTGCATTTGGGAAAATTTGGGCTTGTGATGAAACATATGTTTAATATATTTCAGCAATTACCTAACACAAATGCCGTGCTTTCAGCTGCTCCATGTCTCAGGAAGAGCAGCAGCATCCGTGAATTTTCTCTATGTCCAGACCAGCAGTGCTCATAAGGCTGTAAGGGCTCACCAAGTGCTGTCACTGAATAAAAACACCAGAACTTATATGTACTTATGAAAAGGGACTTTCTGTTCTGTTTGTTTGTCAGAGCCAGGCCACTCCTTCCTGTGCTGCATTAATGGAAGCCCTTGAAGGCAAGAATTAGGACATGACTTCTAGAGAAGATCAGGGAGACAGTAGCCAATGACTAAACTAACATGTGCCTGAGGGCTGTAAGAGATAGCTGTGGAAAATCTGCTCATCAACTTTGCAAGAGCAAGCATAATTAAAAGGAGAGCGTTTCGTACATTGCCCAAGCTTGACACAAAACTTTGGAAGAGACTGCTAGTGAATAGGGCGGAGAGAGTAGTTAAGTCTATACGTAGTAATAATTTTTAACATGTAATTCAGTAACTTACATGCATGAATTTTCAGTGTATTCAATTAAAGGGGGAAGAAGAGGGTTAGTAGAACCAAATGAAGGGCAAGAGCTGTGAAACAGCTTCTGCAAAGCATGTGAGTTGCTTAAAAAATGAAGCACCAATCACAGTGAAACATCTTCAGAATGTAGTCAATGTGTTTTAAAATCCTGGTGCAAATAAAAGGTTCATACCTGTAAATTTGTATAAATTTTACTTTTTAAGTATTACAGCGTATCTTCTGCTCTAATTGTTACCTTCAGTGTGAAATTAGTTTGTTTTTAATGCTATATCAGGGTCTAGACTGGGTCTTGTATCAGGATGCATCAAATACTGTGGAGATCTTGATAAAATGAACCTTCCAAGTTACTCAGATATTGTAATATTCATTTATCTCTACAAATGCTAACTGACTTTGGGTTGTGCAAGATTTGCTGCAGGCATGCTTGTTGGCACTCCCTTGATCCATTAATGTAAGTATGTTTGCTGCAGTATTTTCAGTGTAAGACTATGGTTGCACAAATTATTCACAGACTGTGTCTACTGAAGGCAATGTGAATATGAAAACCAGCAGCTGGCAGTTCTACTGGTCTTGCTCACAAGGCCTCCTGTCCTCTAGAGTGGGATTTAATGGGGCTTCTACTGTAACAATGTGGAATAAGATCAGAGACACAGTCAAAATCATTATTTTCACTTGAAAATATATTTTCCATGAGCTTGGTCATACTTGCATGCAAAGTAATGATGAGGCTTCTTTTTTGTGTATGTGAACAATGCTGGGATTTCATGAACTGCTTTGAGTTTTAAAATCAGTTAAAATTTAAATTAAATATAGACCATGAAGGGAAGAATGACCTCTTATTAATGTAAATTTACTGACTTCAGGTCAGCCTCTTTAAATTCAACTATTCCTGCTGACGTAATTAGAATTTTGTTGGATACAATCTTTTGTTTCATATAAACATATTAATAAGTCCCCTTGCTTGCTCTACCTACTGAAAACAAAACACAATTCAGATTGTAAGGCACGCAATGAGCATCTGAAGACTTCTTTAATGAGTTCAATCTAACTGTTCTTTCCAGTCTCATTTTTGCCAGTGTGCATGTGAGGCTAGGACTTGACCAAAAAATCCTTCTACAAGAAGAGACTTTCAATGAAACTAAGTGATTGCTGAAAGCAGTGCTGTATTTACAGCATATTGCTGAGAAAAGTCCTGAAGAAATGTTATGCTGCTGAGAGACAAAAATGGTGTGATAAAGAAATCCTAGATGTGTTCTTCAGCAGCTTCAACTGGGAAGTATCACAAACTACAAATCTGAAAAGCCAGGAAACCTGAAGGTATCCAGTGTTCATAGAATAGCTTCCCACCTCTGCTTTTCCAATTCTAAGCTGGTTTTAATTCTGTAGAAAGAGATGTTCAAGTGAGAATACAAGGAATATTCTTGTGTCTTTTGAGGAACAGCTGAGGGAGCTGCATTTGTTTAATCTGAAGAGTAGACTCAAGGGTGACTTCATTGTCCTACCTGAAAGGAGGCTGTAGTGAGGTGGGAGCCCATCTCTTTTGCCATGCCCTGGAGTGAGAGGGAAAAAAAAGGAAGTGGTCTTAAAATGAAATAGAAGATTCCGATTAGATTAAAAAAAAAAAAAGAAATTTCACTGTTAGGGTGGTCAAGCACTGGAATAGATTGCCCAGGGAGGTGATGGAGTCACCATCTCTGGAATGTTCAAGAGGCATCTGGATCTGGGTGATGTGGTTTGATGGCTACTGTGGTATTGACAGGTGGGCAGCTGGGCTGGATGATTGTGTAGGTCTCTTCCAACCTGGGATTCTGTGATGATTCTATAATTTTTTTAGATCTTTACATGGAACTGGAATGGATATTTCTTTCCCAGCTTGTTTGCTCCTTCCAAGAAGTTTTGAAGAATAATTTTGGGGCAATTATAAAGTAACATTCTTCAAATGCAGGAAGGAATTATTTTGTTTTCTGTTCTCTGTATATTAAGTTGGCATTATTTTGGCTTTTGATATGAAGAGCACCTGGTTTGTATTGGGCATGCCCTTAGACCTAAGCAAGAGAAAAATCTGTATTTACTCGAGGACTTTGTGTTCATAAGGACATATTTGCCACGCCTGAATTTTTTCCTAGAGAGTGCACACGTGGTCATACACTGATACTTCAGGGGAACCTGCAACGTTATCTGCATCTTCCACTTAACAGTGAAAAGAGGTGGATGTGAAGTGTATAGACATAGCATGATTACAAGTAGGTTTAAGATTGAATTTGGTGGAAGATGTGCAAATACATAAATGTATGTTAGATTTACTTTTTTTTGTATAAGAAGAAAAAAAATGAACTTACTGCTGTGTATTTAAACCAAGGTTTGATAGGATTTGTAAAGGTACTTAACACTTGAAAATCAGGAGCCTTTATATTTAGGGTCCTTAAACTTGTTTTATAAGCATCTTTGAATGAAGTTAATTCCTTTAGTTAATCTTCAATAGCATGAAATCTTTTCATGCCTGAAGCCATCCATCACCATGCTAGAAGAAAAATGGAAAGAAGTCTTTTGTGAAATGTCTGATAAATCACTGCGTTTTGAAGTGATGGAGAAGAATAAATTTCAGGGTTCGAGTTCTGTGTTGTGTGTGATCTAAATCCTGGGTATAGTTTGAATGGGAACAAACCTAGCTTTATACCTCTTCTACTGGAAATGTTTACAAAACCCACATTCTTATGCTATAAACTTGTGACAGTTTAAAAACAAGCCTACTGATCATAGCAGTCTGAGTCATGTAGGACTTGCAGATTATTTGGGTTACACTGAGAACTTTTTAAAAGGAAAAAAATTAAAAACATCCACCACCTCCTTCATGAGAATTCATCTCCTTTGCAATGCTATCCTCGTGCACCAGGAACTGTTATAAACCTTCCATTGATTGCAGATCAGTATGTCAAAGTTTTACTTTTTTGGTAATAAATTGCTTGCAACTGTTTATCTTGTATCAGTTCTTTCTTTGAGAGGAAAACTATTTTAAGAGTTCCTTTAATAGTTGTGTTGCAGTTTGGATTTTGTGATCCTAATAACACAAACCTTCAGATCTAAACATAAGGAAAACTAAAATGGAAACAGATGTCTCTACCTTTATACCTCTGCTGTTGGAAATATTTTAGATACCTCCCTTGCCATTTTTCTTTTTTTTCCTCCCCTTGGCTGAGTCATGGTGGTTGTTCCTCACTTTAATTCTTGTAACAAGGGAGATATAGTGCAGAAATGATATAGTAGAGTAGGGAATTGATGGAAGTTTCTTTCTTGAAAAAAGAAGTCTGGAAAAAAAATTCTTGATAATTCATTGTGTAGCAACTGGTAAACAGGGATGCTATCTCTTGTTGTTTTCCTCTCTATCCTGATGGATACACTTTGCAGAGTTCTTTCCTTGCATCTAACTCTATTCCCAAGTTCATCTAATGGTTCCTTTCCCACATGGAAGCAGAACATCCAAAGCTTTCAGTTCTGTTTCTTCAGTAGAGTCCCAATATACAGCATTGATAAAAACACTAGAGGAAGGGTGGACGTGCTGTGGAAGGAGCACTGGACATGTCCTGAACTGTTCAGCACAAAACAAGGGGAGTTCCTCTGCTGGACAGACACTGTGACCCATCAAATGCACCACACGTGCCACCAAGGCTTGGTTTACACAGTGACATCTGTGTGAAGCCTGGCCAGAAGGATTGTATGATGGGTGCTCCCTGGCTGGCACCTTGTTTGGGACCTCTCTCTGGTCAGGTGTTTTATTTGGAGGAAAGTCCTTGAGCTCTCTTTCTCTCCTCTTTCACTGTGGCCCTGAATCTGTTAATTATCCACTGAGAGAAAACAAACTAAACAGCTGAGATAAGAAAGGATTCCAGGGAGTACCCTCCAGCAGACAGCACATACCCTTCTCTCTCTTCTAATCTGCAGAATATGCAGAACCATTTCTGGCTTTCTCCCAATGGCCAATGACTTGCTCTTGCCTGTTTTAAAGCTCTTGTTAGGAAATCAGACTCTCAAGAATTTCCAGAAATTTGTTGGAAAAGGCAGAGTTACTCTGGCTGTCATTTCTTGCAGTGACAAATGATGAAAAAAAGTTGTGTTTGGAATCTGAAGACGAACAAGATTATACAGGAGGAGGGTGGCTCTCATTTTTACAGCCTGGAAAAGCTTAATACTCTATGTTAATAATGCAAAGATATTACTATTCCACAGCATTCTTGGAAAAAAAAACCCATTCTCATCTATTGTGTGTGCACTAATAGGTCTTGCTTGAGTGTAGAAGCAGGGTGTTCTACAATTGGAAAATAAGAAGTTATGTCCTGGTTTGAAAATGCAGTAACCAGCAGAGATCTGACTCAGTGGTAGAAAAGGTATCTCATGACAAAACTTTTATAATAGATGAGAGAATTAAATGACTGCTGGGAAACTCCCCTGCAAAAATTGTGCAAAACAGGAACAAAAAGCCTCTTGGTGTAATGAAAACTGTGTTCCAAACACAGCTAAAACGAATTAAATAAAAAATGATCTAGGCAAGATTGATCAAGTTGGTCTGGAAAAGCTGTTAGCTGTTTTTTTGTGGGCTGTGATTCCCTGGAAGATTAAAACAGCAACAAGTTTGGGGATGATAGATGAATTTTGGTTTCATTTTCTGAAAAAAAAAATGAAGTTAAGAATAACTTTTTTTTTAAGACTTGGAAATTACTAGTTCTGTGGTAAATTTAGTCACCTACACAAGAATATAAAGAGATATCATGAAACATATATGAGTCTTTTAAATATGTTTAAAAAAAATCTGTATTTTATAAAGGAACAATTTGATAGCATTCCAAACATAAGTTGTGACTAGTATACTACTAAAATGAGAAAGTAGAGCAGACTTTTTTTTTTAGATTTTCATAGTTCTAAATACATCAAGAATAAGATGATGTCTAGAGAAATTTTCCAGATCATGAGCTTCCCCAACCTTTATCATATGTGATTGCCAAGAAAAGTTTAGAAGGGGAAACTATTATTCTGGTATGAACAGAATGGAGACTTAGTTGGCATGAGAGTGTTAGTGTTCAAACAGAACTATTATTTCAGACCAAGTAATGTGGATATCTCCACCTGCTGTAGAACATCTTGATTCAGAATTCATGAGTGAGACAAAATTAAGGGGGTGTGTAAGTGGGTGTGGCATGAACACACTCATTTCTTAAGGTTTTTCTGATCTGTCACTTATTTGGGAGCTATCCTCATTTTGAGTTTCTGAAGGAAAGGAGAGGTCTGTTCAGCAGGTAGAAAAGGCTAATTTATCACCAAGTTTCCTCAACCCTCTGACACTTGAAGCGTGGACAGACATGCAGAATGATCCATGCTTTCCTGGAAGGGGTTGAGGACCCTGCAGATTCTTCATTGTTCTTCATCTATTGAGAAGATAAAATCGACCACCCCCATTGTCATCTGTGCTAGTCTTGTAATAAGCATTTTAAAGAACTTAAATGGTTGCATAGAAAACAACATTCTCTTCTAAATATATTTCTGTATCTATGTTTTTGTGGGTTTGTTTCTTGTACAGGAGTAAAGGATAGGAATAGAGCTTGGATTGCAGAATGTTTCAAGTAAGTACAGAATATATACTTTGAGTTGAAAACAAAAGATCTCTTCTGTCTGCACAGATTGTGCATACAGGGGTCCAAATCAAAGCATGGGATCCAAATAAGTGAAGCCCTGCATCTTATCCTAAAAGTGTTCACAAATGCAAGTTACTGATTGGATGTGACAATCTGAGAAGGCTTCTTACTCTGTTAAAGGAGCCACATGACTTGGGCAGCTTTTTGCTTCCTATCAAATACCAGGCTTCCAGCAGCAGCTGCTCTGTGATTTTTACAGTCTATAGTTTCAATTTTTTTTTTTTCACTCTCCTCCTATTGCCCTTCCCAAGTCCTTTCCTGAACCTTCTGTCTCGGGAATAAACCATTATTAATTGTTCCCATTTCTAGTTGAGCACTCAGCTCTGCAGCACCTGCACTTCCCAGAAAATCCAGCTAGGACACTGAGGAAATGGTACTGCTGCCTGTTGGTTTGTGCCATGAGAGAGGCTGGAGCTGTTCGGGATAGGAGAGTGTAGGAGCAGAACCTGGAGGCTGCCAACCCCGTTGGTCCCAGATGCAGATGGCAGCAGTCATGTGTCCAAGGTGATGAAGGCCCAGAATCTGGGATTACTCAGAAGCTGTGCCCTTGGTGTGAATTGAACAGCCACGCTTAAGGCACTGTAGAATGTACAGGTTTGGAGAAGAGTGCAGGCTCAGCTCTGTCCCGGGATTCCTGTTCCTGAAAACAGATCCTGAGATGGCCACAGTGGCACCCAAGGATACCCCCTACACTCAGAATAAGTGAAGTGGAGAGCTAAGCCTTCCCTTGTGTTTTCCTTTTGCATGGCTGGTAACTGAGCTCAGCACTGGACTGAGATTGAGTGTGGTGTCACTGTGTGATGTGTTGACACACAAGATGGTGTCACTCCTGAGTGAACAGGAGCAGAAATATGGTTTGCTTCCATATGGGAAAGCGCTAATGTGCTGCTGGGGTTTTGCACATGACAGCTGCCAAGATAGCATTCTGGCAAAGCAGGCAGCAAAGGTTTTTTGGATAGCCTTCCTTCAGACAGCTTCAAACTGCAAATGTAGTCAGGACATTAGGCTCAAGGAATCAAAATAAACCGAAGCAGAAATCCAAGAGAGGACAGTACAACAGAGCCTGCAGAACCAGCTGCTCCAAGCTGCTGATCTGCTGCAGGGTGGTACTGGACCAAGAGGCTGTTTCTCCTCGAAAATGAACGTGCTGAATTTGTGTTTGAGCTGTGTATGAGGGTTTCTCTGTCACTTGAGCTTTCTCATTGACTTCCATAGATTTTTTTTGCAATTAAAGCTATGGGTTTTTTCAGAATAACAATCTGTCAGTCTGATTTTTTCATTAATTTTGTAATTAATGACAAAACAGATACAGGAACCTGAGGGAAGGGCCTACACTGTAGCTGATGGGTGAGGATTTTTATCCTTCTCTGACATTCCAACAAACTGCTTATGTTAGGAATAATTTTACATGGAGGGACAACTGGGCTCCTAAGGGCCTAGCTAAAACTGTACTTCTGCAGCTTACCTTGTGATGTGTAGGTAACTCATAACACTTCAAGGTGTGGTGGCTAGCTGGTAGAAAATCGGGCAAATGTATGAAAAGATACTTCACCCAAAACAACAGATAACTTGAAAGTTATCAAGTGGTTGCACGTAAGTGCCTGCTGTTGTAACAAAAAAAAACATTCAGCAGCAGCTGCCGGTTTCTGTAAATTCCAAAATTTGCAGAGCTGGATCTTTAGGGCTGAATCTCCCTGTGGTTTGTTTTTCTTTGCATGTGTGAGAGATAAGGTTACATTATTCATTTTCCTTAAGTGTTTACCCAGTATTATAACTTGTTCAAGTATTTTAGGGAATCTTGTAAACTGATGGTTTGTTTCATTGATTAAGTACGAGTTGTGCATAGGAAAGACTTTGTCATGACAATTGAAACTCTACACATAATTGCATAGTTTCCACTCTATAAAAAGCGATCTGCAAAGCTGGAAGATATCATTAGACTTGTGTTTATAACTCAGGATGGCCTCATTTCACCAGCTTTTCTTGCAAATTAGTTCCCAGATGTCAGATAGATTGTCTGGTTGCCAGCCATTGCATAAACTCCTGAAGTGTGAGATACGACTTACTGCTCTCAGACTGACCTCAACTGTCAACAGGAAAATAAGGGATCATGAAATAGTTCGCATGAAGCAAGATTCAGAAAAGCAAACTTAATATCTAGTTACAAGTGGCCTGATTGCACAACTATCACAATTGTATTTGAAATACAAAAATTTGACATTTGTAAACTATGTTAGCAAAAAAAGCCCTGTGTTCTTAGATTACCAGAAAGAAGAAACCCTTTATACCAATTGGCAGCCGTGTTTAAATCTGTAGCTTTTTGTCTTCTAACAGCATTTCTGTGTACTGCAGAAATAAAAAACAATACTTTTGAAGTTGGCCTTGGGTGGAGAACTGGTTCCTAAGCCCGTGTCCCAGCTTGTTGCTGTTGAAGCATCTGATTTTAGAAAGGCAATTTGTGCCCTGTGTGCTTTCCTACAGTGTTACAGAGCTATCTCAATGTCACAAGTAACACCTCTGCCCCACATTGTACATTGCATTGAAGCATGAATCTCCAGAAATTACCTCCTGGAAAAGTCAGCTCCTCATTGCGGGACTTGTTTGTGGCCTTGGCTGGATTCAGGAACATCAAACTGCTCTTGGTGCTACTAGTTTTCTGTTGGCCCCAGAGAAGGGGTTGTTGAGGTGTAGATCCTGTCACCCAGTTCCCAGAGTAGCCCAGAAATCTCTTGGACCAAACTGTACCTGAGGAAGGCCTTCACAGCCTTAGGAAGCAAGGAACTTGTATATCCCATATTGAGAGAGATCAGCTGTGCTATAGCAGCTGAAATAGACTTTTGCTTCAAGTGTCAAAATTTCCCCACATCGTTTGTTTCATCCTATTTTCCCCTACGTGATGATCTACCCTTAAGGGGACGATGCATCCAAGATTTGTAAATGCTCATGGCTGAAAGGAATGACAAAAGTCAGAAGATCTTCAGACAATCAGAAAGATCTATTTGCAAATTACACACTTAGGATAGAAATTGGTGCATTAGTCCCCAACCTACTATATGAGCACTTAACAGTGCTTGTTTGTATAAAGGGGTGGGGTGAAGAAGGAGAGGGAAAATTGGGGAAAGAGAGAGAGAAGGGAAAAGGCAGAAAAAGAGATCAGCAGTCCTGGTTCCAGTGTAAATCCAGGTAATGGGATGTCAGTCCTGGTTTCAGTGCCAATTCAGCTGATAACCATTGTTTCAGTGCCAGTCCAGCTGTGGCAAAATCTTTTTTCCTGCTCAGAATATCTCTGTTCTCTCTCTGGGCTTCTACGCCCTATGCATTTTATAATCTAAAGCTTGGCATATTGAGGGCTACAAACAGAGCCATGGTCTTGCATGAAGACACATTTTAATTTTTCTGGTGACTTCTTTGACTTCTTCTCCGACTAATGTAGGAGGGGCACTTTTTTTTCCATTTTTTCCCAGTCCTGCAGAGTTTGCCAGGGTTGCTATTGTAACCAGAGTAGTCAAACATCCCTATCTAGTTCCTAGGACAACTGGGTTATCTTTATAAATGAGATTTTATTTGTTTCCTACTTTATGAATGTTTGGAAAAACTATTCTTGTCTTTGAAAGCTCTCTGCCTGAGATGAACTTTAAACTTTCTGTGTGAGATTCTTACACTAGCTCTTGTTTCTAGAAACAAAAATGCATTATATTATGAACTTGCAGGTAGTATCCTTTAGGCTTGCTGTGTAATAACTCCTTTGTTTATTCTGTGTGTTTGCAAATCTGATGGCTGTTCATAGCTAGCTGGAGCTGTCCTACAGTTTGATGCCTGTAGTCAGTCCTTATAGGTATCTATAGTTGTCAGTGAACATATGGATGAAGTTATGGCTGATTAATCAGCTTTTCAGATAAGCAAGATGTCTAGAAAGACATAAAAAAAGCCCCAAACCATTCTGCACTGACTTGAAAAGTCATTCAGATGGACTTAAGTCTTGTGCCCTTGGAATTGGCTTTGCAAATATCAGGCTCATTCTCCTAAAGAAGAGTGCCTTGCTGTGTTGCATAGCAAAAATGTAAGGAAGTCATCTGTAGCTTGATACAGCATTGCCTTATTCCACATTTGCAGACTAAAATGATTAATTTTGGGCAGATGGCAGACAGTCGATGGTAAATCATGCAGGGTTGTCAACTCACCAGTCATTGAATTTCAGCTCTAAATAGTGGCACTGGGTTAATGATCTAATTGTGGATAGGGAGAATTGCATTCACAAAGTAGGTTTTCACTGAAGTTTCTAAAATGACTTCACTGTACGCTGTCTTGGGCTATTGTTATTTCTCCATTTAACTTAATTTGTTTTTGCTGTGCAGTCTCATTAATTAGATGGCTTCATAATCAAATTGCAAGGTTGGCCATAATTATGCAGTCAGAAGTGGCTAATGGATCAATTCAACTGTAAATTCTAGCTGAAAGACCTGGGAGAGGGTAATTCTGGAGGGTTTTTTAAAGAAAATTAGCTTAAATTGATTTTTTCAGTCCAGAACTAAAAAGATATGTTCTAATCAGAGCTTACATCACTGTGATACTTTTTAAAAAACCCTAATGTTTTAATATTGTAATGTTAAAACAGTAACATACTGTGATTCATTTTTAACAAAAAATTCCATATCTCAGTGCACCCATTCTTAGTGTCTTTTTAACCCAGGTTCACAAATAAATCTCTAAATATCAGTTTACACTGACTTTTTCTGAGGTTTATGACCTGGTATCTTTTGGTGTTGTTAAGATTCAGCTGATTTGGGCAAATGAGTGGATGTTTTTAGTTTGTTTTCAGTGAACCTGGTAACATACCTACCTGAAATGCTTGCATTTTGAAAAATTGCCATAGTGACTTTCTCTCAAATTCTTGCAGAAAATCCCAGTTGTGTAGGTTCCCTCTACACAGTTGTTAAAGATTCCTAATTTTTTCCTAGGGGAATAATTTTGGTGTATTTCTTTAGAAAAACGAGTAGTTTAAATGAAGTCACAACTATTTCTTTTTCACTTAATTTACTAGGCTGGGACTTAGAAAGTTTAACTGTGTTTTTTCTATGTGGCATGGTCTAGTTCATTAAATACCTTATTTTTTTATATGTATGGATTCGTGTATAAACAGCTTTGAAAATTTTGGAAATATCTGCTTCAAAGCTTGTTTAAAAGCTTTTCTTAAACACAGAAATGCTTTCACAGAAATATTGGGAAGAATTTTTGTCCTCACAAAAGGCAGTCAATTTCATAAGCTGTAAGAGAGAGAACCTGCAAAGTTAAGCTTCACTTTCCAATACCTATAATTAACTAGGGGATTTCCTTCATTGTATGGGGTTTATAGGGTTTTCCTTCTGTCCTTTTAATTATTTTTGTGTCTGAAACATCTGAGATTACTCTTTTGCAAAACCCTCCTTGCACTGATTTTTAGCTACGATTGAAGTATTTTCCTAAGTGTTAAGGTGTTTTGTGCATGCAGGGACATTTTGACGGGGGGTAACTGATGAAGGATGGTCAAGATGGAGTTTCCACCATGTGCATCTGAATTCCAAAGTAGGCCCAGAGCTGGCCTCTTTCCTTTCTCTTTTTGTTAATAAAACAGGCCCTGAAAAGGGGAGACTTGTGTTGCTTTCTGCTACCACTACTCTCCTCCTCCACTTCCTCCTCAAGAGCAGTCACTTGAAGTGTGCTGATGCTCTTTGATCACTCTGCTTTTGCTCTCCCTGGTCCAGGAGCAGTGGAAAATGCCTGCTGCCATCTCTGTAGCAGAACTTTGGCAGCTGCCTCAATAAACTCTTTGGTTTACAGTGGAATGAGATTAATAGCAACAAGGGCAGCAGATCTTGAAGAAATTGAGCTACTTTGTGGGGTTAGAGCCAAGGAAAAGTTATTTTAAGCAAGAAAATAACTAATATTTCTGTGATAATGCCTATGTGGCTAGCTGGGCTTTGTCCTAAATCAGAAGTTCCTAAGACTAGGTTATTAGGAAGGATTAGGTGATCCAGCTGGCTTAAAGAGCACAGAAGCTACTGAATACTGATTCTGCCATTGTTTTCTGCAGGAAGATTTCATGAAACTGATTAAAATGTTTAATGGAGCTTCCAGATTTCACATTTGCTATAAGCAGTTTGTGTGGCTATTGTAAAAATGCTCTTGAGCAATAGGAAAAGTGCAATATTTTGCCTTGCAGTGATAACAGAATGTGTCAAAACTGTTTGGAGGGTGCTTGTCCAAAAGGGGTTTGTACTCTGGAAGTCAGATGCTTACCTGAGAAGATTTAAGCATTTTTTGAAAATTCTTGTGAAGTGAAACTAAAGGAAAATTGTTACAGTAACCTAAGAACTTTCCAATGCATTGGAGATTCCAATATAAGAGAAACATATTTCAGTACTAGATGTCCCAGTATAGAAAGATAGACTGGAAGCTAATGTGGGGAACTATATTAAAGTCCACAGTGACTCTGTCTAAAGTTTAATGATTTAATGAAGAAGAACTCGTGTCTAAGTTTATGCCAAAAGTGACTGCGAGTGGTGAGGGCTTTCGTGTTTTTCTCATTTTTTGTCAGCATCACTAATTACAGGCTTCAAGTTCTTTTATTTTTTTATCTCTATCCATGTACTCCTTAAACCATATCAAAGACATTAGGCTAGGTTTATTTAGGAAAGATTGCAAGTCTGTAGGAGTTTGGTGTCTGTTTTTCCCCTGAATTATCTGTATAGTACTATATTCTAGCAGAATTTATGGGCTTTGCTGGCCCTTTGTACAAATAATTTAATACAATATTTACATTCAATCCATTTCTTCAGCTTTAATAAAAAACAATCTTAATAAAGAGCCCTATTCTTAAGACATTGAACATCTTCGAAGTGTTGAATGTTTTCACAGAAAGCTATTGGGAGGCTATGACTGGGGTCATTCTTCTAAGATTTTTTTCCTTTTCTGTTGTGGTCTAAGTTTTCACCTAAAAAATGTGATGGTGGAGGTGTGCCTTTTTTAAACCTTTTCATTATGGTAGGCAAACAAGAAGACAAAGAGTATTGCCAAGAGAATCAGACACTTGGACTCAGAGACTAATAATTAACCCTTGAGAGTGTATATTTGAATAGCTGTATATTCATACTGTCCATAGGCTTCTATGGACACAACACAGGAGTGCTGGATAGGAAAGTAAAAGCACATCTTAGGGATTCCTGGTTTTTCATCAAAATGGAACCTGCTATTGGGAGGCCAAATGTGATGTTTGAGGCTTTTAAACATGGTGGCACCATAGTATCTCTCTTGGAGAAGAGTTGCACAACATCCATCGCCAACACCCATGCGAGGCACATTTCATAGATTAAGCCCCTGCATTAACAACTACAAGGCATTGTGATTTGCTAATCCTGGGAGTCAAAAGTATCTAGAATTCTTTTGGGATTTTCCTAAACTCCTGGGTGGATGTGCAGAGAGGAGGAATGCTGCAAGAGGAGAAAAAGGCCAATATTTTAACTATATACCAATATCTTACCCTATACAGAACTAAGAATGTTTCTAGCAAACACTTTTTTGATGTGAGAACTGGCTTTTAGCAGAAAAGGCTAAAATATCAGTTACAGAAATTGGTGTTGCTGAAGAGTTTTGCAGAAAACGGCCTCTAAATCCGTGTTGTTAATGTTAGCTCCTGTAATCCCTGTCTGGGTGACTTCCTGATGCCCACACTAGATAAATACTCAGTGCCATGAACACTGGGTTGGTTAATTGTTGGCTGGATGAATCAAATTGATTGTGACTCCTCAGAAAGGGATGGTTGAAGAAATTATGCTTATTCCCTACTTTTTTGTTTAATAGTACATTGCTGTTAAAATCACCATCATTATACTTAAAAGAACTGTTGTACACTGATCTCAAACTGGTTGAGCTTATGATGCTGCACTAAGGTCATATTTTAAAAAATTTAGCCATGCCACTTGTTAATATAATTGTTGGCTTCAATTAAATTTGCTTCAGCAGTAACTTTACCAGATATTGTAGAACTACAATGTAAGTTACTTTCATCCTTATTAAGTATTCTTGAAGGGTTTCTCTGTTAAGATGTGTCTCTGTCCAGTATTGTATTTAGCCTTTGTAAAGCCTGTCTGGGAGATTTTACTCATGTTTCAAAAGCTTTAGCTTGTATTTACAAAGAAAAAAATCAAGAAATACCTAAAACACCAATCCATTTAAGTTACACTTGCTGACTCCACAAAGGCTGTAGTTATATGTAAAACAAACAGATAATTTCATTTTGCTATTGTAATTGTTTTGGATTGTAATTTTGCAACATGTAATTGCAATAAAAAATAACTTTTTTATTTCAATAACGAATGTGTTCAAAAAGTAACAGATGTAAATATCTTTGAAATCAGCATTCTGCAACTGGCTTAATTCCCTTGCAACTGAAACTCTGGATAATGCTAGCACTGACTTTACATTAATTTTATACCCTGTTTTTTATCTTTGTGATGAAAAGTGACAGTAGTTTCTTTAATACAAACTCACTGACTTTTATATTCTGTTCTAAATCCTACCTAATTTTGACTTGATTGTGCCTGCCACAGTTGAAACTGGTGTAAAACACTCAAATAATGGAGGAAGCTCACTGTAGCTGTGTGTAGGGGGAAGAGAATGTTCTTTGTAAGGGTTCAGATGGAGCAGTGTTAACTGCTATCTTAAGTGTCCTCACTGCTTACTTTTATAGCATATTCTACAGTTGTTTAATTTTATATTTGCACTGGACTACTGTTTAGTTTTGAAAATGTAGCCATATTTCTCTTCAAATATTTGCATAGTGGGTCACAGGATTTGCTTCTGCAAGGTCAAGAGAGCTTTACTCTGAGCAACACCCTTTTCTGTATTTCTGGTTCTTCAGCCTCCTGCTTGGTAGCACTGATTTGGCTGCTTGTTTACCTGGGAGCTGGAGGGGAGGAGATAAGGAGTCCAAGGCAAGAAGATGTAGTTAAACACTTCAGCCCTGTGAATGGCAGGCTAGGCATAAAAAATGTACTTCAAATTATGAATTAAAGCTCTATTTTCATCTTGGCCAGAGATTTATGCACTTTTTTAATGTAGACATATTTATACATTTTTTTATAGTCAGATTGAGAGAATGGGACTGTGGTACTGTGATTTGTAAAGAGTAACGTGTTTCTCTTAGATTGGCTGCATCAAAGGGAATGTAGCTAATTATACAGTGTAAGCTTGTTCAATCTGGTATATCAAAATAAGGCCCTCAGATGCTTACTGCAAAGTTGTGGAAGTGTGGGCTGCTGCACAGTGTTTTACATAAAAGTTAAAAGCCTGTATTTTGCAAACTTTAGTGGTAACAATATCTTTGACAGACACATCCTTTTAATAAGGACAGAAGGCAGTTGGTGCTTGGCAGACATCATGTACTGTGAGGTCACAGAACTGATTGGGATATTCTTCCCCTACATCAGCTCCGATGCTTGATGCTTCTGCACTGAGAGACTGGATTGATAGTCCTCACAGAATGGGCAATACATCAAAGAAAGTAAAAGGTTCTAATAATCTTTATCTGAGTGTCCAAATAAAACTAACCATTGGTGTACTCTGCATGGAAAGTCCATGCTTAAGCCTTTAGAAATGATTCAAACTTGCATGATGCAAACACTAGCTTTGATAATATACAACCTTACAAAATTCAAGTACTAAACAGCCTCTTTTCAGCTTAGAGACAGAGCAAGAGCCTGACACTCTTGGGTCAGAACTCCCCATCCCTCACGAAAGAAAAACTGGATAGTTTAAGTCTTCCAGCATAGGAGCTGGGTAGGCTTTCTCCAATTTTGTCTAAGTTGGCCCTTTCTAAATCTGCTGTTATTACCACTGTCTACTGCACGTCTAGTACAGTCACACTGTCTGTCGAGCCTCAGCAGCAGAACTGCATCTCTGTTATCTCTGGCTGTGAAACATGAGATCTGGAAATGATCAGCAGAGATGTGTCTGTATGACCTGTGAAAGAATACAAAGTCCTGTTGAAGAGCTGGTGATCTTCTAAATGTGCAAAAGTTTGACTGAATGATTTGGTCTCAAATCTCCTCAGTATGTTTCCTGCAAGAGCAGCCAAGTAACATTTTTAAAACCTTTACAACTGCCTTGTCTTATTCAGATTCAGCTATGTTAATTGTAACATAACCCTATAATCTGCCCTTTTGAAACAAGTGAAGGCACCAGGGGACAGCTGACTTTGCTGTTAGCCGTAGATGTAGTAGAAAAAGGCATCTTACTCATATTATCATCTGTGATATGACAGTTTGGAATGGCAAACTATGAGCTGCAAGTCATTTGCATGCACATGTGAAGCCTTGAAATGATCATCACTTCTGGCTGGAGTCCAGGATTGCTGTCTCTCCTTGTCCTTTTCCACCACTTGCCTTTGTTAAACAATAAAAGCTTGGAGTGCTTAAAATAGTGCCAATATCCAGTGTCTTGAGCTTTTTTCAGTAATTTGCCCATTGTATATTTTCATTCATATCTAAATACGAGGTCTGTTGTTTTATTCCTGGTGGAGTCTGCTTACAGACACGTGAACTGAATGGGACTGTGCCACCCATGACAGTGGAGAATTGCATGCTGGATAACTTCCCTGAATATTGTCCCACATTGCTCCTGGTTCCTTTAGCCTGATGCTACAGGTTTCACAAGGATACTTTTGTTCTTGCTTCTCAATAACCTTATTGGTATTTATGTGCATGGATCATATGGCTGAACATGAGTCAATGTGTGCCCGTGTGGCCAAGAAGGCTGATGGCATCCTGGCCTGTATCAGGAATAGTGTGACCAGCAGGACCAGGGAAGACATTCCTCCTCCATACTCGGCACTTCTGAGGCCACAGCTGGAATGCTGTGTCCACTTCTGTGCCTCTCCACTTAGGAAAGATGTTGAGATGCTGGAGCATGTCCAGAGAAGGGCAAACAAGTGTCTAATGAGTATCTCTGGGGTTGCTTATGATAAAATTGTTCCTTTTTATTAAGGAGCAGATTGAAAAGAATGGAAACACTGTGTTTGGCCATAGCCTACTGTGGTACTGTCCCCCCTAATAAATTGCATAGTTTTGAGGTGGAAAGTTGTGTTTGACACTTGGGGTTCCACTTCTGCATTATTAAGGTACTGAACTAATAAATAGGACTGTTCTTAATTTTGGTAAGGAAGTTTAGTAAGAGTATCATATGGCCTGACAGGCTTAGCAAAACCTAGTACATTTCATGAAACCTTTAGCTTTGCAGAAATGCAAAAGTTACTCTTCTGGTGGCCAAATGAATTTAATATTGCCTTTAGATAAGCAGTAAAACTAAGAAAGAGGTTCAATATTATTCTTTGAAATTTATCTCTAAAATAATTAATGATAAGATAAAAATTGGTTTCCCACAACTGAGCTTGACTAGGGATGTCGTATCTGGGATAGGTGGTTTCCTTTGTTGATTGAGGAGTTCTTCCCACAATGTGATGATTTGTTATCCCTTCAGCTGTCCTGCCACAGCTGTTATGTGCTATAGATTGCATCAGCAAAGCCTTTTATTTTCAAGGGGTTGTAAACAACTCTGGGAGATAACTGAGATTTCATTCCTTCTATCTCCATGCCTTCTGGAGGTTTTGATAAGTGAGTGCCAGCAGTGAGGTGGAAGATGCTCCTGCAGCCATGTCACTTCTGTGCCAAAGCACATTTGCTCTGTGAGCTGCAATGACTGAGGATGTCCAGGAGTTCCCTTATTGCTTCTTTTTAGATGCCAGAAGGATTTCCAAATAATTGCAAACTTGTAATACAACTATGGGTGTATTTTAGGCCATAAACTGGATAATCAGCCTGTAAACAGTGTCAATTATGTAATCCCTTTTGTTCAGATGATGAGATTATGCGCTAATGCATATTAGAAAGTTTTCTACTATGCTGGCTCATGTAAACACTAAATGTTTACTTCAATATCAGGATCAATTCTGCCTGCAGCACAGGGCATGTGAAATCAAAACCTGGCTTTTGTATTCAGGCTCATTTTGAGACTGTAAAATGCTCTTACACGTTCTGCTGTAAGGGGAAAGGTTTAGTGTTAAATTATTTCCTCTTTTCTAATTCTGCAAAACATTTGTCTTGAAATTACCAGAAGTTGTTTACAGGTTGTTTTTTGGTTTGTGGTGGGTGGTTTTTTTGGTTTGTTTGAGGGGTTTGTTTTTGTTTTTGTTTTACTTTGAGATAATGGCACTACTGTAGTGCTGGTGGCGTGCTATGAAATTCTACCAATATTTAATTCATTGAGTTTTTTAAGTATTTTCAAGTCTGTTAGTATTTATACTAGACTTCTGCCAAGTCTTTCAATGTCTTTACTTCCTGCTAAGTGCTTGAAGTGGTGAACATTAACCAAGATACCTAACAGACCTGCCAAGACAAACCACTTATGAACCATTATCTTTTCTTTAACTCGTCTGGAACCCCTCAGTTTAGCACACTGGCTTGTGCTGTGTGTGCAACATTTTCATTTTATAGATACTGGGAAAACAGTGTAGAAAAAAGAGTGAATCTTTCCATTGAGGAGACACAAGCCAGCCAAGCAACTGGTGGTGCTTGGGAAGCTGCTGCGGTTTCAGGGCTGGTCTTGCATTGTTGTATCCTGTTTTGGTTGCCAATTCAATGCTGGAGGTTCTTCCAGGTTTTTGTTCCTCCTGCTGTACTTCTGCCTTTCTGAGAAACAACCTCAAATATAAAAATTAAGCAGGAATTGCAAATGCATGCTGTGGGTTCAAGTCATCTAATGTGGCAGAACTCCTCTGCAGCTTTGTCCTTTTGAAGCCTGGCTACTTAAATTTTGTTTGATGTGAAACTGTCTTTTTAAATAGCACTTTAAAATTTACATTTCTGTTTGAAGGTTTCTTAGGAGCTTTAAGCTGTTGTAAGGCAATAACATTTCTGATTTTTAAAGCCAATCCAAGTATTTCATAATGTATCTCAGATGGATTGAAGCCTCTGTTAATCCGAAGTAATTACTGCAACACTTTGCACAATTAGCTTCCAACTTTCACGTCAACAGAATAATAACATAAAAAGATGGACCTGTTTCTCTTCCAACACCCATTTAAATGGAAGAATAAATTAGACTAAATAGATGCCATAGATTTCATTTGGTTAAGAGGAGATTTATGACCTAATATTTTGTTAAATCAATTTCATGTGCACGTGTTTTAAAAGAACACAGAGGTTTATTGGTAGTTTTTTTGCAACAAATTTGCCTTTCAGTAAATAATTACATTAAAAAAAAGAAAGACAGAAAGTATAAGCCAGACAGAATGGTATTGAGATGGAAGACAGACAGCTTCCTTCTCTTCCATATTGTGAGGTGTTTTCCTAAATTAAGCTTAAGTTTGTTCTGATTTGTTTTGAATTGCAGTATTCCAATGTATACTTAGTTTAGGAATCAACATATATTTCCAAAAGTCATCCTGTTGCTATTATCTAAAGCCTAATTTGGTGTCATCATGGAAGGCGCTTTAAAATGTTTTAAATTTTTAAAAATTTTTTAAACTCCAATTTGCTGGTTAGACGTGTTTTTCTTTCAAAAGTGAAGGTGTGTGGTGTTTTGGGTGTGTTTATTTTTGGTTTTGGGGTTTTTTTGGGGTTTTGTTTTTTTTTTGTGAGGAGGGAGTGGAGCTAGTGGTTTTGTTTGTTGCTTTGGGATAAGGCAGAAAATTAGGATTTATTTCTTTGTTTACTTTTTCTTCCCCTAAAATATTTGATGCAGGCAAAAGGGACATGTTTTAAAATACACCTTTCTACCATGAGATACAAATTACTGTGCCTTTTGTATAATATTGTGAAATATTTGTCTGCAGCTTCCATTTTAAGAAAGCTCATCAAGTAAAGAACTACTGTCACTAAGGAGCAGGTGTGAATGTCCATTCTGATCTTGTCTCTGATATTTTCAATATTGTTCTGGTAATTACTTCTAGAAAAATGAAGAGGTAAAACATATTTAAATAATGCAGAGCAAGTGAAGACAGTATACGGTACCTTTTTTTAACGCCTTTAATCCTGCTGTAAGTAGACGCATCTTTTTCCCACTCTTGTTTTTACTTTCCCTTACAGGGATGTTGTTCCCTTAAGGCCCAACATCGCCTGACAAACATGAGACTCTAGAAATAACTTTAGCATAGCTTTCTTATGTTATGGCAAGTATTATAACTGTTTCTAGGGCTTTGTTCTTGAGTGGGCTTTTTTTCTTTATAGTTTTTATAAGGGATATTATTTTTTAGATTAATTAAATATTAAGGTACACTGATATTATCTTTTTAACCCAAATTGTTTATAGCAATTCAACTCAAGCACTTGTGTTGTTGAAAAAGACTTTATTCACAAGCAGCCTGTGTGTCTCAAGCTCTTGGAGTGCAGGAATCATAGAATCATGGGATGGTTTGGGATACAAAGAACCTTAAAGATCATCCAGCTCAAAACCCCTTGCCATGGGCAGGGACACCTTCCACTAGACCAGGTTTCTCAGACCTCCCTCCAGTTTGGCCTTGAACACTTCCAGGTATGGGGCATCCACAACTTCTCTGGACAATCTGTTCGAGTGCCTCATCACACTCACAGCAAAGAATTTCTTCCTAATATCTAATCTAAATCTGCTCTTGCAGTTCAAAGGCATTCCCCCTTGTCCTGTCACTACAGGCTCTTGTGAAAAGTCACTCTCCATCGTTCTTGCAGGTCCCCTTCAGGTACTGGAAGGCCACAAAGAAATTAGGTCTCCTGATAGCCTTTTCTTTTCCAGTCTGAGCAGTCCCACTTCTCTCAGCATTTCCTCACAGGAGAAGTGTTCCATTCCTGTAATCAATTTGATGGCCTCCTCTGGATTTTCTCCAACAGAGAGTCTCTCTCCATGTCCTTCCTGTTCTGGGCCCCCAGAGCTGGATGCAGCATTCCAGGTGGGGTTTCCGCAGAGCAGAGCAGAAGGGCAGAATCCCCTCCCTGGCCCTGCTGTCCACGCTGCTTTGGATGCAGCCCAGGATACGTTTGGCTTTCTGGGCTGTGAGTGAACATTTCCAGCTCATGTCCAGCCTCTCATCCACCAGCATCCCCAAGTCCTGCTCCCCAGAGCTACTCTCAATCTGTTCATGCCCCAGCTTGATACGGGAGTTGTTCCAGGTGCAGCACCTTGCACTTGGTCTTGTTAAACCTCATGAGAGGTTGTGGTCTTGTTAAACCTCACTTCTCAAGCTTGTGCATGTCCCTCTGGATGTCATCCTGTCCATCAGATGTGTCAACCATTTGGCTTGGTGTCATCAGTGAATTTGCTGAGGTTGCACTCCATCCCTGCATCTCTGTTGTTAATGAAGATATTAAATAACGCTAGTCCCCTTATGGACTCCTAAGGGACACCACTCCTCCAATTAAGAGAAAAGGATGTTGTAGGGGAGTGTGTCAAAGGCTTTGCAGCTTTGTCTGTCCATTGAAATAATCACTACGTTGTCAAAGGCCACTGGGTTGGTCAAGCAGGACTTGCCTTTGATGAAGCCATTCTGGCTGTCCTGAAGCATCTCCCTGATCTCCATGTGCCTTGGCATAGCTGCCAGGAGGATCTGTTCCATGACCTTTCCAGGCACAAAATTGAGGCTGGCATGTGACGGTGGTTCCCAGAGTCCTCCTTTCTTCCCTCTATAAAGATGGGTACAATCTGTCTCATAGAAACAGAATCATTTTGATTGGAAAAGAGCCTTTAAGGTCATCAAGTTCAGCTATAAAAGGAAGGTCCCATATTGTCCATCCTTTGCTTTATTCTTACTCAAGAATTCTTGACCCATTGTGTTGCATCCACCTTCACTAGCTTCAACCTCCTTCCCTTTCTTCAAGGAACAATGTGGAATTAAGTTGCAGTTTTGTGTTAGCACATTGAGAAATTTTTCCTTCCAGTGATTAGACTCTGCTCCTGGTAGTGCAGAGTTAGCTAAGGAATTTTTAATTGCAACGATGCTGACACCATGAAAAGAGCCATTTTGTTATTTTCTGGAATTCCATTCAGTTTGGGGATTAAAGGGAAAAAAAAAACCCACAAAAAACAAACCTTCCCCCCCCCCAAAAAAAACCCCACAAAAAAAAAAACCAACAGAAAAAACCCAACCCCACACTAAAAAATTGCCCCTAAATCTTCTCAATGACTGCTCTATATTAGCAGAATGAGAAAAGACGTAACCTTAATTCTCTTTGAAGGTTTAACAGAAATCTTTCAGGTTGCATTCACAGGCATTTTAATTGGGTGGTTTGATATATTTAAGTACCAGCTTTACGCATTTTAAAATTAGGAAAAGCATCTGGTTCAGTATGTTAAGTTGATTCAGCCTGGACACACCTTTGTTTAGTCAGGTGCTGGTACACTAATTAAATTAAAGCCTCTATTCATCTTGCCAGCCCAGTCTGACGTTGTTCAAGAAGGCTTCACATTGCCTCTGGTAGTCTAAAGGACTAGAACTATGTATTTAAAAAGCTGTTACCAAGTACAGAGCTTTGTAGTTTATTGTAACGAGATTCTCGTGCTTCCCTATAAAATCTCCTCTTTGCAGATTGCCTTTTTTTTTTGCTAGTCAGTACCAGGTGCAGTAACAGTAAATATTTTCTGAGTGTAGTTAACCAAAAGGCCTCAATGTCTATTTCAGTGCTAGTAAATCCAGTTCTTCATTTATTTCCAGAAGTATTTATAGCGTCACGAGACTCTGCTTACTTATTTTCCCTGCCATAGAAAACCCTATGTGGAGAACAAGAATAGTGTTTAGACTGCATTTAGAGAGGAATTTCTTGCTTTAATGGTTGCCCAGGATGTGCTAGCTAGCTGTTAATACATTAAATAATACTGTTAATTCTACTGTAGAACTTCTTAAAAGTGAATTTATCTAATCCTGGTTAGACACACCCAGAAAATTGGATGCATAAACAGACTTTTGATTATTTATTGTTTTCCCTTCCCTAACTACAGGTATTTATTTAGTAACCAGCTCAGTATTTTTCATTTGTAAGATGACTGGGTGATTTGCTGCATGATGTATCTGCTGCTGTATTAATTCTTTCGTGCCTTAATGAAAAGAACTGAAAGTTTGTGTTATAGTTATGGAGGAAAAACAATGTCCTAAGTATGCAATTGAGAGTTCAGATGCAAACGACAGGAAGATATGGCCAAATGTCTTCTGCATTCTCAGATTTCTGTGCTGCCTGCAGATGTAAATTTAAACAACAGCATGATGAATGTACTTATAATTAAAAACTTTTTCCTTTGACTTTTTAAATGTAAGCATGTATTTCCCAGGTTGTTGGCTTAGCTCATAATACAAATCCTATACTATAGAGATAGTATATTAGGTTTTTACATATTTTTGCAATTACTTCATCTGAGAGGCAGTGTGGTTGCTTTTCTTGAAAGGGTGTGATTTACAAAATATGCTCAGTACCTGTGAGCCTAATCTCAGACAGCACAGGTATTTCTGCCTTCAGTCTGTCCTCCTCCAGATGATTTGCTTCAGCCCCTGCCACTCTCAGTTCAGCTATTTCTGTGTCTCTGCCATAAAACTTGTTTGGGTTAAAAAGAAAGCAAAAGTAATGAGGCAGCAGGGCTGGGTCTTCCTGTGTTGGCTCTGATGCCAGTTCAAACATTTTGGGAACTGAGGATGTTGGATAACAGACCTCCAGGAACCTCTCTTTGTGAGTGCTGCTGGAGTGGGATTCCTTGAGCAGTGGTAATTAATGAGCTGTTGGGAATAGGTCAGCTTTCATATTTTGAAGTGTGGAGCCACAAAACTGGAGGCAGAGGATGTGTGTGCTTGCTCATAAGAAACCAAAACCCCTTCTGGTGATTAAGCAGAATAGTTTACCTTATGCTTCTGTTCCTCCTTTTCTCTGCTTAAAAACATTTCTTCTTACTTTACTGTAACTCCTACTTGTGGGATTTTACTACTAGAATGGAGGGAATCACCCTTTTCTAAAGGAGCTCATGACTAGGACAATTACTGAGGAGATTATCCTAGTGGAGGCAAACTGGTCAAGGAAACTGCATTTGTCTATCCAAAGTGCAAACACAGATGAGGAAGAAATAAAATAATTCATTAAAGTGCTTCATTTCAAGCCCCACTAATGTCTCTCATTGAAAAACCCTGCTTCGTTGTTGTAATTTTTGTGCTTATTAGAGAAGAGAACCAAGCAAACCTTTCTTCCCCTTTATCATGCCCTTGGCATTTGCAGGTTAGCACTTGTACTTGTAATCCCAGGCAGTTTTGTTAGTGTGCAAGCTGTGATCGTGCCTCACATGAGATCCTGCCTGTGTTAAAAACCAAAACAGAGCCCTGTTGGAAAGGGAGCTCCCACCAAGCTGCAACTTGTACTGCTGCCATGATCATCTTGTGTTGGAGTGAGACAGCCTGCCAGACCCTGGGAGCAGCGCCTTACAAGGGTTGACTTTGTTGAAACAACACCATAGTTGCTAGGGAGAGGGTAATTAAACCAGTCTATTAATCTTGAAGTGCCTACAGCTAGATCTGTTCAAAGGCAACATCCATTTGAAGTTGGTACTTCAAACTGCATTGCAAAGGTGGCCAAATGGAAGTCACACGTGACCTGAGCTGCTCTTACCCCTTGTCTTGGGGCTGTTATTCCACCCAAAATTTGTTTGTCTCAGTGTCTAGGGTAGATGTGAAGAGTCATCCTGAAACCAAGGTGAGTGATGGTAGAAAGATAGCAGCAACAGTGCTGTGCTAAACTTCAAATTATGTTATTCAGAATATATGTGAAAAAGAAGTTTGAAATGCAATGAATGGAAAACAAGAGTAGAAACATCCCAACTTTTTTTTTCCTTTTTCCT
>VZDJ01007749.1:12316092-12353139 GCA_008694505.1 Cyanoderma ruficeps
TTCTTCTTTCTTTTTTTCTTTCTTCTTTCATTTTTTCTTTTTTTTCTTCCTTTTCTTTTTTTAATGGAAACCCTGTATCCTGGTTATACTGTCTGTATTCCTTAGGTTCGAATAACAGCCAACCACCCAGCTGTACAGGCCTAGTCGGACTGGGTTGAAGCATGGAAATAATACTGATTGCCTTTTTTGTTAGTTATGAGAAGAAACATAATATCTAATCTCACTAACTTTCTGATATCAATAAGCTTTATTCTCTCTGCTCATTACTGCACTGAGTTCATGTGAACATGGTGTTGCTGGGATATCTTTTATTGGAATACCTTTTCCTGGAATCTCTACTGTCCATATTTTTGTTAAACCACGACTTTCCTGTTCTTTCTTGCTTCGCATAACTTGTGGCAAGGAACCACTCTTGTAGTGCTGTTAGTCTGGGCTTAAGGAGATGTTTACCAACATGCTGTGAAAACTGCTTAAGTCTGTCAGTGTGTTAGAATAATATCAGCCAGAAGAACTAATTTCATTAGCCTAGGGGCTAGCTGGATAGTAGATCAGTGGGTGCAAGACTGATCAGAATCTAAAAAGCTGGCTGTGGGATCGTTTGATAATAGAGAATGAAGGTTGTGTTTAAAAACAAATGAATAAATCCCTGGAAGCCACATAGAATCTCTAAAGAAAAATAGATATAGTAGAGAGCTTTTCTTTGGATACTTGTGAAGCCCAAATCAGTAGCAGTTGCTTCATCCTACTTAATATAATTAATAAAAAAGCCTTCTCTCCTCTCTTCCCCCATTTGCAGAAGCTTAACAACATAGGGCCATGGAGTAGGAACAGAGAACAGTAGTCTAGCAGCCTTCAGGAGGTGTTTGGCTGATGAGGGAGTGGTTTAGTTAAGTAAAGCAAATTCATTGAAATTTGAGGCCTAAATCGATAATGTTCTCAATTTATGTCATGTGAAATTTGATTTTTTTTTCTTCCCAGATGAGGAAATGTACAGGATAATGTTAGCAGGACCTGTATATTGAAAACTTTTACCTATGAAAAAATAATGGCCCTCCACTGGAATTTCAAGCCTGTATCCAACAGTTTTAAAAAAATAACATTTGTATCAACTCAGTCAATTACCTCAAACAAATGGAGGGGAAAATTATATAGAGTTGATGGCATTTACTCTTCAAAGGTCATATTTAAAGCAGCAGATTATATTTAGTAAAAAAATTTTGTGTGTGTTTTGGGGTTTTTTTCTGTCTGTCATAGTTTGGGAATGGTACTGCCCAGTTTAGTACTCCCACTGAGTCTCTCCAAACTATGTGCAACTCTCATTTCCCCCTCTCCTTCTCCCTGCAGTGGGATGGAGAGGAGAATTGAAGGCACAAAAGATAAAGACCATGGGTTGAAATAAGAGCAATTTACTAGAAACAGCAATGAGGTAAGAAAAAAATAATAACAGCAACAATAGAGATGGCAGAGGGTACAAGAAACAATTGGCACGTGGGTTCTCACTGCTGACAAAACCCGACTGCTCATTCTGCAATGCTTCCCAATCCAGAAGGGACCTTTTCCCCCCATCCCTGGGAAATGCTGTGAGATGGGATAGATTAACTCCCAGGTCCTAGCCATGCCCCCTCCTGACTACTGCAAAAATTAACCCTGTCCTGGCCAGAACCAGGAGTAGCCTTATTATTTATTCAAAATGATCTCTGTTGTCTGTCTGCCCACTGCCCTATGAAGCAGACACTAATTCCAAGTGCAGTTAATTACTGTTGCTTCTGAATGCCCTATAGGCCTCTTATATATATATATGTGTGTGTGTGTGTGTAAAGGTAGGTGACTCACAGTTGTGAGACAAATGTCCGGAGGCCCTTAGTCATTTTCAGGTAAACAAAAAGGAAGAAAGGACACTTCTCTACAAAAATATAAGTTTTAACTTACATTTGTATGTGGTAATAAATAGGGTACTGTAGCAAGCATGAACTGAGAATTGCAGATGGTTTCATGGAGGTCATGAAATTGGCCTTTTTCTAATTGCTGGCTGGAACTGTCCCTCCACTAATTTTTAGCTCTGCCTTACTGTTTTGGGTGACTCTACTGAATACAGAACAAACACTCTCTTGTGCATTTAAATAAAATAAATCAGTAATTGCATATGATAATTTTTACTTCTTTTCAATCTCAGCTTCTGGGAAAGTAACAAATCTCAAGCTACCCATTAAAAAGGATCTGAGGTTAATTCTTTCCTCAGTCACTGTATATCTGCATTTGTTCTTTGTTTCTCATGTCAGTTCTCTATGAAGATTCTTTACAACAGCAAATATTTAAATTTCAATAAAATGTATGCATTAGAGTAGCAGATCAACATAACAATTGTTCATTTAACAATGGAAACAAAGCCCCAGGATAACTAAAGATCTAAAACTCTGCTCTTTTCTTGATTTATGTTCAAAAACAAACATTCAAACAGCTTTTCTTTTCAAAGTGCGATCGGATGTGTTCCCTGAAGCTTGTTCTCGGCTTGCTGTTGGCTAAGTGAAGACTGCCTTCCTAGCCAAGGAAGAAATACTTCACCAGGAGGTCATCCTAGGCTTTGGAAAAACTCTGTAGCATGTTGGTCAAGATACTTGTCAAGTTCCATTTCTCTTTTGCATTTAAAGAAGGTCCCAAAGCTGATCTCATCAAACACGTGTCCAAAGCCCGTATGGCTGACACAGTAAGAGGCAGCACAGAAGACATGTTTTCAGTGGAAAAGAATGACTAATGGTGCAGCCTGTCACAGGAAAAGATGTGATTTAATTCCCCGATGAATTTCAATTAATTATTGCTTTTTTGTTTGTTTGTTTTTGTTCACAAATGCTGCAGTTAAATAGCAATTAGGCAGATGAGTTGTGAAGTAAGAGAGAGTATAAACTAAGGCATTTTCAAACATGACTTTAGGAATGAATGCCAATAGTAAATAATGTTCAGTAGAAACGTGTCAAGCATGCTTAAGTGTTCTTTGATTTATGAAAGCTGTAATATCATTAGTAACCAGAGAATTAATACTTACATATGAATTCCCAGCTGACTTCTTTCTCCACGGCAATGCTGGTACAATATTGTGGTAATGCAGTGAAGGAATATCAGAAAACTGATTTGCCTGTAAAAAGACTTGCTTATTTTTTACTGTTGTCAGACAGATCAGTGTTGCGAGCTATCTGTAGTGTGGCCTCACAGCTTTGCAGGAGAAAGCAAGGAAGGCAGAGCATGCAACTTCTCCAGAGACAGAGGTATCTTCATTACTGCTGCTGGATGTTAAACCTTGCTTTAATCTTCTATATTTTTCTCCCAGTGTGGAGAGTGATACTTCCCTTCACCTTACAGAACCTAAGCACACATCCTACATGCCTCTACTGTGTGCTAATACTGAAATATCTGGGTTTTGCCTGGGTCATTTTGGGTTTGAGCTGTGAAGATCCATCTTAAGAAAGGATTTTATCTCTTTATTTTGAAATGTACCCTTGCAGTGCATTTGTGGTGCTTTAGGAACCAAGTGAAATGAATGCACTTCTGAGATATAAATCAGAAAGAAGCACATAAGTGAAAAAACTCATTATGTAAGACAAACTGAACAGGGAGGGACCATTGTGTTGCAAAACTGACACTGGCAGACACTAAAGATAAGCAGTGAAAAAAAAAAGATGAGGACAAATTTTCTGAAGGGACAGACTGTAGTGTTAAAGGAAGTGGGATTTTTCTATGCAAGAAAACACCTAGAGGCATTTTATAGAGCTGAAAATCAAGTGGTAAATGGTTGTACTGGGACTAACATAAAGATAGCCTCCAATGGTAATTTATTGTGCCATAGTACTACTGTTTACTGTTTGATTCATCTCTTAGTACCCCTTAGGAAAGTCATGGGCAGTAGGAGAATAATTTTATCTCTTAGGAAGATGTTAAATGAAGCATTTCATGTTGTGCTCATTAGCAGAAGAAAAGAAAGCAAGCAAACACCCTATAAACCATGCTGGGAATGGTTCAGATGTCTGAGATCTTTCTTAGCCGTAATTTGAATTTCTTCCCACTAATTTGCTGCTTTGTCACAGCTAAATGAATATTGTCTTCATTTTTTTTGTTGTTATTGATTTAAATTTGTGTAGAAAATCATGATCATGTTTATTGCAAAAAACAGTTGATGGCAGTTGAGTGCATCTTGCATGGGTGAACCTTCTGATATCACTCTGTGCCTGTTGTAGTAAACCCTTACATCAAGTTTCACTCTGTGCAGACCCTGTCCTGAAGATTTCTACAAGGTGAGATTTAATTAATTTTATTTCTAAAGACATATATCACATCCCATACTTTACAGGTCAAAAACTTTGGTCAAGGGCAAAAACCTGTCTGTGATTAAGTAATAAAGAAAAGCTTAATAAAGCTAAGACAGTGACTTGTCTCTCTCAAACCCAGTCTGTCTGCTAAGCCCCTTTGCCTGTATGCTTATATGTATTGCTGTATTGAGAAAAAGGGAAGGAGTGGGTAGAAAATAAAAGACAGGATACTGTATTTCAAATCAAGAACTTGGAGAAAGATGATCTCATTGCAGAACATAACAGGACCTGTAGATAGGCTGATACATCTTTTTTATTGGGTTCAAGAGGAGGTATGTTTTCTCTCAAGGAGACATTTCTGATGTCTCCTACATTCATGAATACTAGGCTAATCTGTTGTAGTGAATGGCAGTTTTCAAGTTTTTCACATCTACTTTAATCCAAAAGGAGATGGAATGTGGCTACAGGCTTAAAACCAAATATGGCATGCTCAGATTTTGATTTGCTCAATTTGCATTATTTCAACCTAGAAAAAAAATATCTGTATAAGTGCTCCATACTATAGAAGTACTTTTCAATAATGAACTCAGCTAAATCTTTCCATTTTTGAAGGGCAGCTTTATATGTTAAAGATATTTAGGGTGCTTGGATGCAGTGCACAGAATGAAAATGTTCTTGTTTTTCTCCCTCTTCCTCGAAACAATTGATTATTGTCAAGGGAACAGGGGCCATTTGTAATCTTTCAAAAAGAATTGCCAGTGGAAATGTGGGTGGCACACTGATGAACTTCTCTAGAAAAGGTTCTGTTCAGAGCAAAGCAAGACTGTGGAGAAGGATCCTTTGGCCATGTTTTGCGCTACCTTAATGTTGATGTAGTTTGCTTTCTAGATTGATAAAGAGACTGAATAAAGAAAGTAAGTGGTTTGTGTTTGTTTGGTTGGTTCTTTAAAATAAAATTATTTTAAAATTTTGTGTTCTTTAAAACTGTTTCTGGTCTGTTTTCCTCAAATAGATTCCACAGGGACTGTGCTAAGCCCAGTCTCGGTTTCAAAGTTCTGCCTATTTCATGAATGCATTCAGATTCAGTTCAGACGTAAGGTTTGGAGGAGTTTTTAACAGTACTTCAGTGGTCATGACATGTTTTTTGACCTGGGCCAGAGCTGAGAGGCTGAGGTCTCTGGATCCATTAACAAGGCAGAAGGTCAAATAGGGAGTGCTGAGTTCTCCATAAGCTGTCAATAAATCATTCTGCTAATCTTGAAATTGTCTCATCTGGAGGAGGGACCTCTTACGAACGAAGAATAGTGCCTGGTGTGGGAAATCAAGCTTGGGTTACTCTTTGTTTCTCTTTTGTCTAGCTTAAAATAAACAGTTATATTCAAAAGACAGGCCGAGTTCATCATATATGTAGCCATGACTGAAAAGTTACCATTTTGGCCTTCCAAAAGTTGGCTCCAGAAGTAGCCCTTAGCTGAAAATATGTCCTGGTAAAAGGTGTGCTTTCTGTTCCCAGTCTGTATAAAAATAGAAGTTATTTATTTATTTATCCCATGTTCTTCCAAGGGCTGAGATTTGACTCAGGTGTAGCTAGTGTCTGGATAATGCAACGATTAACTTCATTTTCACTAATTCAAAATCTAGAATTTTGTAAATGAGGAGGAAATGGAATTACTTAACGAAGAATTAAAAAAAGCAACTCAGGTATTCTGGCATTCATTCAAATGCTTTGCCAGGTGACTTAGCTTGAAAAAATACATTTTTATTACCAAGGAAAAAGCCGATAATTTATGAAGTTTAAATGAAAAAAATTTTACAATGCCCAAGTATTAGAATACATGTGTCATATGCAATTGAAAAGTAGAGTTTAGGTGCCCAAATGAGAATGCAAATAATTTGGCCCCAAAATTATTTATATTTCCTACTCATTGGTAACTGTTAGAAATATTCTCCAGGTAATAAAATCAGTATTAAACAAAGAATAATTCAAATAAATTTAAATTCAATTCAAATTTAAATTTAATTCAAATAAATTTAAAAAATTAAAATATTTTCATCACTAATTTTCCAACTTCAAAAGGTAATATGAAGGTGAATTTGGCGTTCCAGAATTTTACATAAGAAATTAATATAAACTTACCCAAGTACTTTTTTCATGGGAAAAGTAAAGTGAAGTTGAAGTAGGTCTTTTTATTCTCTGACATAAACAAATGCCTTCCTCAAATTTATGTCTTGCAAATAAGAGGTTAAAGTTTCCATCAAAATATCTGGTCATTTATCTTTTGCAAGGTTCAGTAATTTGTTTGTTGTTACTCTTTTTGAGTCATTAGACCATAGAGAGGCCATGTTTTTTCTTGTCTATAAGTTCTGTACACAATGTAAAATAATGAAATAGCCTCTTTTTATAGCCACTGTATCTAATTTGTTTATTGAGGAAATAAAGGTTTCTGTTGCTAACAAATTTTCTAGAACACTTTCAGAGGGAGAAATAATAACTAAGTGTAGTTAAGTCTAGACGTTTAAAATAAGCTCTAACTCAGTAATTTTTGAGTAACATTCTTATCTCCACACTGAGTGCCTTTTGATTTGGTTGCTTTTGTTTGGGGTTTTTTTTTGTATGAATAGCTGACTTTGTGTTTGAAATTGGTTTATTTAAAATGACTCATGACGCAATAAGAAATTTAAGAAATTTAAATAGGAATTAATTGTACTGAAATCTGAAGATGTCAATATATCTTCTACTCAGAGCATTTTAATAGGGTTTTAATGTAGTTCTTGCTATAATTTTTGAGTCTGTAAAATCGGCTGACCACAAACTGCTTTTACAAATGTGGTTTTTACTACCTGATGACCATATTAGAAAAATATCAAATAGCTTTGAATTGAGTTGCCCAGCAAGCATATGGCTGAGGTTATGGGTAATTCAGAAAACCTAATGGGAAGCATGGATTTGTAAAGTGCTAGGAACCAGGGTGTTTTAATTCCTACCCTTCTAGTGGAGGACTCAAGAACCCAGCTGACCCATCTGGCACAGCACTCTGCCCTTGACAAGGCAGGGCAAGAGAGCTGTGGCCGGGAGAGGGGTTCCCACCCTGCAACTCCACAGCTATTCTTGTAGCCTGGAGCTTGCAGGTGGCCCCAGTTCCTTTGGTCCCCATCTGTACAGGAGACCCACAGTGTGGGACACTGAAATCTTCATTAATGCTTGCAGGTTCTGTGTCGAGGCACTGGGGCACTGATGTGTGGCTATAGCAAACTGGTAGCTCCTGTGATTTTTGTTGCAGTTTGAAGCTGCTGAAGAGTCCTCCTCAGCTGATCAAAAGCAATCTGCTTTTTTTCTGGTCACTAGTGCAGCAAATGTTCTCTGTCATGTTTTCCTAATAGAACAATAGAGTTGGAGTGTGTGTTCTACTTAAATTGTCCTCCTCCAAAGTCCAGGGATTTGTTGTTGCAGTTTCTCTTTTGCTATAATTTCTTTGAGGCCAAATTCCCCCTTGTGCCTGGAACCCAGATAAATGGGCCACTTGGAGAAAGTTGTATTTGTTCTATTACGGATATTTACAGGGCCATAATGTGTGCTTAGGTTTAAATCTCCGTGAGTGCAACTGGCTTTACAAAATTCTTTAGCTTTGTTGGGGATCCTTCCATGGCTATCCTCATAGTCTCCTGCCATTTTTTGAATGTCTTTCACTATTTGCCCCATGTACTGCAAAACATATAAAGGTGGACCTTCCTTTATACTCCAAGTCTAGTCCATGACATTCTTCAAATCATATAAATATGTACATTCAGTAACTGATATGGTTAAGCTTGCTTAAGCTAATAATTAATAAAAATATGGCAGGGTGAAGAATGTTTTCTAAACCTAAACTTTTTGAGAGGGCTTAACCAAAAGGACTTTAAAATTACTCTCTGAATAAACAGATTCATTGTTACAGACTTATAGCTGGAAGTTGCAACCATGAAAGTGCAGGAGTAGAAGTGGTCAGCACAGTTAAAGAAGTTTATAACAAACTTATGAACATGCTACATATACATTTTTTCTTTCACCTCCCAGTATACCACTAATAGTTCCAGCTTTTGGAACTTTTTATGAAGTCACATTTTCCTTGGAGTAGCACAGCTTCCTTCACTCTTGCTGATCTTAAAAGCCTACTTTAAGCACAGAGCAAGACCTAGTCTATTTGGGGTGATGATATCAGGTCTCCCTCATGCCTCCATCTCCTGAGTCCAAATGACATAGTCATTTGGCAGCTAAACTTGAAGGATCAAAATGAGCCAGATGTTGAGTGGACAAGTCTTTCTTTGCCAACAACCAACCCTCTGCTGAGCATGCCATTACGGCTCCGATTTCCATGTCTGCTACCATTTACTTCATTTTGGCTCATTGAATTGACAGCTTTTTATACAAGGGAAGGGGAGAGGGGAAAAAGCAAAAAAAATAGTATAGAAAGCTGTCATAGTCTCCACTTATTATTAAAAACACCACTATTGATTGCATTTAAGACTTGTTTCTTTCCAGAACTTTTGTTACTCTGAATTTTATAAAATAGGTAACTTATTAACAAACTCAGTCTACATGTTTGATTTATGATTGTTCCAGGTAGATTTACATACACAGATAGGGAGATGTTCTCGTAATGTCTCAGATTTTTGTATGTAAAAAACAGGGCCCTAGCATGAGAGAGTAAAATCCTACAGCTCTGGTGTTTTTTGACAGTGCTGATGTGTTAAGGTGATCGTCTTCTTTTGTTACACTGCAAACACTGGTAACTCTTTCCAATTGGAATTTGCTTATTTATGTTTGTTTAAGCCTGATAGATAAGAGAGAAATGTTCTAAACCCCATCATTTTCTAGTGTGAAGTGCTAGTTCAAGTGGATCAAGTTGATGCTAACTGATTCATGCAGTTCATCACACCTCTGATATAAACTTAAGCATACTGGCATGAATTGTATGTTGTTCCTTTGCCTCTTTTGATGTTACACAATTTTCAGGGAGCTGCCTCTCTCTGCCTGGCCCTAGCCAGCTATACTGAGTGTAGTGGGATTATGATAAGGTATGGTTCCTATGAGGTACAACCTGAGATAATGGGGAGATTCCCAGTAGCCAACTTTTTGTAATGTCTGGAATATGAGATCTCTCAGGAGGTGGCTGGGTAGAAGACAGGGATGAGCTCTGTTAATATTCAGTGCCTTCAGCTGATCCTAAGTGGCTGAAGCAAAAGGGATATGGGGACTTAGGTAATTCCTTTCAGTGATAGGCAGAGCCTTGATAATGCAAATCCCCTGTCCTGCTGCTGGAAATTATTACCTAGTCAAAGTAAGTTCTGTGTCTGGTGCTGTAGGTGTCTGTGTACCATGTGTGCATCGACACAGCTAACACAGAAACAAAAAATTATGACATTTGTGGAGTAATACATGAATATTTGCTGAGCAATGTTTGAGTCATCCTCCTAGCTTTGCTAGAATTCATGTTTTCACCTTGCCTATTCATAATCAAGATGGGGAAACTTTTCCATATGCATTTTTCCACAAAATATTTAGGGGTTGTAGAGGTTTTCTGAAAAAGAAGAAACTGAACACAAAGAAAAAAAAGGATGTCTTTATTCTTTTTTGGTTTTCAATGGTTTTATGGGGAAGGGAACATGGTCCATGCAAGGAATTTGACTGAATGAAATGACTTGGTACGCTCCAGTCTTTTGCTCTGACTTAAAAGCAAAACTAAGAACTCTGGTTTATAATAGTTGTTAACAAGCATAAAGGTCAACACAGATGAAGTTTTAAACATGGTGCTCTTACCAATAAACTATGAAAAGGAATGCTCCAGTTGCTCTACACATCCAAAATCACAGGGTTGTTTTCATAAGTAGATAAATTACAGAATTTCCTATTTTCACAGTCTTCCAAATGACTTAAACTCTGTTTAAATCACTCTGAGGATGGAGTGATTTCCTCTCTGTTTCTGTTGGCTGACCAGAGTTCAGACATCATCCCATGTTCCTAAAGGGAATGCTGACTTGGTGGTGGAAGCATTTTTACAACATCCTCTGTTACTCAAGAACTTCCAGATGTAAATTAAGACAATAAATAAAGAAAAAAACATGAGAAAATTGGTACTGATCGATACCAATTTTTACTGGAAAAGTGTGTTAAACATTTAAAAGATAAATATTTAGGTATGGGGGTGGGGAGGTTAGTGATGGATTAAAATGCTCTGCTACCACAAGCATTCTTTCTAGTGCTTTATAATTTTGTCAAAACTTGAGGGAGTCAAAACTTGCTTTCTGTCTTCTAGTGGACATCTTATGTGGCATTTGGAAAATAGGAGGGGGAAGGAAAAGAGGAGAAGAGGAAAGCGAACTTGGAAAAACTTAGGAGCTGCTTCCTGCAAAATCAATATTCTGGGTGCACATGTAGTCTGATTAGGAAAGTGTAGAGTAGTCCCAGTTGCATGTGATAACAGTATGTAAACAAAGCTTGACACAAGAAATTGCTCTGTTGTTGAACTGTTCTCATCTCTGAGGCCTTTTCCTCCAAAATCTATATTTTCTTCATTTTCTGAATCTTAAAACAAGGTTTTTAAGCTTCTGTCATTTTATAAAATTAAGCATTGCAACAGGCAGACCGGAAAAGTGTGGAATCATCATCCCTGCAATGATTTAAGACCCATAGATGTGGGACTTAGGGACACGGTCTAGTGGCAGACTTGCCAGTGTTGGGTTTATGATTTGGCTTGATGATCTTAATGTTCATTTTAAACTTAACCGATTCTATAATTCTATGTATCTTGATGTTGAGAACAATGTATTGCTATTTCTCCATGAGGAGTACTCTGTGTACTCACAACAGTAACAATGTACCTTCTGTTTTTTACACTGGTTTAGTAACAGATCAGGGAATTCACTCTGGGTTGTAGAGGTAGTGTTCTCTAGTAGCTTGCATCTGTATGAATTTGACTCTGTTTATTTCATATTATTTTTTCTTGTATTAATCCATTTTCTAGAAGCGTTTTTTGATGCAGATACATCTCATATAGATGATTGAGTTTGGCTTAGAAGAGGAAAATCTGGGAGAAGTGCTCTCACTGCTGAAATGTAAATGATTTTTTAATTTTTTTGAAAAGCATGCATTGTTAACATATTTGGGTGGGGTTTTTTGGTTGTGGTTTGGGTTTTTAGTTTTGTTTTTTTTTTCCTTTTTCTGCCTGTTCCTGTCCCTTTGAAGGGTCGGGCATTGGTAACTTCACTTCTAGCTATCTGCAGTCATGGAATCATGGAATGATTTGGGTCAAAAGGGACCTTAAAGATTTTTCAGTTCCAACCCCCAATCAGTTCCGCCATCTGCATGTGTGTATGCTGTTATCACTTTGCTCTCTCCTGTGGTTGTCCCACGTTATCTTGTCACCAGAAAGTATTGAAACTATCTGAATCCCTAGCAGAGCTTTGCAGGACCTAATCAGACATACAATGAAGTGAACTGGGAAACCTGTTCAGGCCCTTCCTGAAAACAGGATTACTGTTAAATCCCATTTTGTTTTAGTTGTCAAGTTGTTTTAGTTGGTTTCATTGGAGAAACCCAGGAACTCCAGGATGCAACATGAACGTCACTGTAGTCATCCCAGCAGTGCACTTTGGAATCCAGTTACTCTTCCCACTCTCATATGAGCAAGGAAATCTGAAAACCATGTTAGCTTTTGTTTCTTGAAGATTGAAAACTGTTCCAGGGAGGGAGTACACACAGTTTAAATTGTGTCAGGTTTATGTTGTATTTCTTATGGCTTTGGAGGAGTTATTCCTCCCTTAGTGAGCATTGTAAAACTTTATGCCAAGAAACGTGTGTTTTACAGACAAAAAAGCTGCAACAGAACACTCTTAAATGTGGCACTGAAGAGGCTGCACTGTTAAAAAAGGCTATGAAACAAATATGAAACTTAGTTATATCAGCATTTTTAGAGGTCTGGCTTTCCTGCATTTTACATAAATCACATTTTTAAAAAAATAAATGATGGTATATTTTAGAATTTTCTAAAACTTCTCACTTATTTCATCATATCGTATGTTTTTTTCCTAGCCTATCAAAATAGTATGTTAAAGCTACAAGTTTCAAAATCTTCAAAGTGAATAAGGAAAAACAAACCCAATAGCCAACCCTTCTTTCTTTCCTCTTTAAACTCCCAAAGGCAACAGAATTAATTTTTCAAAAGATGGAGTATGTTTCTGGAACTAGACCATGGAAGCATATTATCAGTATATGTGTACTTTCCAGTAACCATATTTCTCTCCTCAAGTTTTTTAACACCTTCTTGCAGCATAGTCAGTCTCAAGAGTGACCTTCAGTTTCATCAAGATAAAATTACTCTTAAGAGCAATTAACAAAAGCACACCAATTCGAGCATTGCAGCATGGATGAAAACAAACAAGTGTTTTTTATAAGTCAATCTAGTGCAGCCTCCAAGGATGTCATGGTCATCTTTTGTGCAGCAATAGGATTGCCTCATCTACCACCTTTTTAAACCATTACTCTCTGAAGTTTTAGTGTGTTTAATGCTGGCTTTTTGTCTCTGTGTTTGTATTCAAGATTGCAGCACGTTATGAAATATGGAAAGTGCTCTGATGTTTTCATTTAACAGTGCTATCAACAAGTCTTCACATGAAAGTAAACCTAAGGCTTTCAAATTCAGAAGTTGTGGCTTCCCATTCAAGAGATCCTATTATTTTAGCATTGTGCTCATAATTCCTTGGATACTTTTGTGCCAACACCTCTATTGTAACCTGCTCCACCCATCGTGTATTTTATAACTTAGCTTTTAAATTCTCCTCCTAGCTGAAACTTGTCCTGATAGATGTCAACTCAAGAGCAGATTTTCTTTGTCATATTTTCTTTTTAAAGGCTTGTTTGATTTTTTTTTTTTTTTTTCACTANCACCTTTCTGTTCTGATCTCTCATTGATGTTCTCTGCTGTGCCTTGTACATGAGCTGTAGCTGCTTTGTGAGGTTTAAGCTGATCAGATAATTTACCTGCCTGTTCCACCTCCATGTGCAGTGCCTCAGTGAGGCCTTCAAGGTTTTTATAGATTTTTGTACTGTGCAGCTCTCGGCAACCTATTAGAAATTTAAAATTGCCTAGAGCATATACAAGGGAAATCTTAGACTCTAGAAGGTAAAAGCATATAACCTGGTGTGTAACTCATAACTAGATGTGTGTTGCCAGTGTGAAGTAGAGAGAAATGCTGTTTCCATGCTCCAGCTGGAGAAATATGTGGTACAGGGGCTATGTTTACCTGAATTTTCTTTGCACACGTGCTGACTCGTTCTGAACCTGCAGAGGTTTGAGTTAGGGTGTAGCTGGGAGGATGTGGTTTCTGGAATGCTTTTTCTGCAGGACTGTTTGATGAAATAAGTGTTTTAGTAAAGTTTTTGAATGGTTCACTGTAATTTGGTTTTGGTTTTGTTTTCCCCTTGCATCAGGTAGTGCTTTATATCTAGGTACTGCTTAAGTGTGCTCTGAAAACAGGAAAGTGGCTTTTGTTTTGAAAAGGTATACCAGCACAGATCTGTCCTTTTTTTTCTCTTCTCTTAGAAATGAACCTGTATAGTAGCAGAAGTAGAGCTTTGCTGTTCTGAGAAGTGTGGGAGCAGGGCTGACATCACAAAGCTACTCCAATGTCCTGATTATTGGAAATTCAGTGTGTCACTAACATATGGGCGGCTATGAGCCATGTACCTTGTTTTATGGATCCAAACACCTGAACAGATCCCCTGGAGGATGAACAAAGTATGTGATAACCATACCTACTTTACAAGAAAAAGTCAAAAGGCAAAAAAATGGACCAGCACCTTTGAAAAAAACCTCTCTACACTATATAATCTCTTTATGAATGGTGACACAGAGTATTAAAACACATCATATCAAACAAACTTTTCCCTGATATTTGTTAATGGATTTTCCTGATCCCTTTCACCATTCTCCCTCCAGTTCTAAGCTTAAAATACTGTAAGCAAGGTAGATTAGTTATGGAAATGTACTGTATTGTCTGGAGAGGACAAAAATGCCTGCTGTTATGCTTTTGAGGTCTCTTTCATGTCCCTTGCCCTACCTGTAGCTTAGATATGGTAACAAAGGTATCTGATATTTATTAAACTAGTAATCCTTCTTTGGTGCCTCTGCTCAGTATTTGTCAGGACATGATATGTGAAATGATGACATGGTTCAGTCCTAGCACAAATAATTCTCAAGTTTTTTTCTCCAGCTCAAAACATAATGATTCAGACCAGAGAGCCACCTGTCCCCACTTCCTTGTAATCTACAGTTGCTAGAGATGGATTGCCTGGGAAGTAAGGAAAAAGCAAATGTATAATGTTTCTTTCTAAAGTAGTCTTTCAACCTTTGACTATTTTTACTTCATTTTGATTTTTTTTCTTATGCCTGATCTGTTTTATCCTTTTAGTAAATCCACAGTCATTTCTCTCATGAATCTGCGCAGCCTTTCCTTTAACCTGTGCACACAGGTTAAAGGTTTAAGTGTGCACACAGCAGCCTTTGGTAAGGAATTCTTGACATCTGTCACTTGTTGCCTCTACAACCACTTGTGTTTTTCCTCTGATACCTGTTTGGGTTCATTTGACACACCCCAGTTCATATACCAGGACAAAAGTAAACTCTCAATACTTTTTTTAAATCCTTCTCATAACACATGATTTTATGGCCCTCTATCGCATCTCCCTCTTAGTTACATCTGTTCCGGGCTACAGAAGCTCAGCCTACTTTTTTGGTTCTCTGTGGAGCTTGTTTCAATGTTGTTGCTCTTCTCTGATTTTTTTCCAATTGTGTTACATTTTGAGAATTGACTGGAGCTGCTCGTCATGCCAGTGGTGGGCAAACTGTAGATTTATGTCATAACATGAAAATGAGATTTTAATTTTTTTTTCCCTTAGCCCTTCCTCAAATGTTCTAAATTTCCTAAAACATAGGAAATTCAAGCCCAACATGAGGGAGAACTTTTTTATATCGCGGGTGGCAGAAGATTGAAACAAGCTGCGCAGGGAGGTCATGGAATTTCCTTTCTGGAGACATTCCCAAGCCAGCTGTGTGTTGTAACTTACGCTAGGCGACCGTGGCTGGGCAGGAGGGTTGGACTGGATGATCTCCACAGGTTTCTTCCAAAACTGTCTATTCTGTGATTCTATAGTTCTGTAAAACATTTCATTCTCTGTTTTGATTGTTGCTGAAAGTATTGAGTGAATGCTAATGTCCAAATAGCTCCTATAACCCCAGAGTTCTGGAGTCTGTCTGGTGAGTGAATCTATGGATTGCTTTGCTCCATGGAAAACACTTTTATTTATACTTCTGGTGCCTTTTTATTGTCCAGAAACCTTGAAGCCTTTTTGTAGTTATTGACTTTGCCATTCCCCCTTACCTATTTAAATACCTTTGTTCCATCAGCAAATTTGTTCACCTCATTGGTCACTCCCTTCTCTGGGTCACTTAAGAGTAGGGTAACCAGCACAGTCCCTCCAACAGACTCCTCTGATTCTTTTGGGCTGTTTCTTTCTTTTACTCAATGCTGTACTTTTACACTTGGTCTAATTTCTTCAAAAGACCTCATAGAAGATCCCCTTAAATGTCTTTTATAAATATAAGTTAATAATGAAAATGTATTCCGTTCTTCATTTTATCAGCTATGTGAAAACCCTTGCCGTCAGGTGCAGTAGGTTTTCAAGGCAAGGGTTCTCTTTGTAGAAACTGCGGCAGCTTTTCTCTGAATAGAGTGAATTAGCAGACACTAATGAAGGAATGAAAGCCATGCTTTTAAGTTCTCTCTATAGTAGTAGTAATACATGCTGAAGTATTAATTTCAGCTCTTTCCCTAACATGAGGCTCACAAGCCTCTGGTTGTCCCTTTCTTGGGAAAACTTTTTCTTTAAATTCTTTTTTATGTATATTCACATTTATATTTACACTGTAGTCAGAGATTAAGATAGGGCTTAAAAATGGGAGTCTACATATATTCATCTTTTTGTTGAAGGAGAAGATAAAAAGGTGACTGCCTTGAAGTCTTGATGGTTTCCCCAAAGCCAGAGTTCAGTATGGAAAGATTTTTTTTATCATCGTGTTGTAGAAAGTTTTCATATGTCCAAATTTGCAAACATCTTTGCCTTTTTCTCTTACTGTCTTTATGATCAGAAGGTTTTTAAGCTAAGATAGCAAAAATTTGTATTTATTCAGAGTTGTGTAAAGTACTGAATACTTAAACTTTAGACATCCTGTGAGGACTAACATGTAAATGGCTTTTAGAGAAGTGGACAAAGATTACAAACATATGACAGCAGCTCTTAATCATCTCTGAAAAAATGCTCTCTGGAGAATTCTCTCTTTTTTTTGCCCAAAAGGTTCTCCTTTATGGTGTTTATTTTCCTGTTTTCAAAGCCTGTTCTGTAGCAAGGTAGAGTAGCACTTGTACCAACATGTAAACTTTGGGAAGGCTGTAAACATTGCTCCACTTCAGCTGATGAGATAAAAGGATATGCTTTGCAAGTAGTTAGATGGTAATTGCATCTAGTAATTGAAGCTACTCCTTGTACAAATGCACAGATTGTACTTCAAAATTAGGTTAGTGTTTTGTTCCATTCACAGAGGCAAGGAGGTGAATATTTTCCACTCAAGTAATATGTGACAGCAGGAAAACAAGAATAGGCCGATAATCTGACTGTATTCTGTACTGGAAGTCTGGTAGAACTGTTTGAATATATGTTTTATTGCACCAACCAATGCAGAAGACAAAAACAAACATTGAAACTGATTGTGAAAATATCTTTTGAATAGGAGTATTCCAATAGCAATTATTCAAAAAATGGACAAGATTGGCAGGTGAGTACAGTAGTTAAAATTTATAGTATAAAAAAAATTTAAAAATCACAGTATGCTTCACAGCTCAAAGATTTTCTTGAAGTTAGCAAAGAAAAGACATATGGACAGAATACTGCCAATGCAATGGAGTTTTGTTTTCATTATGGCTTTAACAACAAAGGCTAAATGGGAGATGAGACTTGGCTACTACCACTTAATTTCATTAGGCTGGAAGAAAGAGCTGCTTGCTGGTAGCTAAGTGCTCAGTTTGTGAAGGAATCTGGGTGGTGGTGGGTGGTAGTGGGGGTATGAGGAGCATGGAGAGGCCAAAGGACTGGATGAAGACAAAAGGCAATCTTTCTTTTTTCTTCAAAGAAGTAGCAGTAGCAGCTTAAATGTGGAGAGAGAAAGAAGAAAGTGAGGCAGATCAGTGCAATTGGGACTTACAAATGCTTGTGGGAACAAATTGTTTACATTTGGAGAATAATAATATTTAAAATTCCTCAGTTTGATATAATTGTTTGATGTGGGGGTTTTTTGTTTGCTTGTGTTTTTTTTCCCCAGAATAGCATGTATGTCTGATGCACAAAGTAAAGCCATTGTGAATTTGTCAAGGCTTTAAATATTCTCCTAAAAGGCAGTGTTTTCCTAACCAAATTGAGGAAATATGGATAGTGGTGCACTCTGGTTGGAAAAAATATAGTTTTTTGTGATTAAGCTATCATCACAAGAGAGGATGTTAGGTGAGGTCATACCCAGCTTCCGTCTGAACTGTCTCCAATGATTTAGGCTGATGGAAAAAAGTAGGAACTATCAGATTTGATAAGTTTGTTTCAAAGGCACTGCAAATCTTGGGAAGATAAAATGAGGATGGTCTAGACAAGTCAGCAGTGGCCTGAAATCAGAAGATGGAGCTGAAATACAGACACAGTTTTTTGCTTAAAATGAGGGGGAGTATAAAATAAGAAATAAGAGATGCAGAACTACAGTAATAACAGTGCTATGAAATAACAGTATTGTAAAAAAGATCAGGGATTTATGCTAGGTGGTAAAACATGGTAAATACACATGGTAAAGACACAAAAAAGTGAGATGAGAAATTGGTTAGCCCTCCTCTTCTGGTCATGACTATGAAATCTCCTCTGAAAATTGTACTTTCAGAAATCTGGACCAAGAGTCCAGAGAAGAACTTCAGTAATGAACACTTCACAAAACATGAGCTGCACGGACAGACTGAAACTTAGAAAGGAATAAGACTAAACAAGTTGCCAGGTATGGATTAGTATTCTGCTTCAATAAAAGAGCTGGGTAGATAGGTTCTTCTCAGTCCTGAGCTTCAGCACTGGTAGTTTTGCATTCAGTAATAGATGTACTCTTTTGGCAGTAGCTGCTTTAATAGGATGAATGACTGTACAAAAAGAGAGAGGACCAGAGACAAAGTAATCACTACTGATTTTGTTGTGGGACCTTGAGCAAGAAGTGGATACAAACCTCTTTTTTCTTATCTTCTTGGGTACTGAGGGAATTTCCAAGCCTCTCTAAATAAGCAATGGTAATGCTACGTCTCTTAGATCTGGTAGTTGTTATAAAAATATAGCAACTTGAAAACACAGAGACACTGTGCAGGAAATACCCCAAAAATGGCTACTGCCATTGGTTTCCTCAATCACCACCACTTGCTTGCTTCTGCCCACAAAAATTTTGGAGTGGACCATATAAAGGATATCCAGATGGTTCCATGCAAGCAGTCTCTTCAAGTGTGGGGATTCCTAATGTTGGGAAAGTGGTGGGAGAATATTTTTCTCCATTTATTTAGAGGTAATTTGCAGACCCTTTTCATAAGATGAAAAAGGGAAAGATGAAATTTGTTCCAATGCAGAGGTTTCCATCAGAGAGTCTTCCATAACTGTTCCCAATACAAGTTAAAACAATGAGAATCAAGATTTCCTCCCATCTGGCTTCCAGCTTGAGCTAGACTCCTACTGGTTTTCTGGATCCATACATAATTATTGTTTTGATCTTCATTTTTAAGGAACTTACTTCCTTAGTTGATGCACTGAGAAAGTGTAAAAACAGTGCAGAAATTGAGTAAAAAGCCAAAAAGCTTTAAAACTTCTAAGTAGAACATTATGGAGTATCAGCACTTTTTGTATTCTGAGACGAGATTTTTGTAGACTGGAATAGGGATTTCCTGAAATGTTCCTGGAATGTAATTTTGCTGGGTTTTAGTGTTTAGAATAAATACCACATCAGTGAGTTGCAGCAGAAGTGTAGCTCTAGTTCTCAAGGTGTGTGTGGTTGAGAGTTGTGTGAGAATTCATCTGTTTGTCAAGAATTGTGGAAAGAAGCTGTAGTACTGTCCAGTTTCCATGCCAACAAGGCTTGTTGTTCACCTGTCCAAAGACTTTATTTTTTGTCTTAATTACTCTTAAGGATGTGGGCAGAACTTTGGAGGAATCCAAAGTCTCAGTTGTTGAAAGGTATTGCTTATTTCTGCATTGTTCATTTAATTCTGGAATCACAGATTTTTCACATGAACTAGTCTATAGAATTAACTACCAAGTAACTTAAAACCACCTAATATTAAAAAAGCACTAAATATTAAAATATTTGAGAAATATTTTAATAATGCAAGTTATGGTGAAACCAGAAGTAATGCCTTGTGCCTTCAAATTTTATTTTACATCAGTGATGATATTTAGAGATGTCAGAATCGGTTATGACATCTGACTAAAATGGATATCCTGTTGTATTAGTGAATATAAAAACATCTCATCAAATATACTGTGGACTGCCAGACTCACATATAAGAGCTTCAGCAGAAGAGAAGGAAAATTACTTCTATATTTCTGATGGCAACTTGAAAATCAGAGAGTTGATGTTGGTGAATTTCATGTACTGGAAAAAATAAATAGAAATTGTCAGAAGCTTTTGGAGCTCTCAAACCCGTCTCATTGAAAAGGGAGATGTGACAATAGGGTGACTCACCCTTAAGAAGACTTCTCTGGGCCTCAGGGGAAACCTGTTGTTGGCTAGTGGAGGCTGAGAACACTCTTCTCCGATTAGGCACCAATTTTGCCCACAGATGGAGAGTCAGGCACCCAAGGAGCCAGTGAGCTGAATGGGAAATGCTTGTGCTGCTTTTGTTAGACAGGCCTAGAATGTTTCATTCTTCATGGTATGGGCTTCCACCATCTCAGGTCTTCAGGATTGCCCTCTGACTGAGGATCAAACAACCTCTGAGGAAGCAGAAAGTTTAATATTTTTTCCTTTATTGGAAGCAAAAGTTACTAAATTAGTTTTGCAGCTTTGTTTTCAGTCTCACAAATCCTTGGAACCTAAGCCACCCAAGTGGGGATGTCCATCCTTATGCCACATGACTCCTGATGTCTTGGTGTGGCCCCTCAGTGTAGGTGGTCTGCCTCTGGCCGTTCCTTGAAAGAGCTGACACAGATGTCCAGAGTAAGTCAAAGGAATCGGACTCAGCTAGAGAAATTTTCTCTGTGCAAGAAAAATACTGTACTTCAGGGGGTTTGACTCAGTATTTCTGGCCAAAGCCACTGAAGTCTGTGGCGGCATTGTGTTGAACAACAGCTAGCAGGGCATTTAAATGCCTGGAAGGATGGTGTTTGAGCAAGTAGCCCTTAGCAGCTGCAGTTCTGAGGAGCCTCAGCTGCCTGTTTGCCTTTATCAGGCTACCCAAGCACGTGAGAAGACCTTAATTTGTAAAAGTTGCCTCTTTTGTTGCAGCACTAATTCTCTAGACTTAGGCAATCAGAGTTTCCTAATAATTTTTGATCTATGGCTAGTATTTTCAATGATTCAGGCTTCCTCCTACTACATGAAATGAATATCAAGATAAGCCTAAGATATAACATTGATGTGATTCATTTATAAAGTGTGTTACTTTGGTAGCCTAACTGGGTGTTATTTCTGCCAGTAATAATTCTTTTTTTTGTGGGGTTTTACCCTCACTGTATCCGTAATATGTGATGCACAAATCGGATTCGTTTTTTACCCTGCCTCTCTGAAGCATAGGGTGGAGCAAATGAATATACTTTGTATACATTTTTACTGTTTATTAAACAAGCTCAGTAAGTGGAATTTTAAGGAAGCTTGCTATTTCTGGGTGAGGAAGGGCTTGATATCATACAGCCAGATGGATATTTAAAAAATCCACTGGTGGAACCCTGGGAATTCACCTGTTGTCACTGTGTGTTAAAGCTCTAGGTACTGAGTGTTCTTTCCAGATACTGATGATCAATCTGTGCCATGTATGCTGCCAGAGAACTGTTCTGTAAATCAGAATCATTGCCGTCGTATAGCGATTTATGAAGCACACAGGCTAGCACATAAATAATCACTTTGCATGAGATTGTCAATATAGTCTCCTGAAATATTTTTATTTTAGTAAGCTTAACTTTTCTTTAGAGAATGTTTGGGCTTTTGTCATAGAAATAATTCCCCATCTTTCCCCCTACTGTTTGCACATACTTGTGTGAGTGCTAAAGACATTGGAATTGAAACATATGGGGATTTTTGTTTTGTTTTAAATACTCCGCACGAACACGAGGAAATTCCAAAATCACTTCAAATCCCTCTTTAAGTTGAAGTGTGTAGGCTTTCTCTTACTGGGATTACTTTAATAGAACTGAAATGAAGCGAGGTGCTGCAGCAATGTATCAGAAGCAGCTACATGTGGTTTTAACAGTGTTATTCAAAGGAGTGAAGGAGTTTCTTTTAGGGATTTTAATATCCTTTTAATGTAATAATAATAATATGTTTGGTTATAAACAAAACACTTTCAGTGTACGTGCTACTTTAGGAACTGCTTTGCAAAACTGGACTGTGAAATAAATTTTAAAAAGTGACATTGCTTAGGGTTTTGATTTTAAGTTCTAACTCTTGTACTGTTCAATATTGCCTTTCTTCATCTACAGAATTCATTTTGGAATTTTTTTTCTGGCAAATTCTGCTTTTGAATTTTCTATACATTCATCTTACATTTGTCCTCTTGAAAGACTTTTTTTCAATAAAATCATTTTTTGATTCTCTAGAAATCAACCAGTCTACATCCATTTAAATACTAAATTTATATGCAAGTGCTAGTTAATGTTTGTCATGGTGCTGGGCATCCTGCATTTTTGACCTAGTTTCTCAAACTAGTATTAAAGCTATGTTTGCAAAGCCCGTTCCTGTAATGAATGGAGGAGCTAAACTCTCCACATTTGTCGTGCAGTGTAAACAAACATTTTTCTGCCTAGGTGGTATGTTTGATCTCTCTTGGTAAATAGCTGCTGTGTCAATGACTGCCAAAAGAGACAAACATGTGTCTCTTGTTTCTAATGGCAGGAGTTCTCTCCTTTCCTTCTGTCATTCTTGCAACCAGAATTCTGGCTTAAAACTCTTAAGTGCAGTCATTTCTGCATTAAAACAGAGAGCTCTTAATTTAGGGGTTGACATTCATTGTGGGCCACAGTGGCTAAAGAGGACATTTATCCTCACCCCACTGCTGTTTGGCTGCCTAGTTTATTTGGTATGTGACCCAATCTAATGTGCCCATAAGGCTTTTGTTTAGGCTTTAAAATTCCCTGTACTAAACACGTTGTTTACTCTGTGTGAACATTTCAAGCCTTTGAGGTGAGACTGGTTTGGAGATCTGTGTTCATCTGGCACATTGCAGTTCTCAGAACACGTCTCTAACTCAAAATGCTGTAGGCACATTTGCTGACTTAATTGCTGTCTGATATATTATTAAGTTCCATATAGCTTTTACTTAAAACAGACTGCAGATATTTCTGAAGCAGTGAAATTAATAAAATTGCAAAGACTTTTTATGGCTTTAGATAAGAAGTTGCCTTGAGGCTATTCAGTTTTATTCCCCCTTTTTCCTTCTTCCTGTATCTTTGTGACTCGTATTTCTATAAATTTTTGACTCCTTATATTTGTACTTTTGAATATAAGCATGTACAAATGCTTAGTTCATTAAAAGTTTGCTCTGTGTTCAAAACTAGGAAACTGGATGAAGAATGAAAGAACAAAATTCAGCTTTGGCAGTAATTGTGTTTTAATGATAGTGTTTATGTTTGCTCTTTCACAGCTTTGGGAATTGCACATTGTGATTTATGTCTAACCCTTGCAGGCCTCATTCTCTAGACCAAGACACAAATGTATGTAAACAGAGATGCCCTAGAGAGGAAACTGCACCAAATGCAGTCAGGGTTATGGATCTTTTTAGCCAAAATATCTGGTGTGAATAGCTTGAAGGTTTGCAGGAAACATTGTGCTTACCTTTTGGTGGCAGCATATCTCTGATAGCAAGGTGTCTCTTCTGTTTGATTTGAATGACCGATCTTTTTGTAAATACTTGGCAAAGGCAAACCACCAAAGACACAGTTGTCCTGAACAAGAAATGATGGTGGAGAGACGCCCCAGAGGTGAACAGAGCTAAAGAGGGCTGAAGGATAAGTTGGGGCTCTAATAAGGCACCACTGCCTCTGGGCAGTGAAGCTGTAGTTACTATTTTTGAGGCCAGTTATAAAGTCCTGGCAGAAAATCAGGACTCAGGTCTCTTGTTAACAAGCAAGAGAAACCTGAAATGCAGGATGTGCCAGACACTGGAATGGGAAATTTTTCACAACATGGCTGGTTTGAGCACTGACTTTCTGGTGTTTACATCCTTTCATTCTCTGGCTTCAATTGCCCTCTAAGCTATCTTTGTAAAATGGATTCAGTGCTACCATGTATTGTCTAGTACTGGTGACACAATAGGTATATGCAAGAATTAAATATGAGCTGGAATTGCATTTTCAGGAAGGTTTTCTGCAGAAATGCAGACACAGCCTATCTGCTAGCAAATCCTCACAGACAGTTACGCCTGGATAATCTGTGCTTGTTACCTTGGTGTTGATCAATGTTTGCCACCCAGGTCTGTGGGAACATCTGACGTTATGATTTAATCAACACATGAGTGAGGTAACCAACTTGCAGAACACGTTTTATTTAGTAGAATGACTGTTATAAAAGATAAGTTCAAGAGCCAAATAACCCCCAAAAGTTGCCATAAAATTACTTCTGCCTCATGGACATGGAGAATGGATGCATTTTCAACTTTGTGCAACCCTAGCTATTGATTATGCCAAATTTCACACTCCTACCATTTTAAAAAACAGAATTAACTAGGAAGAAATTGGTCTTTCCTTAGCAAAACATGATTTTGATTTCTTTTCTTCTAAATTTTATTCAAGTTATACCTTTAATACTAGGGCTTTCAACTCAGGACTTGTTTGAAGAGAAAGGAGTCTCCTTAGAAAACTAGAATTGTGATTGTGGCATACTATCTGTCTCTCACTATAGTAAAGGGAGAGATTTTCTTGTATTGGAAACTATGCAGCAAGGAAACTTTGTTAACCTCCCACTGTGAAAACCATTGTACAGCTAAAGTTTGAGTTTAGATTATCTTCAGAATGAGGGCAGACCTGCATTGGCTGGAACAGGTTTCCCAGGGAAGAGGCTGAATCACCATCCCTGGAGGTATTTAAGAGCTGTGTAGATGTGGTGCTTAGGGACATGGTTTAGTGGTGGACTTGGCAGTGCTGGGTTGGCAGTTGGACTCCATGGTCTTGGAGAGCTTTTCCAACATAAATGATTCTGTGATTCAGATGTAACACAGTTGTGGAGCAGTGAACAAGGCAGTAAAGGGGAAATGATGGCTCATGGTTATCTTGAGTATCTGTTTGGGACAAGCTACTGGCAATCTTTGTCAAGATTGAGCACTCAGAAGCTTTTATTTGGAGCAAACTAAACTTTTTTTTAGTTCATTAGTCCAACTATTGTAGCCTTAGAGATTTGGAATAAGCAGACAGAGATCTGAAATTCTGAGAGGTACCTTAACTAGATCCTCTTCCCCATACCTTTCCCTGCAGCTTTTGTATGAAGTTTGCAGGAAGTTCTGAAACAATTTGGTGTGAGTAGAGTATAATTGTTGCAATGTTCTCAGGACAACACAAATTCCTTCTCATGGCCCCGTTACACGTGTGATATGGTGGAAAAGCTATTAAAATGGAGCTGAAAATGGGGACCAGTTTTTCTAAGCAAACTAGAAAGCCTTTTTCAATCACAGAAATGTTCCAGTGGTTATAACTGGGGAAATAAACCAAAAGTTATTCAAAATTCAAGTTTTTTGCTTGCCCACTCTCCTCTAAAAATGTGAGTTTTGATTAGAACATTTAGCAATATGACTGTTAAGCACTGTAATATAGATATTTTGTATCCTCATCCTTTTATATATGGGCATGATCACTAGCTGGTGTAAGTCTCTTAAAATGAAACACAGTCATCCTTTCTGCAGAAATGGTCACAGTAATTAATTTCCTTTGAGGAAGCTGATGGTCTGATATCACCAGGTAAGAACTTCCATGAAGACTTCAGGATCTAGAAGTTGGAATTGGGATTCATATTGCTTTTTTCCCTGAATTAATAATGTTGGTTTATTTGTTTGTATTTCTTTTTAGAAGGGCATATGGTATGGGGAAACAGATAATTTATAAAGTTTTTGACAGAAAATTCAATTTGAAATTTGTCCTTTTCCAACTATAATGCATGGCAAATTTTCCTTTACATCTGGGTTTGCTCTAGTTAATTTAATAAGGCTTTGCTTTGGGTTTTCTATGGTGTAACAGTGCAAAGAGTTTGTGAAAGGGTATCCAATCCCACTGCATATTTGCTTTGCACAGGTTTATCAGGGGTGTTCTCCAAGATTTTCACTCATACTTTGTTGAGGAGATTTGTTCCTGGAGATCCTACTGGGAACTGAATAGAAACAAATAGTAACTGACTCAGGAATGTGGAAGATGGTGTTGTTACACTGGAGAGGCATCCTCAGGAAGTGCAGACTCTTCCCTAAAGAGCTGTGGGCATTCTGTCAACCTTGAGTAGATGGTAGAGACCTTCGTTGCATGTAGATTCTTTGATGGTTGGCAGCACATTTGTAGACTATTGGGTGGTAGGTGGTACCCACCCTAGGGTGTATCCTAGGGCTATTGATATAGTAATCAATTATTCTAGGTGCCAAAGGGCAGGATGAATTGGAAAGAGGTGTTATCCATGGGGATCACTTATTGTTGGGTTGTCTCAAATGGGGTAGAATGACATATGCAGAAAATGCAAAAGCGGAGTTGGAAGTTACAGGAAAAGGGGATGACACAAAACAGAGATGGAGCTACAGGAGACAGTCACTGCACCCTCCTGAAAGGTAGGAAGAGCAGACTAGATTTGTTATTTCAGCAGGGATATTAAAAGAAAAAAGTGAAATAGAAAAGTGGGAAAGGAAAGACTGCATACAGGAAGCTGAGAAAGCACTAAAACATGTGAAAAGGATTCAGTGAGATAGAAATAGATTCTTGAAGAAGCAACTGAAAGGTTTGAGACTGAATCAATATTTTTCCTTAAAATTCTGGAGAGATTAATTTTGGCTTAAATGTAGGAATTAATTTTTGCAAGGGAGGAGGTGACAGATGGACCCAGAGAGGGGCTTGACTTTCATGTCTGTACAGAATCTCTTTTCTATTTGTGTTTGTTGAAAACATTAAAAAATACCTCTGGCAGTTTTTCCATTTCCTTTGGCTTTCGTGTCTAAAGAAATATTCAAATTGGGAGAGGGGATGGGAAGCTAAGCCAGGTGGCAAGCCTATTTATCACCTAGTTGGTGGTGGAAAATATTGAATGATCAAATGAAAGTGTTTTAAAATAACATGAACACAGAGACAGGAAAAAAAAGCTGCCAAGGAAAGGAATTTATGTTAGGAGAAAACTTGCACTTTCCTTGTCCAATTGTAATAAGAGACTTCAATGTTCAGTGGAAGGCAGTGTATGTACCATCTGCAGCCGTAGATTTTTTTATTATTGTTTTTTTTAGAGCTGTTAGAAAGACATAAAGAAATGCTTTTATCTTAAAGGCATTAAATTTGAATAGCTTTATGAAAAATACTTCTTGTATGTCTATTTATGTGAGTATACCTGTACGTAATAGGTCAAAGTCTCTAAATTTTATTCTAAAGAAGAAAAATTTTTTTTCCCATTTTTTGCCCATTTTTTTAAAGAAAAAGATTTCTGTAAGTTATTGGATAAGCTGTGGTTTGGCAGCTCTGTGAACTTTAGAATGTAAACCAAAAAACCAGGAGAAAAAATTGTATTTGAAATAAGTTTCAGATCTTCAGAACTGTAACTGTGTGTCAGATACCAGCTACAAATCTTCATCAGTGTGCACAATTTTAGGGGGTGTGGTTAGTTTTATTATAACCCCTTGCCTATCCCTTATTTTTCACAGTCTGAAAAAGATCATGTGGTAGCAGAACTTACCTCTCACCTTTCTATTATTTGTCTACTTTGTATTCATGAACTGGAGTACAGTGTCTGCTAATAAAGACTGCAGTGTTTTAAAACCATTCTGGGTTCAAAATGTATCTGCTGGGAGCCTCTAATATTTTGCTGACAGTTGATATGTTTAATTATTTTTACTGCATTCCACTAAATTTAAAGGGTTTAGCTAACCATGAATTTTTGGTTATTTTCTGCTCAGGGATCCCTTTTTAAAACCCAGACACCTTAATCAAAATCATGTGGCACATGGGAGCCGTGTAGCAGCAGGATTTAAAAATCAATTTATTGCTTTGCATTCCTACAAATATAAAATTTTGAATGAATTTAACTAATACATATAGATAGGTAAAAAAAAAATTGTCCCCAGCAAATGCTGCTAGACTTCAGGTAGTTTTCTGACAGATGGGAGCTATACTGGAGACATTCTGCAATAGGCAAAAGAGGGCTTTAAGGTGTAAGATCTGTAATTTAGATAAGGCATAGAGTAGAAGATACCATTGCAAACATCTGTGTGCTACCTAAATTCTGTATTAATTAGATCCAAGCTATTTAATTTGCTGTTTGGTGTCTTAAAACCAAAATATAGTAATTAATTGTTTGGCCAGCATGGAAATGAGTGACAAGAAATTAAGTGCTTCATAGTCTTGGAAGAAAAGAATGGAAATATTTTTGAATCACAGATTTAGGTTGATATATTATATATAAAGCAGAAACCTGATTTGTTTCTCTGTCTTTGTTAAAGAAAAAAAGGCACTTTGACCAAGCTGTTCTGCCAAAAATATTTGGAAGATTTCTTCCTTCATCCACCCCGTCCTAACTGTGAATGCAAACATAGCTGAAGCTGCAAAAGCTTTAAAGACAACTTAAAAGAACTGTTCTCCATCCAGTTCTCAAAATAAATAATGCCCTATTTTTAGCATCACTGTCTAATAGTTTGTCAAACACTTGAAATAATGTTATATTAGCATTTATCCGTTGTACAGATGCCATTTATCAGCCAACACTATTTGCAAACAAATAAGCCTAACGGATTTTTAAAATCCAAACTGCTTAAATTAAAACCATGTTTCTTTCGTGTAGCAGATGCTGTTGAGAGATTTTTCTTCTCTGTACATGAGCTCTTGGGAACATGAACTGTCCTAGCAAGTATTGCTCAAAGTTGCACTGCTTGGTGACAGGGTTCTTGGGTGCTGCTGTAGTGCAAAAATCAGTGATAAACTAGAAATACTTTGACATGCACTTAGAGAAACAGAGGAGAAAACTTTCTAAAGAAATAGGTTCTAGTGTAAAAATATCTGTGGCCATTGGGAAGCAAAGAGATTAGGAGTTAACTTTATTCTGGTTCTAAAATCTAGTGCTGCATATACATTCTGTATTTGGAGTTTAACAATTTTAACTGAGCTTGAACTCAAATGATAAAACCAATTTAATTGTTTTATTTTAAAACATTCTTGGAAATCTTCCCTGCTTGAATGCTGGCTTACTCCTCAGCAACCTGAGGGTTGGTCTTAGAAAGTTCTCAGCCTTGTATCCCAAATGTATTTTTAAATTACATGCTGTGCTTAATGAAAAGCAGAGAGTTGATTGGAACAAGTAATATAGGAAATTAGTTTTCTACATATATGAGAGAGAGATTTATAGTTCCTGTAGTATATTTTATAGGCTGGAAGGCAGCATCCTGTGGCATGAGAAAGTAGGCATGAAAGAATCTTTTAGATGATAAAGGAAAAAGCAAAGAGCTTTCTTGCCCAGATTTCATGGGTTTGGATCCTGGCACAGTTGTATTTGATGGAATTAGTGAGGAGTGGTTTAAAAAAACCTGGTCATTTTCACCATGACTCAATATGCATAGCAATATATTACATATAAACATATTGTTTGGTACCAAAAGAGTGAGTTTGATTTTGTGGTTCAAGTAGTACTATATTCATATGATTTTCTGGAAGTAGATTACCTTGATTCCAAGTCTACCATCTACATATTAAAGAACCACCTCTGTACCTTCTTTATCTACAGCTGACATCTTTAATTTCTTTACACAGAAAGCTTCTTAGATAGAATTACCCTCTTGCTCCATCCAAGTGATACACCGCACAACAGCAAGAAATTGGCCTACCACAATACAAGTGCCTCATAATCATAGTATTGTATACCAATTCATTTATATTCCAACAAGGAAACTTTGGTTTTCATTTTTATCTGAATTTTCACCCTAAAAATGTTGACTGTTATGAACTAAGCAGTGTCAGCTTTAAAGGCTTTCTTTCTAGAAATCTGCAGAATCACAAAGACCACCCTGGAACTTTCCTCCAGAAGCTTCAATCTTTACCAGTCCCTGTAATGTAGCAGTGACATAAAAGTAGACGAGTTGACAGGTTCAGCTCTTTGGACCTGTGAAGTATCCTGCAGACACATTTTGTGTGGGTTTTTTTGGCTGGATTTCCATGGATAAAAGATTAAGAAATTGATTCAATCAGATAGATTCTAAAACACACCACTCTTGATAGAATTGCATTTATGTATGCTTAATGGCTACCTAAACAAAGGTTGAATGCTGGGGCTAAATCCCATAAATACAGGTTAAACACCACTGTCTGACCCTTCTTTGAACTGTGGGGTCAGATTGATCATAGCATAATTGGTTTATCCCCTTGTGTCTAGGATGCTCTGTAGTAAACAGGGTATTTTTAGATCTTGGAGGGCTTAGATTACAAATGAAAATTTTTCTGAATCTGCTAGATTTGATTAATTGAAGCTAAACAATTTGTGTGGCTAAAAAATGCTCTTTTAACATTTTGGGAAGTTACACTAATTCTGTATTTAAAACCAATTGTTTAAACTGCAGGGTCAGAGCCTTCACCATATAATTGGTTTATCCTCTTATGTCTAAGATGCTCTGTAGTAAACAGACTGTTCTTATGTCCTGGAAAGCTTTGGCTTGGCCACTGCTATTTTTGGTTGCTCTTCAGTAAGTCTTGTAATGGGAAGCATAATCATTGTTCATTCTCTGTTAACACTGAATGGGCATTGTACAACTCCATAAACATTTTCTCAGGCTGAGTACAGTGCAAGTCTATGTAATCAAGTATTGTAGGTAAGTTGTTCCAAGTAGTTGGTTGTGCAGGTAGCCCTCCTCTGTACATTTGTGACCTCTATGAGACCTGCTGTGGAAAGGAAAAATCCAAAGACGTGTTTTCCTGGTGTAATTGCAAATTGCCATCACTCTCATATTACCATAATGGAATAGCAAGTAAGATATCTAGGCTGAATTTTTCTTATTAGGATATGATTTTAAACAATGATTTCAATAGCTCAGACTATTGAACTTCAGTTTAAATGGAACCCATTAGCATTTAACACAATCCTATGATTGAAAACTTTTTGGGGTAATATAGGAAGCTAGTTTCTAATTCTGAAGTAATCTGTGCCTCAAATTAAGTCTTCTGCTCCTTTTTCCCTAACTTCCATAAATACTTCACACAACTATTTCTCCCAGGATGTGTGCACGCATGAAGCTAGGCTTAGGAACCTATGTTAATATTTATGCAGTCTCTTCTCAAGATCCATTCTTGGTGCATTTGATACATAAGAAAAACTCAATAGACTGGGAGGAAAAAACCTTGCAATGAAATCTTTTTCAGTGTGATTTTTTAATTAATTGCAAGATTTTACAGAATCTGTAAATAAGCTTGAAATATGCCATAAAGCCTTCTATCAGTAAACATTTCTTAATAAAAAAGGGAAATGAGAAAGTTATGTATTCCATGTTTAGATATAGGCAACATTTGGGACAGCATGAAAAGGTTTTGTTTGTAGCTAAGCAGATTTTTATGCATGAGGGGTTTTGTCGTCCCCTCTCAAATTAGCTTTAATTGCTCATTACTCATCTTGCCTATGGACTACACTGGGGGTGACAAGCCTAATAATTCTTCATATGAATAATGTAAGGTGATCATAGAGGTATTTTCCTTCTACTGCTACTCTACAAATAGGGACAGTGGTATAGAGACTCTCAAAGCAACGGCACAATTTATGACTGCGGAGTTGGTTTGCATTCAGTTTAACTGGATAGAAAAGCTAAAACGTGTATCTTGGGCTGTACTCATCGTAAAATTGTGCCATTTGTCTCATCTTCAAAGAAAACTTAAGTGCTGGAAAAGTTAACAGTGAGGAATTTATTCAAGTATAGTGTGTATAAGGAACAGGATGTAACTGTCTGATGCTTTTTTAATCCTTTATGTTGTTGCCATTGATTCTACAAACTTTACTTTATGCAGTAGAATTAAGTATTTTATCCCAAATTTGGAAAAGAGCTGTGTTCTCTGAAATCAGTCTGAGCAGACTTTGCAGACTTACTTTGTGCCAGATGCTGGTGTGCTGAGGTGGAATTGTGTTTCCATTGAAGCTGACGGGTATTTAAGTTAGCACTTCCCAATAAGGCAGACTGGATGTAACTCCGTAGTTTGACTTTAAATATGAATAGTATTCCTAACAGATCATCTAAAGTTTCAGTCCTGCAAAATCAACTTATGTTCTTTACTCCTCACCCCATGTAAGACACTGAATGCCTCACATTGTCAGGATTCAGTTCCCAGACGGTCATGTTGTCCCCCTCATACTTAACACAAATAATACACAGGTGCCCTATAAGTGGAGAGCTAAGCAGCATTTTGTTGATTCTGCAGCTCTTTGCAGCTCTGGTAATGCTCTGTTTCAGAATGAATGAGACTTTGCAAAGGACTGATGGACTTCATTTAACTTTCTAGAAAGTTAATTGGAATGGTTCAAGTTGGCTGGGGTCTCCGTTGAATTGGTTTACGGGATAGGCAACTCCAGAGAACAGTTCACCCGGTAAAACGATGATTGTGTGAGACATGAAAAGCTCTCCATTTCAAGACATTCTTATTAACTAGAATTAATAATTCTACTTTCTGTGTTCATATTATCATGGATCCATTTCCTGTTAGAGATGGGAAGCATGACAGCATTTGCTTCTGGGAAGTCTGTATGTAAGATTTGTATAATTTATATATAATTGTCATTAGAGGGATGCAATAATTTCACAGTAATAGCTGCAGGAAATTCCCTCAGTGTTATCATGCATGTTTTAGGACTACAATGCACATGTTTGATTACGAAGCATTTTAAGAAGCTTACCTCCTGAAAACTTTTCAAAATGGTTCCAAATAGATTTTTTGTGAGCCAAGCTGATGAAGATTAAAATCAATTTTCATATATAGCCAGTAATCTCTTCTTCTGGCTAAGAGACTTACTTGGTTTGTATTACTTAAATTTGGAAAACAGGTAGATGTACTGAATTGTGTCCATAAAGAAATGACACATGTACTTCAGGCTCATAATAAGATGCTGTGATATTTTTTTTTTTTATTTGCAGATATCCTGTTTTCCTCGGTTTACAAAGACAACTCAGTGTCGAGGGAACTGAAGACTGGGGCGTGCTGGGCTAACACAAATTTAACTGAAGCCAAGAATGCCCTGGTTTGGCTCTGGAAGGAGTACTGAGCAGCCAAGGACATTTGGAAAGCCAAATCTAAACCAGTACGGTGAGTTTCCTCTGTTGTACTGGATACAGCCATAATTATATATGAGAATTTTATTCTATCCTGTCTTCACGTCTCGTTTTAACAGAGGATATTTTGCTTTCTTTGTGCCCGAGCAGCATGACAATAGCTTCACGAGCAACAGAAACTATATGTTCTCTTTCCCTAGGAACAGTTTTAATTTCTTGTCACTATTTCCCTACCTTTTAGACAAAATTGACTGTATGGCTCTAGTTTGCCCTGGTCAGGATGTGGGGAAAGCTAAATCCAACATACAGACTGACCTAAAAAAGTTATATTGGCATTGAGAGAGATTCAGTAAATCATTTATTTTGCAACGTAAGTAGAAACGAAGGTGGTGATTAAAAAATAAAAATAAATTGCAACAATTGTTTATCTACTTGTGTAATAACTGAGAAGACCTGAATTTCTTCAGAGGATTCTTATTTACCCCTGATACTGTGCTTCAGTAACACCTTTCAATAGACCCTTCCTATAAAATGTGCAGCTACATATTTGTTAGAACAGCCTCTGACTTTTTGATGTTATATTCTGTAAACTCTCTAGCACTTTGAAAAGTCTTTAAATATATAAAGCAGAATAAAATGCCTTAGTTTGAATGAAATATAAGATGCCCTAAGTGGTATAATTCTTTGATATAGTTCCTGTTCTGATGTTCCCTGTTTTCATGAATGCACAAATATTCATGTGGAAACAAGTCTTTAGCTTATTCATACATATCCCTGGTTCATGTTTTCACCAAACTAATTATCTCATTTCAATTATTTTCAACTTGTTGTCTAGAAGATCCATTTGCTCTTACTGATTTAAAGCCTTCTGTTCTTCTCTTTCCCATTTTCCTCCCTTCTTGCTTGTTATGCCTGAATTAAAAACATCTGGATTAAAAATGCTAAGGTTTTGACAACAAGTCTCTTTTTCATTTTTCTTGTAAAGTGCCACAGCATCCTTTCTATACTTAGCATCCAACAAACATTGAGATGTATTGAGAGTTTTCACAAGAACCTATTTTTTTAGTAGAAAAGCACTGTTTCAATCAAGTTTGTGGGGTGTTTTAATAAGAATTTTTTTGCTTTATTTGGAGAGTCAGCTTTGCATTGCACCTTATGGAAAGAAAACTGGATTTTTTTTTTTTGAGTTTCAACATCTGAGATGAAAAAAAATTAAAATTGCATTTGTTTTTAGTCACTACAATTGGAATTATTATGATACTCTGCGTGCATGTATTTTGTCAGAAAATCCTGAAGGGCCAAATGTACACTCACACACAAAAATAGGTGAAACAAAAGGCCTGAAAAGATGAAAAAAACCTGTGCACTGGTTAACATGCATTAGCAAACCATTCTTCATTCAGCTGCAGCAAAAAGCTATGCAGAAATTTTGCATGTTCCTATATACTAGGAAGCAAATTCCATGCTACCAAAACAAAAGGTTATGATGGAAGGAAAGTGAGTACAAGTACAACAGTCTGGCCAAGGAATTTTTTTTTTTTAAATTTATTTCTTGCCAGTCTATCTCTGCTGGGACCTGCCCAGAAACAAGGACAAAGAGTGTAGACTAGGGAATGAGCTTATTATCCTTAGGTCCAGTGCTACCACTTAAAAATGGATTATGTACATGAGTAACCTCAATCTCTTGACACAATTTGCAAGAGTGAGATTGGAAATTCAAGTCAGTGCAAATGCTGTTCAAGCTGGAACAGTTGCTATTGCAAAAATAAAATGGGTAAAACCAGGTATGAATGGCAGACTTGGGGAGTTTACAGTTTGTTTACTGAATATCATGTGCTCAAATCTAAGGGAAGTTGTTTTTCAGAAGTTGCTTAATTACTGATTCAGTCAGAGCCACTGAAGCATAGCACTTCGTGATTCTGATAATCTGATTATCAACATAGGGTTCTGTGTCTTCACAAGTTTTCTCTGTTCTGCTATTGGACTGGAATGCAACTGCAGAACTGAGTTTCCTGCACATTCTGGGACAGTTTAATTGCAGCCTGAATGTTACAAGTCAGACATGGTGTGTATTTGTTATAAGATAAAAAACTTTTCATCTCTGATGTTGAATCATGAACATTAAAATAAATATTATATGGCCAGGAGTAGTATCCATTCATATCGCATCAGGAGGAATATCCATTCATATCACATGCATTCCTTTTAGTTTGTACTAAACTCTTGCGGAACTGCACGACCAAAAAATGTCTGTGGCTGTGCCAGGGAGTGACTGCCTGAATTTCCACTGGAAATTCCAGTAAGCATTAGCACTTAATTACTGTACTCTACCTTAAAGGCAGGAATTAAGTGATGTGCAGCACAGCTATGGCCTTCTGCTTTCTGCATGTCTTAATGTGTCACACTGCAACTGAAGTCAGAGGTAGAGCTCCCCTGTTGATAATCTGTGCTTGGCAGGATCTGTGAGTACATCATAAATAACTGACTCCCGATTATGTAATATAAATTACTCCTGCTTTCCCAAGAGGATAATTGCATATTAATGCATGCTTATTAATAAGTATTGCAGGTACTGAAAGCAACCTAATTTCCTTGTTTATAAAGCTAGACTTCCCTATTTTTGGACGTATTCTACACACAGAGAAGCTTATTCTGCTTTGACATAGTAATTCTCATAGACAAAAGACATAAAAGTGTCTGCCTTGCTTAAAATTTCAGTTTAGCTCTTGAGCTCTGACCTCATAGGAATACGGGGTCAACTTTTAGGATTTTGGCACTCCACATGGTGCTGTGTAGTGAATGTTTAGGCCCTCAGAACAATCCTGTCTGGATTAGGTTTTGCTCACATGAAAGTTGGAGAAGCAAACAGCTTCTTCAATTTGACTCCTCACAGGCAGAGTTGTACTGCTTTCAATTAGCACTCTCCCCTTGTCTGCCTACCCAAACCTCCTGGAGACCAGGAATGGGGTAGCCAGGGACAGGAATTTTCATATAGCACAGTATCAAATTGATTCCAGGCTTTGCAACCATTTTTCAACTCAAATTTGTCATGAAGTTTTATTTTGAAGTGCCTGGTATATTTATTTTCTGTATCTTTGCTGCTACCACCTTTTAAAAATGCATTGGCTTGGTCACATACAAGGGTGAAAGATTGCTTGCTTTCATAGCATGTAATAGAAAGTAAGCTTAAGATGACAAATTTTGTGGTGCTTCTTTCCAGAGCTCAAGCTCATGTAATTACTTTGAACAGAAACTGTACAAATAATCATCCTTTAATCTACCATGATGAGAAATTCAAGTTACATATTTTGCAGTTTGTGCTTGTGTGTGTGTGTATATTCTATATCCATGTGAAGTCCTAGAGAACTCAAGTAATAGGTTCCCACTGTGAGATTTTATTCACTGTACACTTAACACATGTAAATGCTTTGTCTGGCAATCATGCCAATCACCATGGAATAACATGCAATGAGCAGGAAACAATTTTGTGGTAACTGCAGCCCACAGTGGTTTGATGAAAAGTCCAAGTCGGAAATTGCTTTCACGTCAGAAAACTCTGTATCATCAGAAATTCCTTAAATGTCAGCAAGGGTGTAGTCCTTACCTAAATCCTTGAATACTCTGGGGTTATTTTTACTTGTCTTCCTTTGTGTCTTTTTTTTCATCAGGTATATGAGCAACCAAATGTATATTTTTATTTATAAGATAAAAAACTTTTCAACTCTGATGTTGACTCATGAGCATTAAAATTTTTGTGTTCTAATAGGGAATAAGTTTTATTCACTGGTTTATTGAAGCTTTTTGTTTTCTTTTGAAAGTAATAAGGTTTTTGATGTAGAACTGGCATTTCAAGAATCCTGTCAAAAGGCTGTCTTGTACATAACCTTATCAGTTCTTCCTATTTAAAATAAATACATGCAGTCTTATGTTTGGTTTTTTTTGATTTCATACAAGAGCTCCAGGGTACTGCATGTTTCTCTTAAAAAAAAAAAAA
>VZDJ01007749.1:13077889-13330205 GCA_008694505.1 Cyanoderma ruficeps
TATATATATAATCTAAGAGAAATTTTTAAATTTAAGTTACAGAGAGTAATTTCTACATTATTAAGATGCAGTTTCTTCCCATTTGAGACCTTAGAAGTAAAAATTTTTTACTTTTTAAAAATTAAGCCCGCCTTCCTCCCAAAGCACTGTGGATGCTGGCCAGGAGCTGTAACCTCTCCAGCCAACACAAACATACCTAAAAAGTATTTATACCTGCTCCTTTACACCTGATTTAAAGTTAATAATAACTCTGCACAAACAGACTGACATAAAGGGCAGTGAAGGTGCATATTTTAGACTCTGGAGATATTTCCCTCCCCCTTGCAATGCTGCCTGCAAGATCTCATACTGCTAAAACATCCTCTCCTCCCATCTTACTCAACTGCCTTTACTAAGAGCCACAGATTTCTGCTCCAGTACAAAGCTCCACCCTTCAACTTAATTAATATACAAAATAGGGGAGTACTAACTCCCTAACTTCTTGAGACACTGTCACACTCCCCCATCTCACTGTCCATGTTTGGTTTATTTTGACCATTTCTGACTCACAGAAGTAAACAACTCCTAAATCTATACAGCAATACGTTTATCACCAATTCCATATACACACATCATCCTTTCATCAAGCTCACAAAATCCTCTTCCTTGACAGAAGCCAGTAACCATTCCCAGACAACACTACTCCACTCATCCATCAGCACGAGTGTGGTATCCACCAGGAATGGATGAATACTCACAGATAAATGCAGCAGGAACACGGCCTGGGAGCATCTGCTGATGAACTTACAGATTTTAAACACTTTGGTGAATCAACTACAGTTAATTCACAAACCTTATAGAATCGTGTCCTAGATTGGGTATGTATTGGTACAGAGGCAAATGCAGCTTATGAAAACTGCTGCTGTACTCTGGAGGGGGGGAAAAAAAAAAGAAGAAACCCAAGCCCAGCCCCCTGGTTGAAGGTAATGCTCCCAAGGAAGGAGAGCATCTTCTGCAAAGAGGGCTGTGCACCTGTAAAACCAGTATCATTCCCAGTCAAGGCAGGAATGGGAGTCGGCCTAGTAAGCACCGTGCCACCTCAATACTCATACCCAGAGCACTGCTGCAGACTGGCACAGCTGAAATGCAAATGCACTGTTATGTACACAGCCCATGCCAAAACATCAAGCTGTCTGTCCCTGCTCAAGTAAGCTTTAAAAACATTCCCACTTCATTATTTGTCTGAAAACAGCAGCCTGACCATTGAAAGGAAGAAAGCAAGGTCATCTGCTCAGAGCTTTCCAGCTGCATCCCACGTGCACAGGAGTCCCCCCAGGATGGGAACATGAAAGCAAGATTTGGCTCCACCCCTCAGTGGGCCTGAATGTGCACCCCAGCAGGCAGCCCTGCAGCAGGGACTTGAGCCTGGGTTAAGGGAAGCTGCAGAATACGTGGGGCAGAAATATTCCACAAATGTTGGTTTGCTTTGCAGCTTCCACTGGTGGTGAGACACTTGTGATAGGAAGGATGTACAAGGCTCCCTTATAGCCTTCAGGAGGAGAGGGAGAAGAAACCCTTGGGGGAAAATTAAAAATATAATCAGTACCCAGATAAAAATCTATTCTACCAACACATTCAAAACCTTTAATACAAGTTGCTTTCCAATGGATGATACTGATAGATAAAGAAACAAAAAAAAAGAAGTTTTAGACACATAAAATGCAAATGCCTTGTCTATGAAATAGACATAGGAAGACCTATCTTCCACTTTTCTGCATATTTTGAGACTTACAGTTGGGGAAACCTCTATAAATGTACTCTTTTGCATACTTTTGCTGATTTAGTTACCATCTTACTACTACATGAAATGCATGTTAGCAAACCACATCTGATTACCAGGGAACGTAGACCTTCCTATTGGTTCAGTTTTCTAAGCATTTCTTATTGATAACTGAGTTGGAAAAGGCTTCAGTAAGGTTTCTCATGCCCAGGGGTGCTGCTCCACACAGTCTTTGGCAGTATCCTGCACCCCTTCCCTGTATCCCCCTATCCAAACCACCATGTGAATTACTGATTTCGAAAACTACACCCAGGCACTGGCCCAAGCACTAATGACACAGGTGACACAGGTACAGGGCCCTTCCTAATCAGGAGCCAGCCTTTCCCAGCAGTACCTGCACATCCAGAGATCCCAGAAGACATCAGGACAGGGCCAGGAATTGCAAAATCAGTGGGGAAAAGCAGCAACCCAGCTCCACTCATGGTCCCTACCCCACTCCAATAGGCACTGCAATCTTAATGAGAACTTGGCACCAAAGGTTTACTCTGTTCCAAAACTGTGTCATCTGTTGGTGACATGGTGCTGCCACCTGCACTGAGACCCACTCCCCCTGGAGCAGAGGGCAGGGGCTTGCAAGGAACAGCTCTGTGCTGCACCACCTGCAGAGCAAAGGGGACACACTCTATGCAGTAGGGACAGGAGTCTTGCTCCTGCTGCTGGGACAGTCTATCCCAAGTGGCCTTTTGACACTTTTCTGGGCTGTTTTGTGATCCTGGATACATCTCAGGTAGTACTGCAGCCAACAGTCTTCCCAATCCAAGCCTATGTCTTCCCTTCCCTTCCAGTCCCACACTGTGTCACAAGAAATCTGTTCCCACTACATTCTATTCCCAACATGACTACTGCCATTCCAAAACACTATTTTTCATTTCCAGAAAGCTTCAGGGTGACCAAGACCTCACTTAAACAAAGCCTGTCAGAGTGCCTTTTTCCTCTCTGTACAATGCCTTTTGGAGCACCGGTCCAGAACGGAGGTGCCAGCATCCTGCAGGAAGGCAAGCAAACACCTGGGACTGAGCAAGGAAAAGTCTACCAGACACAGACCCTTGCAGCAGCCAGGCAGGAAGACAGAGTGAAAAGGGAGAGAAGTGTTCATCACCTGGCTGTGCCAAGCTCAATAAAAAACAATAAGAGGGGGGAAAAAAAAGTTTTAATTGCCCTGGGACTTAGTAAACAAGCAGTTGAGTCTGGGAGTTAATGCCAACACAACAGCTGGCCTTCAGAAGGCATTTACTAATATAGCAACTTGTAATTAACACAAGGTCATCTCTAAAAATTACTAGGCCAATTTGCTGTTAAATAGCTTCCTCCAGGGGACGTGTCCCTGTTGGAGTACGGGCTGCTGCATTGTGTCTGTGAAGACAGACAGCTTGGACAAGAGCCGTGTTTCCCTGGGGACACAGGGTCACCATACGGGGCTCTCTGTGCTCCCCACATCAATTCATGCCCAGGCCCCCCTCTCCCTTCAGTGCCCCACAGATCAAAGCAGCCTTCTGTTCCTCTGCAGACCGATGGGCTACAACACCCACAGCATCCAAGCCCACTGCAGGTCTCTGTCAAGGTTGACAGCAATGAGCCAACACTTGTAGAATAAAATTGTGCAACAGCCTTTGGGCTGTTTCCACCAGCATGCACTTGCCCAGGCATCAAAGCCATATAGAGAATCATGGAATCACAGAATTGTTTAGGTTGGAAAAGGTCTTGAAGATCACACAGAGTCCAACAGTTAACTCAGCACTTCCAAGTCCACCACTAAACCATGTCCCTCAGCACCACATCCAAACATATTTTAAATACCTCCAGGGGTGGTGACTCAACCACTTCCCTGGGTAGCTTGTTTCAGTCTTCAACAACCTGAAATTTTTTTCCAGAATGTCACATCTAAACCCTTGCTGGTTCAACTTGAGGTCATTTCCTCTCATCCTATCACTTGTTACGTCGGAGAAGACACCAACTCCCACCTCCCCACATCTTCCTTTCAGGTAGTTGAAGGGAGCAATAAGATCTCCCCTGAACCTCCTTATCTCCAGGCTAAACAGCCCCAGCTCCCTCAGCTGCTCCTTATAAGACCTGTGTTTTAGACCCTATGTGTCCCTGTGGCCATTAGCAGGTTGTCACCAGAGGTCATAATGTATTCCTCACACAGTTCCTTCTGCAAGGTGCTTCCCACTGTGGATCAAGGGCTTCCCAAACAACTTCATCTATGAGTCACTTTATCCTGGAAACCTTCTTCTGGGGTGAAGTCCACACAAGTGGAAGTTTGAAGCAGCTGATGGAGAGGAGCATTGCATTTTTTTAGGCAGCAATTTTTCCGCTTCCTTCAGATACATAAATTTTTGTACCTAATTTTATGTGGAGGCCTGGCGTGGCATGCCTATACTACCACTCCCCACACTTGTCTCTGCTCTTCCTTTGCTTGGGGGAACACGTCTCACTCTTCATATCCTGGCTGCTTGCCTAAACCTTTGCAACCTCACCCCTGGTTTCAATATGCAGACTAGAACATCCAGTTTGTCATTTATTTTCCAGGATTCAGAAGAACCCTCTTGTGAAAACTAGTCCTTTTTGTGTCCCAAGGACAGAGGCAGTTTGTGCTGTTAAGTGCCTTTTGGCTTTCACTGTCCTTCTTCCACAATTGCTTGAAGAGGTGTCCTGCACTCATTGCCTTTGTGAGAAAGAGATTACAAGGGCCACTGCTAGTACCAGGGGATGGATAGATGCTGAGATCCTTGATTGCCATTCCCCATGCTGCACCAGCATGGAGGCAGGCTATAAGTTCCCGCAGGTGATTTCTAGATGACTTCTGTTCCTGCTGGAAGACATGGCAGGATCAGTGCCCGTTGCTCAGCCTGACCTAACAGCAGGATGGCAAGAGAGAGAAGGCAGAAGGAGAGACAGGGCACCTGGGGAGGTTTCAGCTCACCATTTGGGAGTAACTCCCACCTCCAGACTCCTACCTGGATTTTTGCAACAGAAGGGAGCACATCGAAACAGCTATAAAGCTACGCAAATCCAGGACTGGAAATTTCAGAGGAGAGGAGATCCAGGGTCCATCCATTAGTGCCATATGCCAGCAGTAATTGGCCTAGTAATCTTCTCAGCCTTGCCTCATCATCTCCCAGTAAACCACATATCAAGGTACAGGTTCGTTACTGCTGTGCACCCTAATGCACAGGAACAAATAACAGATGATTTCATATCACTTAAACACCAGCTTCTGCCTTATTCAACTCCATCCCCTGTGCTTCACTTAGAAGCGTTCAAAAAAGGAACAGGGTTAGAAGCTCAAAAGATAAAGTTTTCAAAAGTTTTTATGCTAAGATAATTACTGTATAAATCAGGGAAGGCATAAGGAACTAGACTACTCAAGACCAAACCCTGCCTTGTACCTTTTCTCAAGTAAATCAGAAGATTTGCAAAGGCCTTTGACTCCAGGGCAGCAGAGTATTTTCCAGTTTTGCAACATACTGCACTTCAGGGGTAAATAAGCTCCTTTCCAGTTGTCAATTCAACATGTAAAACACCTCACAGAGATTTTGCTAAGCAGCTCTTTATAGGGCAAGAAAATAAATGATTCTTTTTATCCTGTCTGAAAACTTCATATTCTTGAAACTCTTACAAGTCTGGGAAGGTGGAACTCATTCGTAAATAAAGTCCTGGGAAACACACATGGCCACAGCTTGGCAGAACCCCAGCCCTGAATGAGTCCTTTCATTTCCAGCATGTTTGGTAACTTCGGTTAAAGAGCAAATGGTGGGTTTGATAGACTATTTCAAACACAGAGCAACTAGAGTGCTTTACCTAAAAAAAAATATAAATCATATAATAATAAATAATAACTGATTTTTCAAGGGATTCCTCACCATATCCTCCTAAGTAAGCAGAGGTGCTACAAAAACACTAGGAGCAGTGGTATCATTGAGTTGGGCCAAGTGCAAGGTTGAAAACAAGTGCAGAAAAAAGAAGGAGCTTTTGATGTAGCAGCAGATTAAGCAGAACAGAATTCACACAAAGCTGCAAGTAGAAAGGTTTATTCATTTGCTGATTTCTCTCTGTAAATTTCCATATATCATTGCTGCTAGGACAAAACTGATGTGCCTACTCATGAGCTGAACCAAAACCCCACAGGTTTGTAGATTTATGACCTTTATAATTATTCCCTCTGTACATTTAGAGATAAATCAGGCTACTCCTGGATGCTTGGCTAGAAGAATTCAGTTGTAGCATTGTTGTCTGTATTTGGAAAAAAATATAAGGAATAGAGGAGGTAATAAAATACTTCAGGCTGCAAATAAAGCTGCCTGATCTGATGTTGTAAATGTGCTGATGATAAATCCACAGAAGGAACTGCCAGGTCCTGGAGGGTTTGGGCGTAACACACAGCAAAAACCACTCATCCCCCCAAGAGCCAAATGCCCAATAAAACATTTGCAGATGGGAACTGTGGTGATTCCATCCTTCATGCTCCATCTTGGAGCATCATTTGAAGATCAGAACCTCACTAATTCAATTGTGGTTTGAAATGAAATCTGAATTTAAAAAGTCTGGAAATGAAGCTCATGCACACTAAGAGCTGCAAGTCAAGTGGCCTGCCCTGCAACCTGGACAGAAAGAAATAGTAATTCCTGAAAATTATAAGCAGAAGCTGCAGCATGAAGTTGATAAAAATATCAGCATCAAGTTAATGGATGGTCTGGAGATTCTGTTTTTCAGAGGATCATGTTATATGCTCCTCTTTACAGAATATTTTTATCCTAGCTTCAACTGTATTTACATATTTTTTAAAAAAAATATTATTTAAAGGTATATTCCAGGTCAGCTGTTTGAACTGCCATATATCTAAGTAAATCCTAAACAGGAACTAAAGGGGAAAAAAATTAACTTTTTCTGGCTAATTTCAAATTATGTCAGGTATTTTTTCCCAGAACGTCAAAGCTAGAGAAGACTATTAATAAATTTAGCACCAATATTCTGTCACAACTGTTTATTCTGGCCAGATAAAACCACATTTAGTGGAAAAAACATTGATTTCCTTTCAGCATCATAGCTTGGAACAGCAAAAGCTTTGTTTATAAAAGCCCAAATAGCTTTTTCTCTCCAACCTGCCCAGTTGGCTTACATATAACAACTCTTGCTGTAGGGGACAGAATGACCATTTACAGTCTGAATTGCAGACCGTCCAATTCCTGCAACTGAATTACACCCCAAAATGCTTGACATATACTGGATAAAGATTATCAAGGCTTCAGCATCCTTCCTCCTTCTAACATGAACTCGCTAGATTACTGACTTTAAAAAAAATAATTACTGTATTTAGGGGAAGATGCTTTCATGAGATACCTCAGATAAACATTTTGTTGTTGTTCGAAAGGCAATCTATATACAAGAGAGCCACTGGAGTTGGGGCAAGACCAGCTGCCAGGCATCTGGCAGGTTTGTCAGCATTGGCACACATGCTGGATATCTGGCAGTTAGCTTTTGCATCTGTTAGTTTCAGCCACAGCCATAGCTACATCAAAAGCCACAAAGGCATGTCCTGGTTATTTTTCATGGTGTCTGCATTGATCTAACACATTCTAGGTTCACTGCCCAGGTTTTTTTGTTGTTGTTACTGTCTTTTGGGTTTGGCTTCCTCCTGCCGAAAAAGAAAGTGTGAAACAAGAGGGCAAGTGCTGGGTGATAACTGGAAGAAATCCACTGGTAGTATACCAGGGCTTTGTGCATAGATGCATATATGTATAAATACATACGTTTGTCAAGGTCCTCTAGACAGTGGAATGGCTGTCTCTCAGAAGCAGTGCTCCACACCACAGTGCCCACCAAAAATAAATGATCCATATATATATATACAAAGAACAATTTCTTTTAATGTAATTCCACATGGTTTAGCTTTTAACATTTTAACTGATTTTGTGCAACATTACCCTCTATTGGTGTTTAATTAATCTGTAGGCTTAATGCCGTGATGAACGCTGCTGGCTAGCCTAGGGCCACTAGTGGTCTTCCCTGAATACTGAAAAGGCAAACACTTCACTAAAAAACAGGAAACCACATTTTAGCAAATCTAAAGTAAGGTTTCAGGAGTATCTTGAGGGCAGTATAAGGCCATACTGATCCTGAATGCAGTGTCTGACCCTGCCCAGCTGCTCACCCCACGATGAGACCAGCACAAACAGCCAGGAGGCCGGACAGCAGACCAGAATTGGGAAGCTAATCTCAGCAAAAGCAAAGTGTTTGTGCTATATTTGCTAAGCTGGTTTAATTTGGATCGGTTTCCCAAGCTGCCTTCCAGGTATGGCTGTGCCAGGTGTGTCTGTGCACTGAGGCTGTGTTTTGGGGGAGGGGGGTTGCATCTCCAGTGCTGTCACAATCCCAGAGCAGAACCAGCCAAGGTGGTGAGGAGCACATTGAGCCCAGAGGGGTTGCAGAGGTGCCAGGGACCCTGGCCAGCACCTCCCCACCAGCACTTACAGTGAGCTTTGAAGAGTGCAGTGCCCCCACTTGTGTCTCAGTCCAACAGGAAGGCAGTGCCAGAACTCAAGTCACTCCGGCTGCACCCTCAGCAGCTGATGGCTGTGTGCTTTCACTAGTGCAAATCCCAAGTTCTCCACTTGTCTGGTGTCTTAAGCACGCACAGACCAAACAGTCCTCACACTGCAAATGGTGTGAGCAGACCAGTCAAATCAGGTAGGTTGTGAATTAGCTAGGCCAAATTTACCTTTGTGGAAAGGCAATGCCAGCTCCTGCACACAGAAGAGACCACCAAGATATCTGGAGATAAGTTGGCCCTTTACCTATTTCAGGTGTTTAAAATATATGCATTTTTAACCTTCCTAGTTAAAGGCTGCTTTCAAAAATACAGACCTTGCTGCTAAGGATACTGCCTCAGCCTGTACCAGTGAGGTTCTGGGGATTTTGATATCTCTACCAATATATCCTTGCCACTCATGAATTCTGCAATGTTCTACATTTCCCAGTTACCTATCGTGGCTGTCTAAGGCAATTTGATTACCATGATACTGCATTGTCATCACTATACTGCAAGGAAGTATTTATACTCAAATCTATGCAGAGAGAAGTGAAGTTGATTTTCTTTGCTGTGGGATCAGTAGGGAATTTATCAGATTTAATACTTGCAAAGAACTTGAAAAACATATCAAAGAGAAGAACAGAAGTATACTAAGCCTGGTAATGTTACAGGATGAAACAAGGGGGAGCTTGGGAAACCGATCCAAATTAAACCAGCTTAGCAAATATAGCACAAATATAGGGGAAAACAAGCAACTACACAAGACCTGTGCAGGTTTTGGGAGTGCTTTCTGTTTGGTTTTATTTTTTTTTAATTTGTACTGCACAGTAAGTCAAGAGATCCAGAAGTAGAGCAGATACTCTGGACATTTCTCACCTGCCCCATCTTTTTTTAGTATAGTTCATGCAGCTCCCTAGTCAGTGATCTCTGAGCCACTTCACTCCTGGCACCCTTGGCAGGACATGAAAGGAACTATTTTTCTACCTTTGCCCTTGGCAATCTGAGGCTCTTCAGTCTGTGGATATCTCACCTATTTCTCTCTCTTTACAAGCACCTTCCCAAGAGTTTGGATAATGGTGATGCTCCCTCCAACAACCTCGACCCACTAACATGCCTGAGCACAGAGAGATGAGGTTTGCCTCATCCTGGTGGTTCTGCCATGCACCCTGACAGTCCTTTGTAAGCCTGGGAATGGGGGGGGGGAAAAACCCTCAAGCCTTAAGTTATACAACAGATAGCATTCAGGGATAGCTGTTTATACTAGCTAGAGCTCTAGAGCTGCAGGGGAATGAATCTCAGGCAAGAAAAACAAGGCTTTTAACACTAAGCCACAGTAAGATCACATTCAACAGCTCAGGTTTCAAAACCTGCTCCAGCAAACTGTGTGCACAGGCACTCACTGCAGGTGTCCCAGCATTTAACACTTAAAGTGGTGCCACTGGTATCACCTCAAAAACAACCACCACATTCATCCTGCACTCAAGCCTGTGGGGGGATTTCTCAAGATACATCTCCAAAATCTTGGGCATGCCCTCAGAGTCCACTGAGGGAAACCCACACAACACCAGTTTTCAAGAGACTGTTCTTTCAGTGTCACGGGCAGGCATACACAAGCAATGGCAAACAATGGAGGTAGCTGGGGCAAAGTTGATTTACATTTTGCCACTTTTCATCTGTCTCTTCAGTGGCCTATAGTTAATCAAACTAACACCGCTTCTCTCGGTGTCACAGGCGCAAGAAAGAAGTAGGCACTGTACATCCTTCCTGCTATTCTCTTGCAAATGGAGCCACAGCAGAATTCAAAAGTAGTGCACAGAGGCCAAGTGAATTATGCATTTGGCTCCTCTCAAAAGCCAAGGAAAACTCAAATGCCAGATTTTCTTAAAAGCAAAGCATCCTGTCAGCAAAATGACACTGACTGTCTGTACTGGGGGCAGTGGGCTTTTTCTTTTCAGAAATAGCATCCATTCATCTGTTGTTGTTGTTTGTTTTTTTTTAATTAGTAAAACTGATAAATACAAAACCAATGGGGGAAAACAAATACAAAAATAACAAAGACACATTTATCTGCTGAAGGGAAGTGGCAAAGAGCAGCTGTCCTTTAATGATCACCAGGCACGTGAAATTAATCCACATCTTTATTACAAATTTAAACCAACAAAATAAATTAAAACTCAAATCAGACCAGGAACCCAGGTGGGGAAGGAATAAGCAAAGCTCAGTTTACTCCCAGCCTGGCCAGTCATGTCTGCAAAAATAAGTACCTTTGTCTGCTGCCACCACAATTATTCTCTCATCACCCTCGCTGAAGATGAGATAGGAAAGCCACGGCCCCGTCAGAACAACGGCTGCTTTGCACCAGCCCAGGAGATGAATAGCTCCAATTATTCACAGGAGCTACGGATACATGTGGCCTACAAGTTTAATTTTTACATTTCCATGAAATGCATGCTTTTAAATATAGCATAAGGAACAATAGTGCATTGATCTTGTCCTTCCCCCAAGTCGGTCTTTTCCATTAGTGGGATCCAATCTGGCACTAGCAAAATTCCCATTGAGTCCAGGGAGATTTGCATGAGGGAATATTGCGTTGTTCAGCCACTCATCCCCCTCTGCTAGATCCTACATGCTGAGGAGGCACCTAAACCCAGGGCAATGGAGTGGCTGCTGGGATTAAGGGGAGGAAGAGGACAGCCTCCTCCTTGCTCCCAGCAGCTCATCCTGCAGACAGAGATCCTCTCCAAGATGCTTCAGGGAGCACAGAGTGCTCTAGGGCAAGAGCTGCTTCCACATCTCACCCTCTACATCTGCAGTCCAGCCTCCCTTCCTGCAAGCACTCATCCTTCCAGGATCAGTGCATTTTTTCCCTAGTGACTGACGCCACATTGAACTCACACGTAGCAAAAGCATATGGGTTGTTGAACACCATCTTGCCAAGGCTACCACACGATTTTATTATTTATGAGTTCCTTAGTTTTTAAACATTGGCAAAAGAAACTTACCAAAGATATTTTTAATACAGATTCCACTTGTGCCTACAAGTCAGTAGAACATTTAAAAGTACACTATATACATCTCAATTCAGAATCAGCTGTGGTGGGGAAAGGAACAGGATTAACTTTATTTAGTGAAAAAATTCCAAAGGATTCATGCAAATAGATGGTTTTGGTCTTTGCCAAAAAAAAAAAAAAAAAGGTCATTTGTTTCTATAAAAAGCCCTTTAGAATGCACCAGACAAAAGTGTCAGTTTTATAAATCAGTGATTTTAATACACTTAAAAAAAGAACAAGAACAACCCAAAACAACCAAACAGTAGATAACTCCTAAAAGTGTTTGGTTTTGGTTTTTTTTTTTTAGCTCTCCTACAACTTTATAATCAAGCTCAGAAATTTGTATTTCACTAGAAAAGCTTTGACTTTTATTATAGTACAGATGGCAGTTTTGGTAGCTTCCCTCTCACTTTTTTTTGGGTTTTTTTGCATGAGGACACTTCAAGGCAGCAGGGTGCATTTGCATATGCAGAGTGAATGAAGCAATGAGAGGCAGCATTCAGCATCACATGGCTCATAAGCCATTCTGATGATCTCATAATATTCCTTGAGATGAAAATATCCACTGCCCTCTACACGCACTTTCTGTGGAGCAGTAACCCCAGCCCTAAGCAGAATTAGAATCTCATGCTCAGCACAGTAGAAGCACAAAAGAACAAAAAACAACAATTAGAAGCTAATCCATAGTGGTTCTGGAGGGGCTGCAAGCTAAATTAAGTTAGAAGATAACACCATTACTCCATTTTACAAAAGCGGGGCTGAAAAACAGAGAGATTAAGGGTTTTTATACACTAAGGCATTTCACAGTTTTGCTTTCTTCCCTGCTTCGTTTACCCTGTTTATTTAGATTTCAACTCATCAAAACAGGATTATCTCTCATTTGTGTTTATACCCTGTCTAACACAAAGCAGCCATTAATAACTATACAAGAATTGCTTTTCAGGCAGCAAGAGCTACAGGTGATTAATAACGATGCGACTCCAGGCATGTCTCTGGCAATACAGTGTTTTCTTTTCTGGGTTACAGAGATTAGCACTTCGAGTCATGATCCACTGATACTTATATAAACAACCTGCACAGAGAGGGAAGAGAAACACTACAGCCCTGCTCCTGGAGCTGGGAGGGCTCACAACCTGACAGAAGAGAAAATAAAGGAACAGCTCAGAGGAAGTCTCTCTTTCCAAGAGAAGAATGTGCCAATCCTTGCTTCTAGACTTATTCATCAGGGACATTAGAAAAGGAAAGGCAGGAAGAGCAGAAGGGATGCCAATACAGAGTTAATAAGTGCAAATTAGCAAAGAACCAGAGAAGACTGCTGATACCCCGTTTTTTACAACACATATTGTCATCATCAGGGGCTTTTAGCTCCTGTCTTTTACCAGGCTGTTACACTTATTACACATGACCTACACAAAACACCAAAATGTATGCACTTAGTGTCATTTGACCTGCCCTGATGTGTTTGGGGACATTTGCACAGGGTTGACAGATAAGCCCTGAGAGCTGCAGAAGACCCAGCCTTTCTGGGGCAGCAGCTGTAAACCAGCTCTTCCAGGTTTGACTGTCCTTACCCCACAACAGATAAGTGACATTAAAGCACTTACATTAAAGCACTTACAAAGCTGCATCCCATCCCCACAGAGGATCCGGGGTTTGGCTGTGCAGCACGTGCCAAGGTCTCAGGCAGTGAGCTCACAGAAAATAAAAAGCCACCTGCCAGGATGGTCCATCCAGCCTTGGCCCTGCCCACCCCCGTAGGGTCCCAAGGACAGGGGCCTGTGCTGAGCAGGGACACCCTTCTGCCAGCCTGGACCCTGCTCAGGGGCCATACAGCCCACACCACAGCCTCCACTGTCAGCCCCACAGCAATCCAAAAGCCTTTGCTTCACTCAAAATGCACAAAAAGGACTCTCAGAATGAGGGAAATTCTTTCTGCTGTGCTCTTGGGGTGCAAAGAAAGCTGTACAAAACAGATATTATTAATTAGATTTAAATGAGTAACTATTCAGAGCACAGAAACATGCATTACACTCCATGAAGTATCTGGATTGAAAGCACTGTAGCATCATCCCTGCTCAAATTCCCAGTCTTCCCACAAGGAAAGCTTCAAAAGGGGTGAGATATATATATATATATATAGATATAGATATATATAAGCATTGAAAATACAGACAAAGGGAATACATTAAAGAATGATATTTCTTATTTACAATCCCGAGTTCATTTACTTTGAAATCAGGACTTGGGGCAGATACTTCAGCATGAGCACAGCCCTGAGGAATGCTGAAATCAGCCATCAATAACTCTTTTCACAAGACAAGCCTCCCGAGGGCAGAGGGATAATACCAAGCTGGGTGGTAGTTTTTAAGCAGCTGGACACAAATTGGGCCTTGTCAGTTGTTGTTCCCAGGCACTGCATGTCAAATTGGAATAACCTGTTGTGCTCTTGCTAATTTTTTTCCATGACTGCAGAATGCAGAAGAGGCACCTGTTGACTCCTGAGTAAGTTTCCCCATGATGAACAGTTCTTTATCAATCATCACTCAACAAGAGATTTCAAAATAATAGTTTCTTCTCATCTTCCCCACAGTGAGAGATATTCAGCACACACAGCAACCAAGCTGAAATCTGCTTTTCTGACATCTGAGCTCTGCTGAGAAAGTTTCTTCATCAACTGGTTTTGGATTCTTGTTACCATTCCAGAACCAAGCTCAGGAAGCTGCCTAGAAGCAGCACAGGACCACACTGCACAGGGCACTGACAGTAGAAACATCTGTGGCACATCTCAGGTTCCAGCAGTGCTGGGCCTGAGTGGGGGGCCGAGGATTTGAGCCAGGTCTGTGGCAGCTCATGACCTGCAGCCCAGAAAACGGGAAAGAAGATGGAATGGCAGTGGGAAGCTGAGAGGGCCACCAGAGTGGTCTGTGAGGAATGCTGTTCTCCATATTGTGTGACAGGGCGCTGCAGCCAACAGCTCAACTCATCTCTGCTGACTCAGGGATGCCTTTGACTTAAACCTTTTTGCAGCTAAAAGCTACCAAGGACACATGGGGAGAAGACAAGTCAAGCTCCAAAGCCAACCCTTTCCAGGCCTTGAGCCCCAAGTAAATTTAGAATGCTTTGTTCAGTGCATTTTACTCCTTTGAGTGGTGGGCTCCCACTCCAGGCTTGGCTTGGTCCAGCTGCTATTTCCCTGCTTAATGCACCTCAGCTCTGCTTCCAGGAGGGGCAGGCATAGAAACCTACTCCAGTATTTAAAACTGAATTTACACTCCTTTGAAACCATAGCTGGAGAGACTCTTGGAAAACTGAAGGGAAGAGTTTTGCTGCAGAAATAACCCACAGATTGAAACTGCCCAGCAAGACAGAGAACGTGGACAGCCAGACACTGATGGATATGTGTTGATCAATCTCTTAGCATGAGCAAATACTTCTATTATTTGTGTAGGTGCAATCTATGCCCCTTTGACCCTCTAAGTAAGCTCTGTCAGACAAACATTGAGCTGAAATGAGATTAGGCTAAACAGCCCCTTTGGGTTTAGCAAACAGGAGGAGAACAGCCACTCCCTTCCTTAATCCACCAAAATCCCACATATAAAATATAAGCTCCAATTAACAAAAAGCCAAGGAAGACAAAATATTATTTGAAAGTTTAAAAAGGCCCAATCACTGAATGCAGCTCACAGTTTGAATACAATTGTTCTGGGTGGTCTGCAAAGCACGGAGCTGGCTGTGCAGAAAAGAGTATTTTAAGAACAAACCAGTGGGGTACCAGAGTGTAGAAAAGATGAATTCATGTTAGAAAAACATTTTGTGAAGTCATACACAGAATGCAAATGTTGAAAAAATAAATAATAGCTTCCCTTACCTATTTATTTTTATTTCTTATGCCAAGGCCATAATTCCTTTTTATGTATTTTGAGGATAAATATTAAGATTAATAGATCATCAACATTACGAAGGCTTAGTCTCTGGGACACAAGGTCATTGGGAAGCTGAGATCCACAGTCACTGAACACAGTGGTAATAAAAGCAGAGAACTCAACAACTCACTTTCATTTTAGACACAAACAAAATGGTTTTGCATCCTAAATGTGCAAAACTGCTTGATCCCTGCCCTAGAGACCTCAGAAATTTTAAAGATTTTTGCCAAGGCTTTGTAGACTGGGCTTTCTTTCTGCATTAGCGAGTGCATATGTAGATGAAGTTCATAAAGTTGAGTGAAAAACAAGCAAAGAAAAAAATCTGCCTGGAGGGATTTTTCTACATCTTTGTCATTGGAGCACAAGTCATCACAACCCTAGACAAGGTTTTTTTCTCCAAAAACTACCCTATATGCCTTTTCCTTTCAGTCATCAGAGCTGTGGCACAGTCCCCAGCAGCAGCAGCGGCTACTCCAGCCTGGAAATGCAGCTAACAATGTTCACATGGGTGCTCGCATTTAAGGGCTGTGCAAGTGGATACGCAGAATACAGAAGGGTGAATTTCCATGGCAGAGGTGTTTCTTTGGTCTGTAGCTTTCAAAATGCTTTGCAAAGCAGGTATGCATTGGGCCACCTGTACTGAGGGGAAATAAACACAAGGAAGGACAAGTCGGTGCAAGGTGACCAAAAAAAAAATTATTTAGGAGCCTAGAGTCAGAGTACATGGTATTAAACACCACTGTATTCTTCAGTAGATACAGAGTATAAGTTCTAAGAATTTGATTTTGACCAGAACTGGCATTAGAAATACTGAGGCAGTAAATGCAAACATGAGCTATCGTTTACCCACTCTCACATCAAACCACTCCCACTGCTTTTTAAAATGGTGCCCACTTCCAACAGAGCCAGCATCAGCAGCTGGAGCAATGTCCCTCATGGCTACAGACCAAAGGAAACTCCTGGGGCAGTTCTCCTGAGAGATGGACCTTGTATGCCAAACTCCCAACTTACATCTACAAGAGTACAAAGTCCCTTAAATACGCTAATTGTCCCTGGAAGCGGTAACAGTTTCACAGAAAGGTGAGGTTGGGAGGGAGCACTGGAGGTCCTCAAGTCCCTCCCCTAGCAGGTCCCCAGAAAAAAAGGAAGATTTTTCCTTCAGGTCAGCAGAACAAAGCCCTGTACACACCATAAGTCATCCAGTTCAAAATGAGACACTCACACAGAGGCTGCAGCTGTGATTGAGTCAGAAAACTGGGCTCCCTCTGGAACAGCAAGTTCCCAAGAGCTGTGAGGAAGAGGCAGGCAGGAGGGTCTCCAGTTAGCTTCTGAGATCTGAATATCCTAATTAATGACTACTTTCCCAAAACATGCCAGCTGAAGAACCTCTTATTAGAACTGGCATCAATAATAACATCTCTAAGTCCCTCCATAACCAAGTAAATAATCATTGACAAACCACTCAGCACTTACAACCACTAAGTGTTGTGTATACAGGAGACACTAAGGAATCAGGAGCCAGGGATGAGTCAGTTTGGGTGGATGGAAGGGAGGGAAAGAGGCAAAACAGTGCAATGTCTTCTTGAATTAACCTTGTTTTCAGTACAGCACTTCAGACCGATAGGTGAATATTTTAACATCACATCCATCTAGAAACTGCCACATAAGAGGCACTACAATGCCACCTCATCTCAATAATGACAAAGGGGTGATTGAATATTAACCATGCCAACCACCACGGCCTCTCCAAACACAAACACACCTGAATCTAAGCCTACAGCCAGTCACTCAATTTCTTTCAATAGAGGTCAGTGAAAAGATAGGGATATAGTCTACCTGGTGTCTAATAGGAAAACAAACTAAATAAAAAACCCCAAATCCTGCTGTTAAAACTCTGTCCCAATATAAAGCGATACATGAAGCAGCCTTCTTCTCAAAAAAGGCCTTTATAAGTACAGAGTAGATTTCAGCTTCCCACACTGATGGAAGAAAAAAAAAAGTCAGGACTGAACCACTCAGACTGTGCCAACCTGAGTCAGAACAGCAAAACAGAAAATTGATTCCTTGAGGGCTGCACAGTGCAGCACCCAGCACCCCAGTGCAGTAATTAGTAGATCAGGAAATTCATCATTTTGGGGCACAGCATACATAAATTGAACTAGACTAGAAATAAATTACCTCAAGAATGGCAAAGCTGCCACTCTAAAAAATATTTGGATAAATTGATATAATGCTACAGAGCAGAGTCAGGTGCCTGGTGATTCCCAAATGATTAATATGCCTTCTCTTCTGTATGAAAACACAGGATATACAAGGCAAGTACACTCTTTTCAGTCACGGAAAGTTTGTTTTGGAACTGCAGAATCTGTTTCCTACTTCTTCACAGACGACACAAGTTCACCTTCAGCAGTACCTCAGCATCTGCTGAAGTTCTGCCAGCAGAATAGCGAGAAGTGTCCAGCACTTGTTTTTATCGGGATGATGACTCCAAGGAGGGCACAGTCACAACTGTCACTTTCATAAACCTGTCATACATAGTGCATATGACTCATCAGCCATGCACACAAGGTGATAAGAGTTCATCAGGCAGCAAAGGGAAAATGCTCTGTTAAATCCCCCACAGGCCCCCCTACTGGCTTACAACAAACTTTTCAGGAAGCAGAGATGATGTCACACAAACAGGGTGATGAGCTCATCAGGCAGCAAAGGGAAAATGCTCTGTTAAATCCCCCACAGGCCCCCCTGCTGACTTACAACAAACTTTTCAGGAGGCAGACCTGATGCCACGGACACAGGGGGATAAGAGTTCATCAGGAAGCAAAAGGAAAATGCTCTGTTAAACTCCCCCCACACTTCCCCTCTCAACTTTACATCCAACTTTTCAGGAAGCAGAGCTGATGTCACAAAACCACCACAATTTACTGACTTGTGTGAGTACTATCAAACAGCACCATGAGCAACCAGGTGATTTTTCCTCACACAATAAATTTTCCCTCTATGAGCGTCTTGCACATCATGACCAGCCAAGGTGTTTGCCCACATTGAAGCCAAAATGACAGCAGGATGCTCATGCTGATATTATTAAAATCACATACATTACTTATACACACTAAGTAACTATGCAGCTGTATTTAAATATAGAAACTATAAATAAATAGGACACATATGCACACGTAAATCTATACAGCCACACATACCACACACCAGCCCAGCTAACACATAAGCACCTCTTTCATTTCTACAATCACAAGATCAATAAACAGCTTTGCACAGGGTGTAGCTCATTCACCACCAAAATCTGCTGTTCCTGCACCTAACGCCAGGCTGCATGTTTTCCACAAGGGAATGTGTAAAAAGAAAAAAGACCAAAAAGTAAGGTTAATGCTAAGAATAACACGCTGAGGAAGCTGATAATTTTTAAATGGGAGGCCAGACCAATAACCCCATGAACTGTGGAAACTGCACTCAGTTTTTAAGCAATCAGATCTAAGTCTGGCCTGGGAAAGTTCAGTCAGTGCATGAAGACAGACAGCAAATTAGTGTCACTGCACTTATGCATATCTTTGGTCAAATAAAGCGGGGGAAAAAAAAAGCTTCTACCTTGGTCCTTCAGACATCAGAAGATAATTTTTAACTGAAGCAGAACATACACAACAGAGATACAAAGCATCCAACCATATGGCTGTGCTATAGCCATAAGTCAGCTAGAAATTGTTAAAGCAATTTTGCTGGAAGGCAGAGGGATTTACAATGCTCTTTGGAGACCACTTTTTTTGGAAATATGAAGGTCACAGTTTGGTGTATTCAATGATAGATTGGAAGTGACCAGTGAAGTTGCTGAACATCCAGTTGAAGATACAACTGAACTATTGCCATAACTTTGCCCAGATCAGGGTTGGCAAGACAACAATAATTGACATGAACAGAGCAAATGGGCACATGGGAATGAAGGAAACTGGCCAGCACAGGACACCTTTAGGGTGTGGGGCTTTCCTTTGATTGAAGGAAAACCATGCTGGACTAGCAGAAGCCACGAGTGTAGTCTTTCCCAACACACGAGAAGCTGCAGCCAGAGGCTGTACTACCCATTGCAGGATGTACTGCAGATGAGAGAGTGGGCGATGCACATCTCTCCACACTGCTTTGGTGCCAGCTTGACCCAAGCCCTGCAGAATGGGGCATTTCTTCCCAGGCCCACCAGAAGGAGTTACATCTTCCTGAGTGACCATCAGCACAGCCAGAAATGGAGCAACAGCTGCGTAGGGCTGGTGCTTTCCCACAGGTGGCAATCTCTAAACACAGGCAGTGTCACTGGAATGCTACTAAACACTGGAGTGGGTGAGGAAGATGAAGTCAGCAAAAGAATTTGCCAATTCAAGGGAATTTATTACTTTTAATTAGGCATTACCCTTTCCCTCCACTTCTTATTCAGAAAGGGAGATTCTCCAAACAGCCCAGTGACACTAGAGAGAAATAGGAGCTCCAACAAGCATGGAGAAATAGAGAGCTCTACCAACAGAGCAGGATCCAGTGTGACCATTCCACACAGACAGTGTGTGCATACATCCTGAGCCAGGATGGGCAGCACAGGCTGCAGTCAGCCACAGGCAAGGAGAGCTGAGTCATACAGCAGCTTTGCCTTACAAGTTGACACTTCACTCAGCTCTTCCTACTTGTTTCAATTTGGTTAAACAACAAAACAAACACACACTCGCAAGGATCAAATTATTCCAGGATTTCCAGAATCTTCCAGATCCCAAACCACCACCGCTCATTTAGGCCACTCCCATCCATGGGTACATGGCACAGTAGAAATTAAATTTATTTAAAAGTCAGCAAGTTTTGGGGGAGGGTGTGTGTGCATCTGAAGACAACAGAGACACCAAAGGCTAAACTTGAAAGGTTTGGGCTCTCCCAGGGCAGGGTCTGAGGCCCGTCAGTGCTTCCAGGGAAGTGTCAGCACTGTGCCTGGGCCTTCAACACAACTCCAAGCTCACCCTTGAAAAGAGCTCACTTTCTGAAAGCAGGTTTTCTCTCATTTCACTGAACCAATTTTATTTATCAGATATCATTATATTTACCAACTAAATTAGGATTTCTTTTGCTTTTCTTGGCCCTCTCCAAATACCAGGTGCATACATTTCATCCTGAGCAAATGCAGAGAGTCCTTTACAAGAGGCTTCAGGCTGAAGGAGCAAACTTCCTTGTAAACTCAAATCCACCACTACAGCACAGCTCTGGTCACTGGGAATTCCTCCACACCAGAATTCAAATGCAAACTCAAAAAGCCAGATGTACAGCTGACATCACAAAAAACTGATGGTGGGATAAGAGAGCTCCATCAGCAAGGGCACCAGCATTCCCCTAAATTCCCCCACTCATCCCAATTAGTACAACAAATTCTTCAGAAAAATCAAGACTTCCATTCCTCAAAATTCACGAATTCCCTAGAAAAGAATTTCTAAGAAATCATGTACTTACATATTTTGTTGAGTCATGGCACAACAGCTCCTGGGGCTCACAGACACAATTACAGAGCAGGTTTCAGAACAACCTGACCTTCCACTCACCCAAACCTCTCCAAGACAGCTGGGTCTCTGCAAGTCATTTTGAAGCACAAGTACTTCTACCTGGACTTAATCAGGTTCATTAAGAGAACTGAGAACAAATTAATTCAGTAAGATTGGTTTCTGTTGGAACATCTTAGTCCCTGAGAATGTCCATTTCATTAAATGAGGGACCATTTGCATCATAAAAGCTAACTATACTAAGAAGTTGTGGGATGTTGAATGCTTAATTTTTTTTTAATGTTGGCTGCAGTGTGAGAGGAAGGGGAAGTTGCATACCACAGTATTTACAACTTATTTTTTACTTTTCCCCCTGCAGCCAAGGCAGCACACTGCAGTTTCTAATTCACGAGATAGTGTCCTTTGGTTCTGTAATGCTGGCACAATTATGACATATTTTCCTCTGTTACTGTAATCCTAACCAGCTGATTTTCACCCTCCCTTTTTTCCTTTTCTACAACTAGTTTTGCAGTTACAGAAAGTGCATTTCCTATAACTTCAAGAAAACTTTTCCAAGGCAGTTAGCATTTTCCATCTGGATAGCACTATCTGCTTGATCTCCTTGAATTCCACACAGCTTTAACAATTGCTCTTTCCAAAGAGCCTTCAGAGCTGAAAGGTGACAACATTCCATGACACAAAGTGCTTTTGGAAGTGTTCAAGGCCAGGTTGGATGGGGCTCTGATCAACCTGGTCTAGGGGAAGCTGTCCCTGCCCCTGGCAGGGAGGTAGAACTACATGATCTTTAAGGACCCTTTCAATCCAAACTCTTCTGTGATACTGTAATTCCATAAAATGTTTCTGTGTTCTGAAAAGTTTTGCTAACATGCATTCTAAGAAAGAAATCTGTAAATCTCATCTAAACTACCCATCTCTACGGCTATTAACAGTGAAACCATTTCTTAATGATCATATTTTATTTCTTCCTACCAACATAACAGCACCTATTTTTATTAAACTACAAGGGACTGCTGCCCAAATCAGAATTTTAGTATCCTCTAATACACCTATGTACCATTGTACATTCATTATGTATACCACTGTCTATGGTACTCCAGTTGCCTCTTTGAGAGCTGGGATTTACCTGTGGTTTGAATGAACCCCTTTCCAAATCCCTCACCATTATCCTTGCAACCATGGGTTGTACCCACCAGTCAGGCTGCATTTCTGTCATTGCTTTAAGAATAAGGATTTCTTCCACCAAGTCCTACTAACTCCTCAGGTGCTGAACTTTTGGGACACATTTGTTTCAGTCATAAGAACCCCTGACTGTGTGCTCATACCTACTGTGGGATGGGAAATCAGAATCTTTTTAATGAGCTGCTGTCACCTTCTGTAAAGCTGGAGATTTCAGGTGAATCATCCCTTTCACTTTTTGTGATTGTTCATTTGTGAAAGTCAAAGAGTTGTGTTATTGGGGATATTCACTGTGCTTTGTTCAGTCATCAAAAAACATCCACTGCAAATGAGACAACCCTTAAATGACAGCCTTACATTTTGGCTTGGCTCGTATTTGCAGATGGAGATAGACCCCCTAGAAAGAGCTGTTTATTACTTGCTTTGCAATGCTCCTGTAGTGAACAGTACACTCTCAACTTTTGTGTTATGAATTCTAAATTCCATCTTGAATTTTATTTGAAGAGGCAGGTTACCATAAGAAATATTTTGAGTAAACAGGAGAGGTCATGGCTTGGTGTTTACATTGACCGAAGCTGTGTACTATTTCCCAAGGACTCAGCTTTTCCAAGCTTTTGGGCTTCCCCTTCCTCAACATCATTTCCCCGGTCTCCCCATCCACAGAAGCCCAAATGCTGAACAGCAAAACTGAAGTAAAATGTTGAGATTCAGCTCCAGAAAGATCAGCACAGCTCACTGCATGAGGCTCTGCCTCCCTGTGCTGCGGATATCATTTGGTAAATCCTGGGATTTCAAATGCATGTGAAGAAACAGCCCCACAGAACATAACTTAGGCTGTGGTTTCACAGGCATTTCAAGTCAATATCAAGTTGCCCTGATGGTGAAAGAAGAGTTCTGAGCCTCACGTAACTCACACACTCCTGCCCTCCATCCTGCTTTTGTTCCACAGCCATAAGGCGATGGGATGAGTCCAGACCCGAGCACTAATATAGCAGAAAACAAATTCCTGTCTTTTTAGAGTTAGTGCTCATTTGGATTGGCAAACCATTGCATTCCTCATCTAATCTGACCTTTAGAAAAAGTATTTGTTAACTCTGAATTCATCTCCTAAGATTTATATTGTGCTACTCAGCACTCTTAACACAGCAGCAGAGCCAGCACTCTGGCTGGAACCCTCCCTGTCCGTGCTGCTGTGCCACTTCTGCCACAGAGCCAAGCGGCATCCAGCACAAGGAGCAATGTGCCCTCATCCAGGTGCAGGCACAGGACAGGCACAAACTGACCCAGGGCTCTGCTGCCCAAGGAGGAGATATCTGGGTGTTCCCTTTGGCAATGCCCACCCTTCCCACCACACTGCTGGGCAGCAGCAAGGCCTCAGCCCAGCTCATGGACACTCCCAGGGCAGGCAGCTGGCAGGGCAAGAGTGCTCTTCTTCCTTCCCCATGCTTCCTCAGCCATGGGAAGAGTACACCACTGCCCAAAGGCATCAGCAGGAGTACAGACTCGACCAAGAAGAGGAAGCCCAATTTCGATTGATGGTATTTAGGAGGTTCAGAACTGTACCTGTATGCCCCAGCCAGGCAGAGATCTGAGATCACTGCAGGGGCCAGAGACACCTGCCATCCCCACCAGCAAAGCCAGAATTTTAAAGCAACGAAAAATTAAGGTGAAAAATGTTCATCCACAGAAGACTCAGAAGTTTCACACATATATGTGAACACAAGAAAGCCTTAATAATGACAAAAAACAGTTGTTTGTGCTCCTCTAGAATGAGGCAGTGGTTTTCACAATGCTATTCAGCTCCCTCTGCCTACAGTACAGAATCGTTTCCCAACATTTAGGTGCAGTTGAAGGATAATCAAGATCTCATAAGTTACCAGGCCTCTTACTGTTATTGAATTTCCTTCCATTTCTTATCTTGAGTAGCTATTACGATTGCAGGTATTCAAGTGAACGTCATTCAGGAAAGATAAGGTAATAATCCATTGATATAGGACCCTCCTATTTAGATTTCAGCATATCCAGCTCCCTGTTTATGTTATTAACCATGGTAGAAAAAAGGGGGTTTGAATTACCCTGTATTTCCTTCTCAGATGGTGTGCAGAATAGAAATTACTCAGCAGATGTCATCTATCCCTCTTCAGCAACAGAGAGGACATTTGTCAGGGTAATTTTCCCTCGTTTCCTCAGGAATGCAAATTTTGCAGGGTTCACCCCAAAATGCCTCCATTAACACATCCATTATAGCCCTTTGAAAGGAGAAATGAAACGACTCATATGCGTTTGACTAAGCTTTGAAAAATAAAATTCTTTTTAGAGACAAGGCCCTCTAGACCTTAAGGGAGGAATCTCATTCCTCCACCCTCCTTGCCAATATTAATTAAAATTTAATAAAGGAATTAGACCTATAAACCAAATGCTCTTTAGTACATATGATGCGAAACTTACACCACCTGCTGAATCTATGCCAGGTGATAACAAGTGTTTCCTTTTAACACTGAGAACTTCTCAGAAGATGCTGTGCTTTGCCACACAACCATTACTTGATTTCCAGTAAACCAAACTATTCAGGGATACTGTCATGTTAATTAAACTCTATGTTGAAATCAGCCTTCCCTTAAATGTTGGTGTGTGTTCAAATGGCACAAGAAGTGCTCAAGGTTTGTGTGAGTGATTTACAATCACCAATATAAAAAAGCAGTTCTAACATGGGCACACCAAGAATTTCCCAAAGAACTATGAGGAAACAATGTTTCTCCAAACAAAACAAATCTAGACAGGAGGGATAAGCCAACCTAGCAACTTGGTGGGGAAACACCTTGTCCTCCATCCCATCACTCCTGCCTCTCTCCAGGATGTGGGGCACTTCCTTCTCCTCCTCCCTTGCACAAGCTCTGAAAATCATCAGACTCCTGACTGATCCACTTCAACTCTACTCGAGAGGAAAACAATTTTTTTTTTTCTGCCTGGTTAATAAAATGCACCAACACCCAGGCGAATGTGGCAAGCACCAGAGCTGGCTGGGGGCGAGGGGACCTTTTGGTGGCAGTGGACAGAGCAGCCACCCTGGGCCATATGGCGTGAGCAGGGTGCCAGGATGCTCTCCCAGAGCAACCTGAGCTGGCTCGGGGAATGCATCAGAAAGGGCCAGGGAGGAACAGTGGAGAAACTGCTACATCACCTTGAGTAAGCAACTTTCATCCCAACCCTTCACTTACTTCTTCAGCAGATGAACACTCAGGTCCCTGGCTGTGGTCATTCAGGATATTCCTGCCCCTCCCTGGACTGGTACCAACCAGCTGCACACTTGGCAAAAGGAAAGAGGTAAGTGTACTTCAGATGCAGTAAAGCAAGAAGCCCAGTAGCTTCACCTTAAAACTCTGAGGATCTGAGCTTAAGCTGAAGGGTCAGAAAACTAAGTTTTAGTTTCCAGAGTTAATGTGCTGCCAAGGTCTGTAGGCTCAGCAGGCAATGTCCTATCTTATTGATGACAGAGCACCACTCTCTGAAGCTCCTTCAAATAATATTCACGCTCAAGGTCAGCAATAAGAGACAGACCACACAATTAAAAATACGTAGTGAAAGTCCTTTAGCTTTAATGCTATAGTAGCAAGAGGAAAAAAATAAAAGCATGTTTTGGTCATAACTAAAATCTCAGGCTTTCTTTGAAAATGTGGTTGTCAAATGAACCCTTTCTTTGAAAAAATCAAAGGTGCACACCTAATTATGGGATGGGGTGGGGGCAGTAAATGGAAGGAGGGCAAAAACTTCTTTTTCAAAGTAATGTAGAGTTGCACTGGACACTTAAATGATGCTCTGGAAAAGGGCTCACCCCCTACCTGTGTATTTAACCCCTGGTTTGCTGCATTCTGCATTCAGCAGTACAGCAGAGAGGAGCCAGCAGCCTATCAGCTCCTCCTGTGGCCACCAGCTGCCCCAGTGGCCACCTGTCCTTGTCCAGGAGTGACACAGACCATGCTGCAGCTCCAGGCTGCACACCTGAAATGAAGGGAACCCTGGGCATACAGCAGCATCAGCTCATGCTTGAACCAGGATGCCAGCAGTGAGGAGCAGCATCCCACAGCTCCATGGCACTCTGCTGGGAGTGCGTTTGGTGGTGTTGGTGGTGTGCAATCCCTCCACTGAACAGGAGTCACAGCACACCACTGCACCTGGCACAGGCAAGCTGAGAAAAGCCAAGCATATAAAAAGGCCCCAAGAAGCTGAGAGGATTAGGCAGCAGAAATCAAAACTACTAATTCAATACATTTGAAAATCCCCTAATGATCATAGCAAACCATTTTAAATCAATCCCTATTTCGAGACCTATACCATTATATCCATTTCTACCAATTTAAGACTTTGATACAATTTCTTTCAGACTATAAACTAAAACAAGCACGCAAGCTTCAGTCCTAACCAATGATTAGTAAAGTCCCCATTTTCCAGATCTTTAAAGTCATCTTAAGCGCTCCAGCTATTAAGAGATATATCACAACTCTGAGGGGCAATAGCAGAAACCTTAACCTTAATAGAGTTCCCTCTTAACACAAAACTCTTGGGAAAAAAAAACAGTTTATTTTTTACACAGTATTTATCGATTTATTGCAATGTATCAGAAAGTTCTGAATGGCCTGACCAGCTTTACAGGCTTTGCTGAATTTTGAAATGAAAGCAAGAGAACATTTGCTTAAGTCAACAACATAAGTCACCAGTTTAAAGGTTAACACTTGATTGTGCAGCACAAGAAACAGACGCTTTATCTTCCCCGTTCAAGGACTCCCGGATTTCTGAAGAGCAGAACATTAACACTGCAACGGGCCAGGTTGCAGCACACTTTGGAGATACAAACAGAGCAGGGTGCAGCACAGAGGCCTCAGTGTCACTTGGGCAGAGAGCAGCTCGGGCCCAGCTGTCCCCACACACTGGCATGCCAGCAGCCAGCTGGGAGACACCGCTGGGCCATCACCCATCCTGTCCTGGCAGCAACTTTTTAACACTCAGAACGCTGGCATTGACGCCAACACGGTTGTCATTCTTGTGGGGCAGCTGCTGCAAAGCTTCCAGAGCTCCTCTTCCAGCCAGGAAACACCAAAGCCAGGCCCAGCACCATCACCAAGATCCCGTTCAACCAACAGAAAACCAGAGGGAAGATGGAAGTACTGCACTGATGCGAGTACAGCTGTCCCAGACAAGGGAAATACAGAAATAAATAAGGTCCTTATCTACTGTGGCAAGAAAAAGGCAGGCTCAGGGGAATGGGTGGGTGAGTGAGAAAAGCAAAAAACTGTACCTAGAGAAGAAAGAAAATCTGAAATTTAATGAGGCATACACTCCTAATTAATGCAGTTTTAGTGTGAAAATTAATCTCAAAATCCCAGAAGTGAGTTAAGACATCAGCTTAGACACCGGTCAAACCAACAGCCACTCTCTGTTCCTCCAAAACACTGGCATGGGTCTGCTCCTTGCAGCCACAGCATCTGTACCAGGGATGCCCGGGGAAGGAAGCATCAGAACTCAGTTCCACTGTGCAGACGGTGACAAAAAGAAGTTTCATCAGAAATTAGTCTGGGGATCAAAGGCAGCAACTCTGAGCCAAAATGTCAGACCGGATCCATTAAAAAAAAGGTGATTGCTGTAGCCGGGCTGTGTTGTCATACATTGCTTACGTTTGTTTTAATTTTAAACTAAGTGTCAGTCCAAGGTTTGTTACACAAACATATGGCACCGGTATTACATTCTATCTTGTATTTATAGAAAGTGCTGTGGTGGCTCAGGCAGCACAGAGATGCCATAATGTTAACAACATTTATTACTAGTATGACAAAAGAACAAAAAATAAGCTGGCAGAAATCGTGACTTAAAAGTTTAAGGGACTGACTGGAACAGGGTGCCAAACTGTGGAGATATTAGCAAAAATTCTTCCAGTATTAATACTCAGACTCCCCAGGCTGCCAAGTATTTAGTTATATAAATACAGCCTCGAAAAGGTAATTTGTTTAAAACCCAAGCCCTGAAAACTGATTAGCACATTTAATGCTAGCCCGATTAACACAGTTATGCCCTCAGCTGGGTGATGGGAGCATTGAGGCAGAAGTCCGCATTCCTGTGAGTGAAGAGGAACAAAGCTTTTGGGACAAAGGGTAAACCTTAATTACGCCTTTTTTATTACCCAAACTGCCATTTCCTCCTTACCCCAAACAAGGCAGGAAGGCTAATGGCACATTCACATAGCCCCATAAGCGATGTGATTGATAAATGCCACTACTACATTTTTCCACTCCAGCTGTTAACACTAGAAGCAGCAGAGGTTTGATTCTCCAACCTCTTAAAAAAAAAAAAAANTTCCCGAACCTTCTGGAAGCGTTTATTAACTTTGGCCACCGACCAGCGAGGGCTGCAGGAGGGGCCTGGAGTGGCAGTGTAAACTGGTTAATCTGTAGCTAGACATATCTGTGATTGGGGGGTGGTGGTGTTCAGCAAGAAATATTCCTGCCTGGCAGCCAGGGCTTCAGCACTTGGAAGGGTTACTGGGGTTGTCGGTTTCTTTGTTTTTGTTTGGGTTTTTGTTTCTTTTTTTTTTCAAAAAAATTTTATTGGGAGAACTACAAAACATTTACAGTACAAAGTTTACAGTCTCACATAATCTGTAGTGAACTGACTCCCGAAAAATATATTACAACTCAAGTTGACTTATCCTTTAGTTACATTCAAAACATACTTCTGTTAAAGTAGTCCAAAAGAGTACATAGTGCTCAATCTGTACCTATGTACAAACAAAACTAAGCTACTGCTCATTCATCCACCGTCCAGGAAACTTTTGGAAAACTCCCAACTTTCTACATTAAGGAAAAAAAAAATTACAGGTTTTGGAATTCAATAAACGAGATATGTTCCTGTATTATAGAAAGTTTCAGATCCAAAGATGGCCTCTGTTCTTATAAAATAGAGTGGCGAAATTTTGCTGTACTTAAAACCCATCCCTACATTCAAATTATCTCAAGCATTAGGAAAAATACTTATTTGGTTGAGAGATATTTAAGGCAAGCATGGACCCTCAAGAAGGCACTGTGAGACATAATACTGGGACCCCCAATTATTGCTACATACTTCGAGACTATATCACAGTGTGATTTGTGGAGTTAGGCAACAAAAATACTTTTTTGGTTATTTTTAACAAGTCTGAATTAGATTTGCCACTTTGAAGTCTGATTGCTAAGTGAGTCTTTTTTTTTCTTTTTCTTTTTTTTCTCTCGTTTTTCAACTCGGACGGGCTACAACCATTTACATTCTAAAAAAAACCCATAGAAATTCCGCAAACTACCTCCACAGCATCGAGACCGATTTCTATAAAGAAACCATGCAATCTTTCAGATTTACGTAAACAAAGAAAGAAATTAATGAAATAAATATTACATACCATCTCTTAAATTAAGAATTTTACTCATTTACAATAAAATAACCAAGTGAAGTTACAAAAAGGCATATATTACTGTGAAAAGAACACACTCCACATTTTGCCGATTAATAATGAAAATCATAATTTAAACATAATAAAAGAATATATATCTATTGCTTTTCATCATACCCGATAAATACAGTATGAACAAATTACCAATGTATACTTTTCACAAGATAATAAATAAGTTAAATAGTTTCATATTGAGTTGTGTGCAGTGACTCATTCATGCAATCAACTCAAACAGCTAAAAAAAAATTTAAAAAAATCAGCAGTTATTCTCCAACAATTACAAACTAACCTCAGTTGAGTGCTTCCAAATAAAGCAACAACAAAAAATTGTTCTAAGCCAAACATCCACTAAGTGGTGGCAATGGAACCAATATTAAACTTTGGAATGAATGTTTTAGCATTTGTTATAATAATAATATATAGATATATATAAAAAAGGTTGTTATCAAGGCATATTCTTGGCAGGATGTTGGATTTTTCTTTTTTTTTTCCTAAAAAAAAAGCTTATACGTTTAGTATGTTCTGTGTTTTTATTTGAACTGGATTGAAAGACAAACTAGTTTGTAACTTTTTTTCTGTGTGTCTGCAGGATTGGAGGAGCTGGGCTGGTGAACCGGCGCTCCCCGGATTGTTTGTTGCTTTCTGGTGCTGTCTTTTCTAACGCTGTTTTGTTTTTGTTTTTTTTTAACACAGATGGAATGGCTGCTGCTGGTGCGTATCATAACTTGTCTCCAAAGAACGACAACAACAAAAAAAACCCCGAAACAAAAATCCCCTTCTTCCAAGGTCTCTCTATAAAAATAGGTTTGTTCAGTTCGTGTCATTTGCCCTTTTGCAAACTGCTTTTGTTTCTCGTTTTGTTCAGCTCTCGGTGTATAGATAGATAGATAGATATAAAAAAAACAAAACCAAAAATAGAGAGGAAGGAGAGGTTTCGCTTTCTTCGCTCGGTAACTTACTTGCGGGGCCGCCGCGGGGCCCCCCCCGGCCGCTGCCCCGTCCCTCCCTCAGTCGTCGGAGATTGAGAGGCGGCTGAAGATGGGCAGGCGGCGGCCCGAGTCCAGGCTGGGCGACTCGGAGCCGCTGAGGGAGCCGGAGCTGAGGGAGCCGCTCAGGTAACTCTCCCGGTCGGAGAGCGAGTCCGGCGGGCTGGGCGGCGCGTCGAAGACGGGCGACTCGGAGAGGCGGCGGAGGGGCTGGAAGCTGAAGGGCGGCGAGGCGGGGGGCGGCGGGCAGGCCCCGCCGGGCGGCGGCGGCGGCTGCTGCTGGCAGCGGTAATAGGCGGCGGCGGCCGCGGCCGCGGCGGCGGCAGCGGCGAAGTTCTGGGTGTGGAGGGCGAGGGGGGCGATGAGGCTGCCCAGCTCCTGCCCCGAGAAGGCGAAAGCGTTGTTGGCGCAGGGCGGCGAGAGCAGCTCCTCGCAGTAGGAGGCGGAGGCGGGCGGCGGCGGCGTGCGCGAACCGCCGGGGCTCTCCAGCAGGGCGGCGTCCAGGCGGCCCCCGGGCGGCGGCGGCGGCGGGGCGGTGCCGTGGGGGTGCGGGGGGTGATGGTGGTGGTGGTGGGCGGAGAAGCCGGAGAAGCTCAGGCTGTGGTGCAGCTTCGGCCGCTCGCCGCCGCCGCCGCGCGGGTGCCCGAAGCCGCCGCCGCCCAGCGGGTGGTCGCGGGGGGCGAAGGCGCGGAGGTCGCCGGTGCTGCCGGCGGGGTGCGGGGCCGCGTGGTGCGGGTGGTGGTGCGGCCCGGCCGCGGCGGCGGGCGGGGGGGCGGCCGTGCCCCCGCCGGGCGCCGGGCGGCGCTCGTCGGCGTTGTGGATGAAGTGGCAGCGCGGGCCGTAGGGGCAGAAGCCGATGGTGTGGAAGGTGCGGCAGAGCTCGGTCTTGTACTTGGGGTGGCGGGTGAGGCTGCGCAGCTCGTGGAAGCCGTGGGCGAACTGGCACTTCTCGCCGTACTTGCAGGCACCGCTCTCCTCGAAGGGGCGGCACAGCTCCGTCTTGTAGCGCGTGGAGTTGATGGGGGCCCCGCCGCCGGAGCCGCTCCCCTTGCCGGCCGCCTGCTGCTGCTGAAGCTGCTGCATGAGGTGCTGGCTGCGCTCGCCGTTCTCGCTGAAGGAGCGGTCCCGAAACTTGTTCTCCTTGTTGAGCAGGGCCGTGGGGCTGCTGCTGCCGCCGCCTCCGCCGGAGCCCGTCTCCTTCAGATTGCCGAATGAGGAGGAGGAGGACGACGACGACGATGAGGAGGATGTGGAAGAAGAGCTGGAGCCAGTGGGGCTGGGGAACTTGGAGCCGCCGGCCAGCGCCGTCAGGTTGCTGGTCGAGTGCCGCCGCAGGAAGCCCGGCGCGAAGCTGGAGCTGGGAGGGGTCACCGGGGTCCCCACGGCTTTCTTGTCCAGCATGCTGCTGAGGTTGGTCAGGGACTTCTCCGTCTGCCGGGGTGGGGAGAGGGGAGGGGGTAGGGGAGACAGCGGGAGAGAGAGAGGGTGTTGCGGGTGACCGCTTGCCCACGGCCACGGCTCCCCACGCAGCACAGCCGCGGGAGTCGAGGCGGGGGTCGCGCCGCCCGACCGCCCCGCAAAGCGAGTCTGCCGGCAGCGCCGGCGGGGCAGGACAGCGCCGGGGACAAACCCCCGCGCCAGCTCTGCTGCATTTGCAACTTTTTTAGAAGTTCCTCCTGGCAGCGCAACACGCGGACTTGCAGGGTGGCCCGGCCACCCCGCGGCTCCAGGACCAGCCCGCCGCGAACGCGGCCGGTGGGAGGCCACGGGGCGGCATTCCGGGGCTCGCAGCCTTGCACCAGCCGCCCTCCCCGGCCGGCTGTCACACCGTGACCCGCCCGCAGAGCCCGGCCCGGAGCACGGGCCTCCCGTCCCGCCGCGCTGCCCCGGGAGCCCGGAGCGTCGGTCTGCACACGGCGGCAGCGGCGGATCGCGTCCCGCCCGGCTAAACGCGCTCTTCCCTACCTTGCACAAGAAGTCAATGTCGTAGAAGGCAGATAAAAGTGTCGTCGACATTTCTAGATCCTGTAATGGTCGGATATACAGGAAGGACCGAAAGATCCCGCTCTCCTCGGAGGATTTGGAAAAGCCACGACTAGTTAGGAGAGGGCCGTCTGCTTGAGATCCGAAACGGTCCCGACTCCTTCCCGGCGGGACGGCGGGTGCCGGGCCGAGGCGGCGACGGCGGCTGCACAGCAGCGGGCGAACTGCGGGAACTCGGTGGCTCCTCGCTCCGCTCCCATTATAACCGCGGCCGCCGATGGTCGTGGGGGCGGTTCCGCAATCCGCCCGCCCCGTGAGTCCCCGGAGCGCCCGCCCCCCGCTCGAACCCGCCAGCCGGGCCGCCCCGAGCCTCACAGAGGGCGCTGGCAGCGGCGTTGCTTGGTAGGGCGGGCGGGCGCTGCCGTGAGTCCCCGGTCCCGCCGAGGGCGAGACGAAGCGGGGGGAGCGCTTGTGCTGCAAGTGAGTTCCCAGTCCCGCCAAGGGAGCGGGGGGAGCGGGGAGCCAGCCCACGCAGCGCTCACGGCGCCCTACGGGCTCGGCCCCTTTGGAGCGCCCCTCTTCGCACCCGAAGCTCCCGCGCTTCCGCTGCCCGGCACGGCAGCTCCGTCCCCGGCCGGGTGGCGGCTGCCGGCCGAGCGGGGGATGTGCGGGGGGCGCGGGAGAGGCGCGGCAACGTCGGGGACACTAATTCCCCCCCGCCCCGCCGAAAATAAACTTTTGCCACGTAATTGCTTGAAACAAAGGTCGGGACCGCGCTGCCCTGGTGCGGCTGGCGGGACAGGGCCGAGACGGGTTGCGCGCCCCGCCGCTTTTTCCCTCTTTTCTGGGACCTCGGGTTTGGCGGTTTCTTTCTAAAGTTTGGGAGAGGTTGGCGGCCAGCCGCGGAGGCGAGATGGCAGCATTCTCGCAGCGGCCTTGGCTGGTAAACGACCCCCACGTAACCCTGTCTGCACCTCCCTCCTGCGCCCCGCACCCCCTCCCACGTCTCTCTTCCACGCTCGGCCCCTTCCCTCTTCATCCCCTTCAAGGTCCTGTAACCCATCGAGTCCCCTGTCCGCCGCCCCAGGTGCCCCCCCACCACCGGACCGCGGGCGAAGGCAGCGACCGGTTCCTGCGGCGGGGCTCCCTCCCGGGACGGAGCCGGCCGCCGGCCAAGGCGGGCCGGGAGCCGCCGTGCAAAACNGGCCGCGCAAACACGACGTGGGAACGGCGGCGGCGGCGGCGGCGGCTCCTCTGCACCCCCGTCCCTTCCCGCGTTTGCTCGGCCCCGGGACAAATGGGAAGGAGAACAGAGACGTGTAAAGTTTTATGGCCGCTAAAGCCAGCAGAGGCGTTTGATCCTCTTTAGCTTCCGAGCCGGGATGGCAACCCCGCGCACTCCAAGGGAGCAAGCCCGACACGTCAGCAGGAGCGCGGCGCAGTGCAAACACATTTGCAAAGGGAAGAGACCTCGGCCTGGGGGCGGGGGTGTCACCAGAGCCCCTCGCGCCGGGTTTCGCACTCGTCCCGCGCTGCCCGGCGGCTCACGGGCCCCCCGGCTTCCTCCCCTCGCCCTCCACACCTCCCACGCCGCTCCGGGAGGGAGGCTGCAGGCGGGACCCAGCCCGGAGCCTGCCACCGCCCGTGAGCGGTCATCCGCGGCCGGACGAGCCCGGAAACGGGGATCGAAATCTCCGGGGAAAGACGAGGAGCTGGGCGGCGGAAAGCCCAAACCTCGCTCCCTGCCGTGCCCCGGCAGTCCCCCGGGGCCCGTCCCCCGCTCGGTGAGCGCTGCTGGACTCGGCCGGCCAGGCTCCTGGCCCCGTTCCCGGCCCCGCTCCCGTTCCCGGCCCCTCCCGCTGCCCGAGCGGCTGGCGGGGACGTGCCGCCCCCCAGCGGCCGCCGGCAGCCGGCTCCTCCGCCCAGCGGGGCCGGGACACATGCCACGTTCCTGCTCCTTCCCCTCCTCCCACCCTGCCGGGGGGCGACAGCTCCCGTCGCGGCGACAGGCGCTGCCCCGCACACGGGGAGCCGCCGGAACGCGGGGCTGCAGCCATAACGCGCATCGCTTCCCATAACCTTCTCCAGGGCCGGTTGGAGTCGCCTCCGCACTGACCCGAGTTCAAACTCTTCCTCCTCCCACACAGCTCTGCGATGGAGACATCACCTCGGAGCTGATCCTGCCCGCCAGCCAACCAAGGAAACAGTTTACTGTGACAATCATGCACGGATCCATGTGTCAACGCCATTGGGAGGAATACTTTGATAAACTGACTTTGATCAAACACACGGCCGATAAGTGCCTTGGCATCAGGTTTTGCTCTCTCCTGCAATCGCTGCTCCGGGTCTAAAGGTTCTTCATTGAGTAGTTACAGAGTAACCCGTCATCAGCACCGTGTGGTGAAATGTATGTGCACTGATATAATTCTTATTTGCTCTCTTATAAACTCAAGCGGGATGACAGAGGTTCCAATTGCATCTTAAAACCACAATAAGGAAGACGGAGTTTTAGAGCTGTTTGGTAACTGATTAACCAAGTCCTCAAGGCTTCACCAGCTTTTACCGTCACTGTGGGTCTAATTCTGTGCTGTCACCTGTCTGCATTTATCGATTTGCCAGTATCAAATATATGTGCATATGCGTTTTGTGTTCTACCCAATTAAAAAATAAGCCAATGTTACTATGCTACCCACTGACATAAGCAAGGTCTCAGAACTTTACGGTGATTTTGACACATACAAAGTTTTTTTGTCTTCTAGTACAGAAGCTGTTGCCACACTAGTTCAGAAATGATGGAAAGATGTGGCAAAACCAGTAGCTGTTAATTAATTGTACAGGTCTTGACTATTTTTTTAAGAGTGGCTTCCAGACACAATCTGGGCTAGTCTTTCCCCAGGAGCTCAAACCAGATGCATACAAATTAATTTTTAGCCTAACTCACAGCATGGCTCGTTAAGTTGGATAGCGGGCATTCTGTGAAACATCATTTCAGATTTCAACATTTTTTTGCCTATTGAAGCCTCAAGTTTCACCATAAATTACCTCTTATAAAAATAACTCAGAATCCTGGAAACTTAGAGCAAATACTAAGCTTTTATTCCTAAGTTCTTTGTTGTTTTCTTTTTTCCTTAAATCGTGACTTTGGGCAGTGTTAGATGTCCACTGGATTCAACTCGGCAGCTTAGCTCTACTTACAGCAGAGTCTATTTAAACTCAAGAGAGCAGCAGTCGGCTATGGAGCACCGCAGCGCCCAGCAGTGCGAGCAGCGCCGGCCCAAGCCTTACCCTGCCCCTGCTGAGCCCGATCTCGGCGCGCCGGGAGGCCGATCCCGATCCCGATGCCGATCCCGATCCCGTCCCGTGCGCGGCGGTGCTGTGGCGCCACCTGGCGGCCACGCGGCGCACAGGCCGAGCCGCTGCGGCGGGCCGGGCCGCGGGACAAGCGCCCGGGCACTACCGGGGCGTCACCGAGATTTAGGGCTGAACTGCGCTCAGACACCATCAGGTGAAGACGCTGAAAGCCACCTGGCGTTCATCGGACGTGTTCTTCTTCCAAGGACACCGAAATCACGGCGTACAGGGCCGCACATCCGTGTTGTGGCGAGCCCAGCCACGCGTCCAGTCACAGCCCTTGTCTAGGGGAAGGTAACACAACCTTCTGACATCAGTATTTATTTTTGATGTCTAATTTTCATATTCCAGTTTGCAGAAAAAAACCCATTCAATGCGCAATAAACTTTTTTGTGTTTTTGATACAGCAAGACCCTGGAGTACTCGGCACAATTCCTACAGCTGCCCCACCTGGTGAGAGCATCTTCCAAAAGCACAGAAACACCTCTGGTACCCTTCCTCACACTCCCGGGCAGGACCTCACCTTCCAGGCCTGCTTGCAGAGCAAGGTGTTTGTAGTAAAGATGAAACTGTTTTGTTTGCAATGGAACGGCTGCTTCATTTTGAACACAGCAAGTCTTCATTTTAGAGCCATTTTATGAAAGTAGGTATTTGATTTAAAGGAGAAAAGAGGCATGCAGAAATCTAACTAATGCTGTTTCCCACGTGCAAAACAAGGTTACTACCAAAGTGAAAATCCTTGTCTTCCTCCAGAGGAAAATGCAATAAAATTTAAAATGTACTCTAAAAACTGCCATAAACAAAGAAGTCACAGTTTGTTTTTCTATTACACACATTTAAATATTATTTTAAAAGAGCATATTAATTTAATAATCAACATGCACATCTTGAACGGGGACAAAAAACCCACAACTTTTTCTTGGTATTAAGATACAGGAGTTAAAAATGTGGGACAAAACAACAGAACTACAGGCGGCCTGCACCTGGATGAATGGAAAGTATTAGGTTTAACTGCTTTACTTCCTACAGTAGCTGTAATAAACAGTGCTCAGCTGAATGAAGTTAACAAATGCATTTAAAAGGAAAAGTCTCTCACTGCATGTCCCATTAAAAAAAAAATCAATGGACAATCAATCAATACAAAAATATAGTTCTAGCCTGAATACTGAAGGTAGTGCAGGTTTCCTGAAGTCATCACAGCAATCCCTGATTCCTTGAATGTTGCTGGAATTCTGTCTCCCTGCCCATCCATTGATGTGCGCAGATCCCTGAGGATGAAGTTTTAGTAATTTACTTCTCCAGATTTTCATTTTTGCAAGTGTCATCAGGCTTTAGCAGATTTAATATTTTAAGACAGACTGATATCCTCTCCTTTTGAATCGCCAATCTTGTGAATTCTGGAGTTCTGGAAAACTCTGGAACCAGAGGTAGAGCTCCAAGAAGGTGTTCAATGCGCTGGGCTTGGTCCAGTGCTGTCCTTGATAGATGATTAAGTTCCCCATGATTTGGTAAGGTGAGATGAGTCACTGATATAAGATGTAAAAGGTGCTTACTAAGTTGTCTCACATGAGTCAGCTTCTCTGCCCAAAAATTCACTTCCCCTTTATCAAACAGGGAATCATCTCCTTCCTTAACAAAAAGAAAACCAGCAGTGATTAGAAAATGACTTGTGGTTTGATAACAACAAGAAAATCATAAAAGATATGAAAAAGGATATATATAGAAATGATGACAACAGAGGCTGTCAAAGAACAGCTTTTTATATTCAAAAAAACAAGGTAAACATTCAAATGCCTTTTTTTAAGGTTTGGGAAAACACAGTAAAAAGGTTCCTACTTTGCAAAAGAAATTTTACCTTCAAAGATCAGGCAGTTATGGCACAAGTCTTGGGAAATTGTGGAAGTAAATAGTAGCCCTAATCCTTAACATATGCTTGCCTTCCCCTATGAAACAGTATTGTATTTCACAAAGACCTCTGTAAGCAGTATGGTAATTTGCTATATCATGGAGCTTTTTGACAGGATTAAATGAAAATTGTATCAGTGAAACATCAGAAATGCACACCTAAACTACAGGCTTAAGAAAAGATTCATGATATATTTCATGGGTCATATTAATTGCCCAGCAAACAAATTTCTCAAAGATGTAGCAGCTCCTGCTCCTTCCGGTTTACCTTCCAGCATTATTTTGACCTTTACATGCTTTTCAAGACAAAAAGAACACACTGTATTGTACAGTTACAGCTTTTACAGAACCAGTGTGGCAAAGCTCATCTTTACAGGAACAATCCTGAACTCACTGACTGATGTAAGCAAGGCTGTTTCATGTGTTGTGCAGACCCAGTCACAGGGATGAGGGCGTAAAGTCACCAAATATTTAAATGCCATCTCTGGGAAGGCCAGCATTGGTAGAACACTGGTGTCGAATGCCCAGATGTGCCTGGCACCCCCAAGTGCAGTTTAAATCCAAGGGAGGCCATCACCTGCAATAATACTGAATGTAATTACATGACAACCTCAAAATGTTTCAGTCAACAATGGCTTGTGAAGTAACTCCTGATTTATTTCAATGTTTGCTTATTGATCTCTTTAATTTTATGCTGGTATTACCAGGAAACAGACATAAACCTCTTTTTATACTAAATAATATCCATGTGATTTTTTAAAAATACTATAATTCAGTTACCACTGCAGTAGCAATTACCAGTTTTCATCAGATGAGACATTTTGTTCTATTCCTACCACAAGACCACAGAACTATAGTGCTTCTAACATGTTATAGCAACTGCTTGTGAAAATTACCAGGGCAGAAGTCTCCCCATCTCTTTGCAGGTCGCCGTCTCCCAAAAGCCACTCCAGCAGGACTGGGACACCGGCATGGATCTCCCCCCACTGCTGGAGCAGCTCACACACTATGCCAAAGGCTAAATCCAAGGCCATTGGAGCATTCACTATCCTAAATGCAAACTCTGTTGAGAAAAAATATGTGTGAGAATATAAAGCAAGACCGCAAACATTTTCAAATAAAATCAGCACAAAAATGATTTCTTGAAAACAGATGCTGAACTTACACAAACACATGCCGAAGGATAAATTATACTGCAAATAAATTAGATGGATGTTTACTTCTGTTCCACTCGGGGCTTTCTCTCAATTCCAGAGTAATACGTGAAGCAACTGAAAATGCTGATGCTTAATTTTTTTTCCTCCTGCCCATGTAGTGACATTTATTAATCTGGGTTTAAATATACAGAGATGTCTGTTAGAAACATCTCCAGATAGTCCTGTCCCTATTACATGATGACTATTTCTGCCATACAACAGCTATGCCTTAGATCTCATGTAACATTATCACTGGAACTCAAAACCTACAACACATGATATGTTTTTGAAGGGCTAGGATATAAAATGAGTAATTATTTGGTGTATGATCTCTTTATATATAATAAGATATACATATACACACACACATAAGAGATCAGGCACGAAGACAGGCTTAGAAAAGATGTTTGAGAAGGGAAAGGCAGACACTGTTTATGACCCCATCACAGAGCTATATTTATACCGGCTTTGGCATCATGCCAGAGCTGTACACAAAACTATCATCCACACCATATTTCTTCCCTGAACTTCCTCACTGCTCTCATTTGGGAAGATGCTGATTTAACTCTCTGGGTTCTAGAGCTGCCTTTGATAGAAGAGTATATAAGAATGCCACAAGTCCTGTGTGTCCACAGGTAGCAGTTTCTCCACTTGTAACTTTAATGCATTTTTTCTTTTCCATTTTAAAAGGGTGCAGGAAGAGGACCAGAAGAGGAGAGCTAGTGAACAAGCCTCTAAAATCCCTATTACTGTAAAAAGGATTTTGGCAAAATGAATCTATGCCCATAGTCAGCAGCAAACTGAAAAATGTTCACTGAATGGTCTAAGTAGTGGTACATAAGGACATGCCATTCTTGAAGGCTGTAATTTAGAGGCAGACAACATAGCAGTCAGAATTATTTGATAAAAATCCATACAGATATGGAAGGCACACCTTACTTTTAGTGTGTGACTATAGTTAAGCATTTCTCCTGAAAGAAAACCACCATCTACATGGAAGAGGCACAGCAGTGCAACCAAGACTGTCCCTCACACCCCAGATTCAGAGCTGGAGCATGGACCCCTGTGCTATAACCCCTCCTGAGGCCTCAGGCCAGCTGCAGGTTTTCTGGGGTACCTTGGTGCAGCAGAGAAACTCACATTAAAACACCAGGATTAGGCAAATACACATGTCAAGGAGTAAGGAAATATCTAAGGGCGTAACAGACCAATGGAAAGATGAGTACATGCACTTGACAGACCAGGCAATGTACTGAGGACATTGGGGAGAACAAATTAGTATTTGAGATGATGAGGACAAAGGACCATAATAAGGAAGGGAGCGAAGGAGAAAGAACAGATGGTCCCTTCTTTATCTTGGAGTTAGATGAGGGTAAATGGAAATCTCCTTGAACAAGTAACAGGAAGGCAGGCAGTCAATCTCTTTGTGACACTAATAATGTTACATACACAGTTTGTCTCTGCTAGACACTAAAATCCAATGTTCAAATCTGTTTTCTTCATGTCAGGAATTACCACATTAACAGGACATCCCTGAGCTTTTTCCATGAGGGAGTGTTTGAGTGTCTAGTGCAACATTTCCATGCCTTTTTATTTTTAGGTATTGGGGTTTTAAGGTATTGTTTTCACTGACATTCCTTTCCAGTAGTTTGTTGGGGGTTTTTGTTTTGTTTTCTGGTGTGGGGTGTGTGTTCGCTTGTTTTGTTTTGTTTTAAAGAAAACCCTTGCTTTCCCTGTTGCTGTGCCCAGTCTGACACTCTAAATGATGGACATAATGGTGGTCTTCTTTGTTTTGGTTTGCTTAGGCCTAGGTAGGAAACTGTTTCATTCAAGTGCCATAGGGACCTCAGAAATACTGGCAGTCTTCAGAGCTAAAAGTACAGAGATTAAAATGGAGTGTGGTGTTCTGAGCCTGAAACAAACATCCTGGTTATGAATGCTTATAAAATGAATTATTTTAAACTCAGCTCTTTTGAAATCTGATGATATTTTTGAGGTTTATTATGATTCCTGAATGCCTACAATTTTAAGTATTTATATAAGGCCTCTTCCTTATTTCACTTTATTTGTATTTGAATATTTAGCAAATTAGGTGATGCTAGGAGCTAAAACCAAACATGGTACTTCCCATTGTTGAATTAGCTGTTGCTTTGGAGGACCAATTATAGATAGCACTGCCAGTTCTGGGGCCTTTTTAACATCTCGTATCCTCAAGTAAAAACACATACAGTGATGCTCTCTTTGTGAATCAGAACACTGAATGGCTGAGAAATACATCAAGAAATACACTGGGGCCTCTAATTGTGGTATTATGTGACCATGCTGAAAACTACCAAGAGGTAGCAAGACAAGTAATGCTGAGGTTCTGCTTAGACTAAACTTGCTTGCTAGCAGTTTCCCAACAGAATGACACAGAAGAAAAGGCAGTTTTGTGGTCACAGAGTACAGCTGTCTTGTAGAGAATCCTACAAGTTGCAACAAAGGAAATGGCAAGTCTTTTTGTGTTGTTGGGTTTTTTTTTTCTTCAAACTGAAAAATGAGAAAAAATACAGGGAAAATATGCAAAGGATGTTTAGCAGGCATTAAAAACCAGGAACACACTGATCACCTTTCTGTGAACTGCAGATGCCATTTAACTGATCAACAAAACTTGTGTGTCAGTTCTGGTGTTGAGACCAGAGAAAAACAAAGCCACATCACCTTGGTAACACTAAAACTTAGGGTTCCAAAACCTGGGTAAGAGCCTGCCTACCTTGCAAGGGCTTTGTGTTAGAGAAGCTAGCACAGCAGCATCTTGGTACTTCAGGTGTTCACAGGGACTCAACAGCATACCAATGTCTGGCAGATGGAAGAATTTTCACTTCCACCCGCTCATTCCATCCCACTCCTGCAGAGTTAGGAATGGCTCCATGATTTCTGAAGTGCTCCCTCAGCTGCTGTTACTTACAGAACACCCTGATATGAACTGACTTTGATACCAGTATACATGAATTTGATGCTGGAATAGTTCAGGATTAGATTGTTGACTGTCAATGACACAAGAATAAAGATATATAGAATATTTCCAAAAGAAGTACAATAACTCTCCTAAGCTTGGAGTGCTGAAGTAATGCAGATAGGCAACAGCAAGCAAAGATACATGTAGGTACCCACGATTTAATAGGCAAAAAACACTTTCACAGGGGGAAGACGTTCTATTGCTTTGATGACTCCCAGCTCTAAAAGTAACCGCCAGGGATGCTGTAAGCATGCATAGAATCCTTGAAGATACCCACAAAAGATGTGTGTCTTCTCAAAAGAAATGTATGGTCTGGACTATTTACAAGAAAGGCTCCTCACATCATCATCTGCCTGCAGAGGCAGGGCTGATTTTCAAGAAGCCATATATTACACATGATGCTGTGCTCGTGACTCATGCTATGACTTCAGAGTGCTCTGAGTAAGATGCAAATGTACCAGGGGCACAAAGGGCACGTGGATCCTCTTTCACCACAGCTCCCCAGGCCGCTGATGCTTACCTGGGAGCCAACTCACTCTGCTGATCACCTGGTAAATGAAGGCTCAGAACAGCACAAAAGGCATTTGGCACGCAGCTCTGGCGTGTGGGCTCTTCTGCTTGGCTGGCAAGCTGAGCTGGTTACCCTGCAGCCACAATTGGTGTAGCTAGGGGCCGGGGAAGGGAAGATCACAGGACAGCAGGAGAAAGGGAAGAAGCCAAAGGGAGAGCGAGACCTCCCCGTTCAGCAAGCTGTTAGCCCAGGTCATCATCACAAACGTCCCCATCAGAGCCTTGCAAACAAAATGCTGAGATTATTTAAATGGCTGAGTGCTAACAGCCTTTCGTAAGGTAACTATTTAAAGTAACTGAATAAAAAAAAAATCAGATAGCCAGGGCTCCCATCTGATTACTGCCAGAGGAACTAAACCTGCACAAACCAAACCTGAAGACTGTAGCTAGTGCTATAAAATGAAAATACAGCAGAGCTCCTTCCACAGCAGTTCTACAGACTATCAAATCTGTGTTAAAAATGTGAGTTTTTAAAATTTGAAAATGTGCGTATGTTTCAACATGCAAAAACATCACAAGCAAGATAAGCATCTTACTAAATAAGCCATTACAGGGGTTGAAATACCTAAAAAAATTCTCTATGACTTAAAACAAGTAGTTACAAGCAGAATAGTTAATACTACTCATCAAAATGAAAAATAAAGATAAGAATCAGGTACTACATACTTTTTTCATTTTGAGGAACTGAATTTTCATAAAGGGAAAGGGGTTAAGTACTGCAGTGTCTTAGTCTTTGTGAATCCGCCCACATAAAAATTAGACCTCCCACATACACATTCATATAGTCCAAAAGCTTTGATCATGCCAGATGTAAATATTTCTTCTAGTAGCCTATTACGTGTCCTTCAACTATACAATTGTTCTCTGTTAAAGCCATGGTGATATTATGGGGCACTGAAAGGATGCATTAAGAGCATATACACAGATTTTAAGGACAACCATGTTAAAATATAGGCAAAGGAGAAAAGCAGAACATATACCTTGCCTAACAAAACATTTTGTAATTTTTATACTGCAAATTTTTAACTGAAGTTCATTCTAGATCAAAGAGCAATGCAATTTTTTGTAAACATACACACGTTCAGAACAAAGAGAAAGAGAAGTGAATCTGCAAGGAAGTTTCGTATAATAGGTACGAGAGAAAATCTCATGAAGAACAGTGTACCAACAATAGTGATGTTTTCAAGGAAAATATATAGGGTAAGCGCTCCAGCTGAAATTACAGAACATATTTTAAGTAGACCATTACTATATGAACTGGTAAAATATTTTTTACTTTCTTGCACAAAGTTATAACTAATAATACATCACTATCAATATGGCACTTCATAACACCCTGGTAAAATGAGGCAGTATTCTTACTTTAGAGGCTAGCATGGACATTAAAAACAAGATCACTGAATGATTGCTTAGCAAAACTGGAGATTTATCTCATGTTTTCTGTTCCATCACTGTAAAAGATGATGAGTATCAAGATATCAGGTTCTCATCCAAATGATGGAGATTCAGCATCACGGTCACTAATACCTGTAATATTAGATTTGCAAATGGAAAATTTCACCTGATCACTAATCACTTCTTTGTTGTACAAAGATTGTCCTCCTTTTGGTGATCAATAATAATCAAGCTTGTTCTATTCTCAGCATATGAAATATAAGAGAGCTGAGTGAGGCAGCGCTGCACATGTATTTTTTACTTAAAATGCTGTGTTTATGTATGCCTAGACATCATAAAATTTAAAAAGACTTCAAATTTAAAAAAGAAAAAAATCCTACAGGCCCAACCCAAGAGTTAAAAGAGCTGGTAAATAAAGTGAGGCTAGAAAATGCATTTTCTATGTTGAAATAGGTTCTGCTTTGAGGTAGACAGGAATTGTGCAACTCCACAGCAAGACAATGCATAGGTGTCTTGCCACCAGAAAAACAGCAGGGCAGAATAAAAGAAAGTAAAGGGGTGCTCATACCCACCCAGTCTCCACAATAATGTTAGAGTGCTATCACCCTTCTGGGCACTAGGATTAAAAGAAGGCAACTGAGAAGCAATACAAAAGAAAAAACAATCAAAAAAACAAACCAATCAACCAAAAAAAAAAAAAAGAAAAGGAAAAAGAAAATGCAGAAATGGTAACTGTTGCATTTGGATGGTTGGCAGATGGCTCTTGCAATTGCACCGTGTCAATTTAAGTTACAAACATCAAACTTTCCACTTCTTAAAATGACCATTTATGTAAAAATCTAATATATAAGCAGATGCCTTTTCATAGCATTTCACAAAATCAAAGGCAATTAGATCATTTCTATCCTCTCGAGAAATCCCATTCCCTAGATGACGTACAACTGCTTCATGTGTTTTCCATTTCCCTGCCTGAGTCTGTTTTATAGCTCTGCTTTTTCAGGATGGCTTTAAAAAGAGGCCCTTCCTGACATCACGCAACACGATGTCAAAACACAACACCATTACAAAACAAACTAATCAAAACTAATTTCTTAATAGTCGCAGTCTCTGAGTAGAGCGGCGGTGATGCTGCTCTCAGCTTTGACTTTGATTATAAACAGATCTGAGTTAATAACATGTCTGATTAGCATGGAAACTTACAGCTCAGGACTGGACAGAAAATTGAAGTCCCTTCTTGAGCAAAAGAGCACACACATATTCATCATCTTTTCAAGCCTTTTTTTGGAATGTGAACCGAACAGTATTTTTCAAGTAACTACGTTATTTTTCCTTTTTAAATATATATGTATGTATACATAAGATTTTCCCGTGTGAGCCATGCTCCTCTACACGAACAACCACAGCTCACAGATCTGTCAGAGGAAATGAACATGTGGACTTTACCTCTTACATTACCACTTTTGCAGAGCCTCCCCCGCTCCAAGCCATGTTCTAATTTAAACAGCAAAAAAGACAATATCCCCTGCCTACACCCACAGAACTCATGCTTTTTCCTTCTTATAACGTAAAAATATTCAGCTAATTTTTAAAACACTGCCAATGAGAACATAACGCTTTTTTAAACCCATATTATGTATTTATTGGAAAAAATGAAGGTAAATACAGTTTCAAAACTAGTATCAATGACCAGAATTAATGTATAACTGAAGACTCTTGTTACTGGCATGTACCAAGTATACAGAAGTTTTTGCTTGGCACTGATGAAGGTTACTGAATGTGAATGAGGTGTATGTTACAGCTCTTCTGTAGGAACACAGAAGACACATTTACTTCTGTATCATAGATGGAATTTTAGAGTGACATCTGGGGAATGATGGTAAGAGGCTTATTATTTAAAGGATAAAGGAGTAAGGAAAGAATGGGTAATGAGTACAAAAAAACGACAAAAAAATTCTCCTCCTTGCAATACCTGTAAACCCATAAAATTTGAGGGAAAAAAAGGAAAAAAAAAAAAAAGAGCTATTTTAAAAGCAGTATTAGAAAGGCAAACTTTCCTTTATTGCTGTGGAGCCACAGCCATGACCATCACAGCCTGCATGAGGAGCCTATCAAGATCTGTAAGCTGCTGTCCTGTTTGCTCACTCACAATTAAAAGGCTGATAAGAAAAAACACATTTAATAGATTATTCACATGAACACTCTGTTTAACATTTACCACTTCTGGACTCCAGCACTGAGTGCATAAAATAATTTTTCATGTATTCTTTCTTAATTTTTCAAGCATGACCTTTACATAACAGTGCCACTGAGTAATTAATAGAGCTAAATGAAGCACTGTCAGTAAATAATCAGTAGCCAGTCGTTGATGGATGAGCTGATTCTAATTCAGTCCATTCACTTTCAATTTTAATTAGTGGCATCGTATTCTAGAAAGCAAACAGTTCCTTCATCCATCTGATGATCTAACATTGTATAAGTGGGCTGAAAACAACTTGTAAGGTGTTGACATAAATTTAGGAATACAAAGTAAAAAATCACTGTGCTTACACATTTTCTATACAATACAATTCTTCAAAAAGAAGTAATATGAAGTTCCCCCTGCAAAAGCCACTGATTTTAACAGGTTCCAGACACACTGGTAAATCTTGCTAAGACAATTTTAAGTCTCAATGCAAAAGTTCTCTCTCCTTCTTCTTTAATTAAGCCAATTCATGTGAATTATTAAGTGTATCTTGGTGAATTTTTTTCCAAGACACGGGAACAAACATAAAAACGTTATTTATTTCTAAATGAGTACTGATACAACACTAAACTTTCTTGGTGCTATAACCCTCGTTCTAGATGCAAGCTTGACTCAGCTGATGACAACTGCTAAGGAAACTTTTCACTTTTGAATTACTGGAGTTCAGAGTAATTTTAGATTATTGAAAAATGTTCTGATTTTCAAGGCCTCTTAGGTTACAACATGTTTTCACCTTGTTTTACACTTTTCTCCTATATATTAGTTTACACTGGTATTTCTCATCCTTCTTCCCGCAGTTCTCTCTAAAGGGTGGAACATGGAAGAGTTGCAGATTCCTGCAAATTGTGGCTATTGAGCACATCTGAGTAGAGAAGACACTTGCTAACTTATTGCAACACATCTGATTCAAGTGTATCTGTGACTTATTGAAGGAAGGCATTTTTGAGCAGAATAACAAAAAAAAACCCAACTCGGAAACCTCTGTAACTCAAGTCTTTGCATCACTTCCGATGAAATGCTACAGAGGTGATGCTGTTTTTAGGATGGTTTGTATTTAATTTTTATCTTTGTTTCATATCACTTGTGAGAAGAGGGAGACATTCAAAAAGAAGTGGCCATAAAACTGCTCTTACAGAAAATGCCATAAATCTTTGTATAATAATTTATGTCAAAAATGTTCATAATACAGTCTAAGCTCCTTTACTGGCCAATTTTCTAAACCCATTTTCTCACCACGTAAGAGAATATACTTAAAGAGCAAAACTCCACAGAAACCATTCACTATATGAATGCTTGATGAAAAAAAAGCCCAGCCACCCTTACATGAAAAGCTTCCAATACAGTCCAGATTGCCTGTTCTTATTCAGATGTCATCTAAGGGATGAAATGTGTGTAAAGAACAGCTCACACTATTTTTATCTTTTTGCTGATATATGGACACAGATACACAATACTATGAAAATACAACTAAATTTGCAATCGCTCTGTAATGTGAGAAGCTACCACGACCACAAAACATTCATACTGCAAGGTGGTTGAGTGCAAAAGACCAAGTGAATTTTCTTGCTTTTTTCTGTCAAGATCAAAATGCCTTCCAATGCCTACTTGCAAATTGCTTTCGATGTAGTATAGTGGGATCTGTTGTAAGTTTTCTGACATTCCAACACAAAAAGTCAGCTGGACTATTGAACTGCAGTCATACAGACAGGCAGGTGCTGTTTATCCTATTCAACAACTCAGTGATTACAGGTCACTTAGGGGCAGTGATCTAAGGAGAACTTAGGGGCAGTTCCCCTGCAGGTGTGTAACAGGTAAACAGCCACAAGTCTCCATTCTGAATGGAAAATATCTCTCTTCAGAGATTTTTTTTTCAAGAGCATTTTCACTCCATAAGAGAACCACTGGCTCTTTTCAATGATGCACCAGTGATTTCACGTGAGAGCAAATTTGTTTTTTCCCTTTCAGAAATACTCTAAAATGATATTACACACACACATTCCTCACTCTACTACTGTAAGTTTTGATTCACATGAAAGACCTGCTGATCCTAACCACCCTGTTGTGACTGAGGCATTTCTAGAATCAGGACTCTGTGTTTCTTCTCAATATGATGTTCACATTAAAGAAATCCTGAGGAGTTGTTCACACCCTTTTTCCTTGACACAGTTCTTGCCACCTAGGTGATTTCTGGATTTTGCACCTACAGTGACCCAAGACACTTCTATTTACATGGGCAGGTCTACACCTCTCTGGAAGCTGCATGGCTTACTTGTATCTCTCTGAGTGAAATACCTCAGGCTCTGGCATTTCGCTACAGCTGTAGTCTAAATGTGTTAATAGCTGGCGCAAGATTTGCTAGGACACTTCTAGCTGTCATCAGGGCATCCTCTAGCAGGCTCCAAGAGACTTGGATAGTGTATCTCCATCCATATCTGTGGGGTGGCTCCCTGCAACTTCACCTGCATCTTCAGCAGACATGGCATTCCAGAGGCCTTGGCATGCTCACGTGGATTAGTAAATTGTAACATGGTTTGTATGAATTACTTCAAGGCTTTGGTCCAAGTAAATTTACGTAAGGAGCAGGAGCTGCTTAGTTTTGCATAAAGTGTAAATATATACACAAACTCTTTGACTGATAGATAGTATTCAGTCAGTAACCAGAGTTCTTCAATAGAAAATCCAACATAGATAGCAATACATTTGTCTAATACGGATTTTACATTTTTTCAAATGTCTTTTCCATTTCCTTTAAAGTTCTTTGAGGAATTGGTCTGTGCCTCTTCAACTGAGAAGGAAATAAGTGCTGAGTGCTCTCCCCAATGTGCTGAATGGAAGTGCTCCCCGCACAAGACAAAAATTGAAAACATTTGTGTCTCACATAGTAATGCAGACATGAACTATGCAACACCAGGGACTTCCCCATCACAGGGAAGAAATCTTTCTTTCTATTTTGTACACATTTAATACATGGCTTTGAACCTTTCTTATTCAAAGTATTCCAAAATATTCTAAATAGGCATGGAAGACAGAATGGCTAAGTAACCTGGGGTTCTCAGTCATTCATCGTGATATGGAGTGCTTCGTATATCACTTATAACAATGTGCATGGAAAGAAGGAATGGCACTATCTATTCTGCAGGAAGAGCAGACAGTCATGAAGATTAAAAAATCTTGACTGGTTTTAGATGTCTGATCTGAGACATTATGACTTGTTTCACTGAGAAGTCAGCACCCCATAATGCTTTAATATTCAAAATGCACTTCCCTCTGGCCTCAGCTGTGTGTGCTCTGAACTCCTGCAAATCATGCCTGCAAGGTATCCAGCTAAGCATTCAGCATGGTGACCTCCTTTCCAAACTCTGCTTGGAATGACTTGCTTACCTGCACAAAACAGCTCTCTGGGAGAGGCAGGCACAGAATGCAAAATCACGAGGGCAAAACTAAATAGCTTTGGCATGTCCCTTCCTGTGATCCTGGTCTTACTCTTTATCACATTCAACTTGCAGCTGACGTAGTACTGCTGTTCGAGATGACAGTTTCCTACACTGTATGTTCCTGATTCACCACCAGAGCAAATCTGCACTGTAAAAGAACTTCTATTAAAAAACCCTGGCAGTGAAGTGATAGTGCAACTTATCCTTGCTTCTTCATACATGCAGCATTACAAGATTGAATTAAAGTTGAATTTCCTGACATTTGGATACCTGACCTTGCAATCTTCTGAATATTCTTGGTGTGGGGAAAGGCTGGAGGAGGAAGATGGCAACATATATGTAAAATGTGCCAAGGTCCAAAAAGAAAAAGAAATCTATACCTTCATCATTTCAAGCATCTAAACACAGTCTGGACCAGAGCTACCTACAGCCATGGCTGCACAATCCTGAGGCAGTGTTCCTGGCACCAAGCATCCTCGGTGGCCCTGCTCAGAATGCAGGTTTAGCATTTCAGGAGCAGAGAAATCTAAGCTGCTTTGTGAACACAAAAATCTTCCCAGGTCTTAGCTTTTAGGCTCCTTTCAACCTCTACTGAGTGTGTGTATATAAATAAACAAATAAATAAATAAGAAAAGTATAGCATTTTACAGTTCTATTTCTCAGTCAAATTTGTACATAATTTACCAAAAATATCCTGCATATCCAAAGCATACATGTGTAACAGCATTCAAAGAAAACGTCTTCAATCTTTTTCACAGCCTGCTTTAAATATGGTATTTCCTCCTACTTTCATATGTAGTATCATGTTTACAGTAACACACCCGAAATAATTAAAGCTTACAGAAAATACGGTATAGAAAAATCTCAGTACCAACTCGTAAGGATTAATACAAGTAGTTGAAAAGCAGGATTTTATAATGAGGAATGTTAGACAACCCTAATAACAACAGCCAATCAACCCTCCTTATAAAAATATTCAGTTCACACAATTAAATTTACAAAGCAAATTACAAAGAGACAAATGAGACAGAAAAGCAGAAGGCTGTAAGTTTACAGAGGTCAATTCAAGATCTGTTAAAAAGGTGAAAGAACCACAGAGAATGAAATGTGAGGGCAGGTACAGAGGAAGGGAGCACTCAAGAGCACAGAAAAGAATAATAGCTCTTGTATATTTTATTCAATCAGACTGCAATCTGAAAGAATAAACAACATCAAAGGGATTTTTCCCCGTTTTTAAACAAAATAAGGAAATTAGGATGCATACTTCTGTGTATGTTTCCCACCACAACCTGTGAGCCACTTTCAATCTAGCTTGACAAAAAAACATGTGGGAATCTGAAACATTGTCTTATTTCTATGAAATACCCAGCTAGGTAAAGAAAGAGACCCTACTGCTGCCATATCTACTGAAAGGATGAAACTTGAGTCATCAGACATAAGAAAATCCACTTACCTATGAAACAAAACCATGAAAAAAACCCCAAAACCTAAGCCTTCTTCACTTCACTGCTCAAGGGGCTTCTTACTAATGCCATTTGAAGTTATAGTCCACACTGTGACTGTGTGTCTTTAACATAAAGATTCCTTCTGTCTTTAGCATCTAATTTCTCCATCTGTATGTTTCAAATGAATTTCCTTCAGGAAAGGCCACATTTTTCTTGGCACTAGGCAAGCCTTAATCACAAATCGTGAGAATCAAGTAAAAGCCCTAATTTGGAGAATTTACCTCTACCCTGTGACAACGGCACACAGATGACCATGCTAAAAACCAAAACACATTGCAAAAAAAGGCAGCTAACAAGCAAAGGCTACCTGTCTTGCCTCTACTCCTTTGAATCTGAAATGAAACCACTGTTGAGTTCTACAGGCCAGCCTAGAAAATAATTCAGTTTGTGTATATGTAAGTACTACTTCACCCTGAGATCATTTTATCCCTAGGCTCTTCCTACACCCACCGTATTTGAACTCCATGGTCTGTGCTGACCTTGCTTTAGGGGAGCATGAGGTCACTGACTCCAAACTATCAAATAATCTGTGCTTTGGTATATAACCTTAAAGACTATTGCCCACATGAGTATGGTCTTGCCTAATTAAACTGATCTACCCAACACACGCTGCTTTCACAGAATCCTCATGGCTGGAAGGGACCTCTGGAGATCCTCTTGTCCTACCCCAAGGAGTTTGCTTTAGGGAATGGAAATCAGTATTTAGAACATCTTTTCTAAAAGGCCCTTCATTAACACAGTTTATGTGATCCTATTGCTATTAAGCTTCAGAGAATGTGACAAATGCCTATTTTCCTGATGTTTCTCAGAGATGGTGGTGATGGAATATGGTATGTTAGTATTCTCTATTACAAAATGGCAATTGACTGGAATATTTACATTTGGGAATTTGAATTAAAAAAAGAACAATATTCTGGAAATTGAGTTTTTAGTTGTGCTTCTTAATGCATGTACATAAGACAGCAAGCTTTCATTAAGTATGAGAAAATACAAAAATTTAGATCTTTCTTCAGCTGTTTATAGTAAAGGTAGGTTAAATAGAGCCCTTAAGTGTAACAATCTATGGTCTTGAAGGTCTACTATTACAATATATGGATTCTGGAATTAGGGAAGGTTAGTTTTGTTTGAGTAGGAACTTCTAAGTACAGCAAGGAGCAGTCTAAAAGTGTAACTGCGGTCTTCAACACAAACATGAAATCAGCCTCTGTGTCTGCCCATGAGGGAAAGTAAAAGGGTAATTAACACAGTACATGAAAAAATGAATGGGTTTTATTAGATCTGGTAACAAGATATTGTAAGTCTAAGCTTCACTGTGATCAAGCCAAGTGTATAAGTTAATCAAGACCTTCACTGAAGTATTTCTGTTAACACTTTCATCTTACCAGTGGGAATTATTTATAAAACTGTTTTCCACTGGCAGCATGACAAGGTGATCATTAACACAGCACAGACCATGTGAAGGAACAAAATTAAAAACATGCGAAAGTGGCATTACACTGGTACTGTAAGCAGCTGCCATAAATAATTCTGCTCCTCAAGGTGATTTCAATGGTCTTGCTCTAAATCTAATAAATCAAAAGCCCTTTATAAAAAGTCTAGTTCTCAAAATTTCTAGGCTTCCCAAGGATGTTTAACTTTACTTTCTCAAGCATGAGAAATCAATTTGCTCAACGAAGCCAGTTCCAAGTTCTCCTCGTAAGCGCTCATTTGGAACTGATTATAGAAAAAAAAAAAAAGATGTTGAGTTTTACACGTCTCAGGTTTTGAAGTAAGAACCCATTGTGTCCCACAACTGCTTCCCCCCCACCTGCCCTCCACCAACACACCAGGAATTAAAGTAACCAAACCAGTGGACAGGCTGTTGCACAGGAAATCAGTAATATAATAAAACCGACTTTCATTCTAAGGTGCCGCTTTGACTCCGTCACAGGTAGGAATTATCTTGGTCATTAAAAATTCTGAGTGCTGACTTATGTGGAAATAAGGTGGTGGTTTAGGCTAGTTTGCAAAGGTATTTATATCCTCTACCTCACTCCCACCCACAAACACACAAATGAAATTCTGTGTGCAAAAATCTGCGTGCAGGAATGGATCATCTCCTCATTCTTGGTGAAATACCTCTGGGATCTGACAGGCATTCCAGCTCAGCCTTTACAAAACGCTCCATATGTGTATGGATGTGCCTGCCCAGGCCTCTCCCAAGTCCTTCCCTTCAGAACTTCTAGCATGCAGTACTCAACTGCACTGCGTGACAAGTTAATATGCAGGATACCAAAATATCAGAGATGCCGGTCCATATCTATTTGGATTCCTGCATCCTAAGCAATCTGAGGAGAAGTGGGGTGGTCACAGGCTATGGATAACCAGAGCCTTTTTGTGCACAGCCCCGGTTAGAACAGCACTCGATTTGTTCCAGCTTTCACCTGGGCCAGGTAACAAAGGATCAAAAAGCTACCACCAACTTCCATCTCCCAGTTCCTAACTATGTCTAACCCCTAGATGGATGCTCTGAGAAAGTGAGCTCGATTTAAAATGAAATTGTTTTCTTTTAATTTGTACTCAACTCCCCTTAATTCCTCCAGTATTCTTCTTTCCCTTATTCCCTTTTCTCAATTCCTAACAAAAGAACAATTCTTCTTGAAGTAACAAGATTTCTCTTCTATTGTTGCTTGGCTACTTTTCAATATAATCCAGCTTTAAAATTTAGTTTTTAATAGTACCTGTCCCCTATATCGAATTACTCAGGTAGCCATTGCTTTTTTCAAAAAGACACTGCTTGGGACATCTTTATCCTTTCATAGTACCAGTGAAACAGAAGAAGCAGTATTAAAAAAAGAGCTGCAGCAACTGGTCAGCAAAATAACACAATTTGTGCCCAGACTTCATTTTTAAACAAAAGACAAGCTACAACCTTGTTGGTGCAAGTTTCATTTCAGTATTTTTAACAAATAAAATTGGAGTCGATTTATTCAAATAGAGCATTTGAACCTTGGTGTAACAAGAGCTGAATACAGTAGCAAAATGCCGTAGAGACTAAAGGCCGGCTGTTGCAAACTTCATGTATCACAGAACTTCAATTACATCCCTAAATAAATCTGTTAAAGTAACATTTCACAAGTCTATATGATTTAAGAGCTTAACATTTTTCTTGATTATTAGCATGCCCACAATTAGCAATGGAGAATGCCAGCTACAAAAAGCAAACAAGAAACCAGAACAGCAAACCCCCACAACTCTTCCTGGGCTAGCTGTAAAAACTAGCCAGTGTAGGGTGACTAGGACAATTTCTTTTCCCCTGGCATTCCCTGACAATCTGTCACACTCTAGTGGAGCAGTCCAAAGCACTGAGTCCTCTGCACTTCCAGCCTGTTTAAAAAAAGCACAAAATAGCTCTATTCAGAAGAATATGATCAGTCCTTGAGTTTTTGTTTACTTCTGCAGAGGCTGATTTTGCACAGTTTACTGGCCTGATTTGCAAAATTACTTTTTCAATGAAGATAATTAAGGCTGCTGGTTACTTCAGGTGTAAAAATCAAAGCAATTTTTTAAAAACTAAAATACCAGAGATCTCTCTCAGAAATAAAGTGAAATGCTTTCAAAGCAAAAGATGATCATCGATGGTGCTATTTTGCTTATATCAAAAGGGCACACTCCTGTTAAGCTAACAGGAACAACACATTTTCACTTTCATCAGAAAACTTGGCTTCATAAGCTTAAGAAGTTTCATAAAAAACTGCAGGAGTGCAAAGTATTCACTTTGGCTTCAAGTCAATGCTTCTTCATTAACATTTTACTCACACACAGACTCCCAAGTTTAAGAGGTAAGCTGTGGATAACAAACAGCCTTACTCTACACTGGCATAAAAATGAAAAAAAAAAAAAAAGGAAAAAAAAANAAAAAGAAAAAATAAAAAAAAAAAGGGAGTCAGCAAATTTAGTGATTGGCCCCTGAGCCCAAAAGTAATCACCAGAAAGTTTTCTGAACAAAAATATTTAAGCCATATTTTCAGCCAACTCTTCCTCTGTATATAAGGAAAATACTTAAACATTCCTCAAGAGTCACCATTAAACCAAGAAACAATCTTACTACAAATGCAATTTAAAGACCTAATTATTTTCCAATCAGATAGTCCAAAAGTTTTCATAACAATAGGAGATATTTTAAGTAGAATGTAGCAAAAAGTAGAATGTAGCACATAACAGAAATACTATTACAAAGACATAAAAATACCTATTAGCATAAAAATATGATGCAACCAGGCTACAGGGCAAATCTGTTCCTGAAACAATCCTGATTTTTTTCTAGCAGAAAGACCAAATGAATTCATTTACACTCCTAGACCTCAATTCTTTCATCCTTGCAACTGACCTGTAATTGTTACCTTCTTAGAATTACTACAGAAGATGTAAAAAAACCCCAAATTACAGCTTCTAGCCACAGGAAGTGTTTCATAATCTCTACCACGTGTCAGTTTGCTCTCTGGAAGACACTTCATAAATGTGAGGTCATCACAGTCATCAAGTAGTCACCAAATAGCACAGGTATTTGCCACTTATTTGGTTCGCCAAGATTTAAATGGTCATCGTTACATAGTTGTCTCTCCACATAAATCCTTTTCCACACAGCTGCATGAGAAGTATTGACCATTAAAAGCTTGGAAAGGATAAAACGATGCAGCCAGAGTCAGGGTCCCCTTAAGCAGAAGGTACAACACTGAACATTATAAGGAGAATGTTGTCTTTTTTGCTGTTTGAACCCTATCCACTTATGATCCTACAATTACAGACAGCTTAAGGGTGTCTATCAGTCATGTTCCCTTCCATGGTTTACACTGCTTTTCAGTAACATGTGGTGCACTTCACCCTGCAGAGTGTTCTGGGCATTCTGGGCAGCACCCACTGTCTCTTTTGCCAGGGCCCACGTCAGAGCATTCCCAGAATACACACACAGCTGTGTGACCTTCCCCCTGTCCTCAACAGGCCTTATCTAATGGAACTGAAGAGCTATCATCACCTTACAGTGTCTCAATACAAAGTCCTACACCAAGTTTGAACAGAACACTGCAAACTGCTGCCACTGCTTTACACCTCATCACTGAGGCCTCAGTACTGCTTGTAACAGGGTATCACATAGATTCCATACACAGTCTTCTGAAAATAAACTTAAAATTGCAGAAAATCATTCTGCAACAGGAGCAGCTCTGCCTTCCTGTGATTTTTTTTCTGCTTTTGACTGTATTGCACCTCTTTCATATTCTCTTCTGCCTGGATGGGTCTTGTCTATGTCTATTTTGCCTTCCACTGCTTAAAGGCCATTTGGATAAATGCCTCCCATTTAAATCCTAACATTCAGCTCAAAAGGCTCCTCTTTCATAGCAGGCTTAGAAACTCTGTTTAGTGAGCTGCACATCTAGTTACCAGAATGCAGCTATCAAGAATACTCACAAAGCGGAAGAAATCCTTGAGCTGATTCCAGAAAAAAAATTCATTAACCTTCTTTCCAATTGTCCCCAGCACAGGGAACATAAACATATTTTGGCTAATATGATTAGCAGTTTTCCATTAGTAACCCAGACAACACTGTGAGAACTTCTGGGCTGTGCCCAAACACCCGTGGCATATCACAAGATCTGTCTGGGAGATTTTTCTGACCAAGAGATTCCAAAATTATAAGCAATTCTCAAGGCAGCTTGAAAATAATGGAAGGCAATAAGTGCATTTTAAATGGTCTTTCCAAACCGCTGTTTTTACCTACCCGTGGCATTAGCAAGGACCTGAAATTCATCCATTTGAGGGAAGCTGTTAACTTTCCACACCATAGCAGCTGAATCACAGCAAGTCACATGTCAGAATGAAAGTGTTCAGTTTTCTTTATGCAGCTGTAGCCACCCACCCACAGCCCTACCCACCACTCCACTCTCAGACTGGCTAGTGGAAGAGCTGCAGTCTCAGCAAGATCTTTCTACAGCCAGGTTCTGACTTCATGCTTTTTGTAACCCCTCCATCAAACCTCTAAAAAGAGGAAAATCAAATGTCAGAATAGAGGAGAAAACGCACAAGTTTGACTTAAATCAAACAAAGGAAATCTTATCACCTACGATCTTGCCAGTTAATGCATCCTTAAACCAGTTTGCATGCATGCAATTCCCTAGTTTATGTTTGGGCAATTGCTACTTATTCCTCCAAGCCAGGCAGCTGCCAGAACTGGTTTTAAGAGCCACAACTGAAGGAACTGTCTGTGGCCTCAGAGGCCCATTAGCCTAACCTGAACATCAGGGCAAGTCACCTAGTGCATGAGAAAAGCAGAACTCTACACACTAATCTTTGTCCAGGATCAGAGTAACCTGACATTTGTTTTATTCACCACGGTCCTCCCACTTGCCTCACTGGAAGGCAACACCAGCACGGAAGTAAAGCAAAAGGTGGTTAATGTATCCCCTGGTTTGGCAAGAGGATGAGCATATCAATCACATGAAAAGGAGAGTTCTGAACAGTTTGCTGGCATCTCTACTTTATATTTCATCCAGAGAGACACAGCAATTTAAAACAGGCATATTGCACACAGCAGTGGGGCCCAGCTTCTAACCCCCAGTCATTTTCCCATCTCCAATCCCACAGCATGGATTTAGCACTTGGCAAGTAAACAAGTCTGGGGAGAGAGGAGTTAACTTGACATGCTCATGAACTAAAGCTTTAAGAAATCTATTTAATGTATTTACCCAATGATAAACATGAGGAAGAAAAGCTCCTTTTGCTATGGACAAAGTTGGCACTTCCTTTAATGAATAGTTTGAAAACAGTTTCAAACACCAACAAGCAAATGAGGCAATGAATAAAGTAAAATACCTTTCTTTATTGTTTCCCATGCAATATGTGGGATGCTTTTATCGTGCAGCTAAACACCACCAATGTCAATGGTATTTTTAGCATTTAAACACTACCAAGGTCCATTTAGCATTTGAGGTTTGCCCAGCACTTACTCAACTGGAGTAGATGAAATTTGAGCCACTTGTCCTGAAATGCTTCATGGACTAGTTGTAAAGGACATTTGGGGTACAAGTTTTGGGATCATGCCAGTCACCCATGATTTGCTGATATCACCTGTGGTGTTGATGATGACTGCCAGACCATTGTGCTGCATTAACATCACACAGACTCTGTTATCTCTTATCTCTTGCTAAAGTGATTTACTAGATCTTCTTAGGGCACATATGTATGAAACCTTTTGCACAGCTTTAGGTTCACCAAGGAAGATTTTTAGAGGAACAAGGAACATAAATTTGAGCAGGATTTCTTCTCCCCTTGTTTCTTTCAAATGTTAATATAGCGAGTCTGACTGTCCCTTAACTTCCCCTACCTCTGCTAAAGCTTATTTACACCATCACTGTGCCAAAAAAAACCCCCCACACATAAACCTTCTTCCACACACAATCATGACAGCCACACTTACTCTAGGTTCATGAAGAAGTCTGGCTTGAATTTGCCTTGACTTTTATTCTAATGATGTGTGAAAAAGAAAACAGGTGCAAGCAACAAGCAGTTTTGCTCTTCTCCATGCCGAGGTGACAGCATGGCTCACAGAGAGAGGTTCTACCCAATCAGATGGTTAGGTCTAAAGTCTTTCTAAGTCTAGAAGAGAATTCAGAGACACCTTGAAAATCTTTTAGTGCTTCAATCTAATTAAATGAATTTTTTTCTTCCCCCACCACCACACCAAGCAGCACATTTTAACTTCTCCCTTTACACACATTTATATTGTCTGGCCAATAAACAAAATAAAAGTTGCTGAAATGCTCCTACATGCCTGGAAACAGTAAGATAAACCTGAAATAGTGTGGGCCACTGAAACAGTCAACACCCAGCAGTGAAAACTTCCACAGGAATCTCAACTCAGTCTGCTCTGTAATGCCACCCCTTCCCAACAGGATGGTGGAAAGTCAGTTCAGATGGTGGAGTCAGCTTTTTTAAACCAGCCAGCTAATAAATTTTTTTTCTCCTTGCTGGTGAATCAAAAAAAACCACCAGAACACTTGTCATTTTCACTGATTAACTTCCCCAAAGATAAAAAGCAGAATCTATCAAGAAGGGAGCAAGCATCAAGAGAGGAGAACTTTGCATTGCCTTTTGCTCAGAAATTCCTGGCACAGGAGTATCAGCTATTGCTTATTTCTTAAGCATGTGAAATGGAACCAAAGGAACAGAGTTAATATATGTGATATTTTAGCCAATGGATTAAAACTGACTACAACATGCTCAGAATTACTCAAAAACGTAGGGATGTAACAGTAACAACATTAGACTGGTTTTCAAAGATGCTGTCACTGCAGCAAATGATGGTGGTGCTCAGAGTGGGCCATTTACCTGCCCTGGGCTGCACAAGCTCTGCTGCAGCCACACAGCTGAGTCCAGGAGCTAACTTGCTTATCTCTCTACAAAACTGCCATTTCACAACAGAAGTAGCAGAAAGTTCCTGAGTCCTCAATTATATTCCAGAAGAGTATTTAGGCAGATAAATCATTCAGGCACTTTCAAAAGATTTCTTCAGGTTTGCAAATCTAATTGCTCAACTAAGCTTAATTCAGCTCAATTTTAAAAATCAGCTAAATTGGTGCTAATGCTGATGACACTAAAAATGCTCTTAAACTCATTTAAGGTTAATTTGGTAATTTACCAACATAAAGGTTAAGCTGACTAAAGGTGTTTTTTAATATAGAATTTTACAAAATTTGATTGGCTTGGCTATAATGGCAGAAAAATAGTTTATGCAAACTTCTCTAATGCTGACAAGCTCATAACTTTACTTCATGTAATTCTTCTCTAGATTAAAAAAAAGCCATAGAGGAAAATGACACCAATAAATACAGTTTTTGTTCTAGCACAATTACTTGAATTTTTCAGGATGTTTAGCAAAGCAATCACCAGTAGGGAAAAACCATTCTTGTTTTCCCAACTTAAATCATCTTTCTTGTAAGGAGTAACCCTCTTGTATAAAAAATGCTGCTGTGAACAGGTCTAGACTTTACACAGCCATGGGTCACTAATTTAATTAGATTTCAAAGCAACTATTCTACCTTTACACTGAATACAATACTTCCTGTACCCTCCCTCATACTAAAAGGAATAAAACAATCCCCCAGAGGTTTACACCTCAATGCATGAGGAAACAACAACAAAGCGTACACACAATACCTTGAGTTACAGATGGGGTTTATATTGTTCCAGTTATTAGGAAAACCTTAACTACCTAAGGTATTTTTGGCAAGGAAAACAGAAAAAAAACACCCTCTCTCCTTTCTGGTGAGACAGGATTCTGTTTGACCTGCTCTGGTCAGAAAATTACTGTCATCATCCAACCTCAGTAACTCCCCCTACTAAATCGGAGCTTTTGAACACACTAAAAACATAAACCAAGCTCCTCTGTATGAATAAAATAAATATAAAACGTGAACTTTACTGGTAACAGTAGAAGTCCTTGCCTTCTATAAGAAAATAGTAGGGTTTGTAGGGTTTTGCTTGCGGGTAAGTAGTAGGGTAGAGTGAGGATAGGAGCCCTGTGGTGTATCAGCATTTGGTCTCTTGACTTTTTCTCTCCTTCCAAAAGAAAATGGGGGCTGCAATTTCCACAGGGTTCTTTTATCACACGTGTTACCACAGATTTGACTCCACAAGCTTACTGCTTTCATAATTTGAGTGATCCAAAGCTGCATGGATTAGTCACCTGAGGAAATTGGGGCTTTTGCCCTCACCATAAGCCACAAGGGAACAATAAGAAACCAAATTCATATTCTCCTCCAGGAACTCATGTAGCATTTCAAAGAATTACACAAGATAGGAGCTGCTACTGGAAGTGAAAACACACTATAATAGACAGGATAATTTGCCTCCAGTTTCACCATCTATAAATGACATGAAAATACCTATTATTTGACACTATCATACTGCTACACATTTGTGCTATCATTCAGCAACATGCAGGTACAGGAAAACCATGCTACAACAACTCTATGAACAGTCCATGCAAGTAACTTTGTTACTGTTAACAACAGTCCAATTCCACCTTGCTCTGCTGAACAGGATGCTAATTCAGCCTTGGTCTAACTGTAACACCCAAGTACACAACCTTTCCTACTCTACTCTTCCACATGAAAACAAGATGCCAGCTTCTATCACACAGGAAGGGCAGGGGCAGTTGCCAGGCTATGATCATTCTTTTGGATCTCAATATAAAGGAAGCACTTACGGCATTGACTCCCTAAGCTGACCATAAATGCAGTTCTTCCGCAGGCAGCCATAGGCCACTCCTCCCTTACACACTGTGTACACAGCGACAAAAGAGGATTTTTTAAGGAGTGGATATGAAGATGCTAGTGCCAAAATTTCTGCCAAGTCCAGTGCTTGTGTTTTGTGAACAGCATTCCTGCTCTCTGTATGGCAAATTACCAGCAGTAAAAGGTGGAACACACCATAACCTATTCATACAATGCAGTATTTCTGGAAATATAATGGCTACTAGGACACAACACTTTTGATGCGCAAATGAAGCTGAAATTATAATTGTCTCTTTATTCTCTCGTGTTAGCTAGTGGCAATGGTAATACTATAAAAGTGAAACAATTACAGAATGTATGAAAACAGGTTTCTAAACATCCATTCCTCTTTCTGATCTCATGATAAAACTATTGGGCCACAATATTAATTTATCATCATATAATGGAAATGAAAAGTCAGTTAATTTACAATATCCAGTAATGTGTTACAAAGTAAGAATTTTAAAGAGAGCTGTTTCACAGCTTCTATGAATTTCAGTCTGTAGGTTCAGTTATTTTAAAGTCAATGCTGTGGTGAAAAATCAGACTTTCATGGTATGAAACTTGAAAAAAATAAGCAGATATTTGAATGTAATTAAAAAATTCCCACGACAGAGAGGTCTGGTGATCCATGAAATGTCTAAACCACAGACTCAAACATATTGCACACCCTCACATGCACATTAAAAGAAAAAGGGTAAATGAAAGTAAACAAACAACACACAAAGGTGAGCTTATTTTAATCTGGTTATAAATAAAAACCACAAGGGCAAAACTGCTCCCCCAAAAGCTAGAAAGCAAATCACAAAAAAGTGAAAAGAGTTTAGTGGGGAAAAAGGATCACAGGAAGGAACAATGATGATGAAAAATGGACATGAAAGGAAACTGAATTATCTCTTTTCAAAGGCACCATTCTTTTCTAGTCACACAAGACAGAGACTCATTTCACTGCAAGAAGTTGAAAAACCAGGAAGGCACAGCTAAGTGTAACTAAGGGGTTAACAGAAGTTTGGGGAGCGGGGTCCCTATCCTAATTAGGAACATAGCAAATAAAAAACAATTATTATGTTATCTTCTCAATTATGGTCACTTCAGCTTTACAAAGTGGTAAGCTATAAGAGCAAGCACTGAGGTGACCTTAGTATTTAGGAGACAGAGGACAGACCTCTCATCCAGTTACAGGAAAATATCCCTTGGTACCAGGATACAACAGGGAAGAAGGGAGAAGATACAAGAAGTCAGAGAGACAATCCAGCACTGTATTGTTCCCAAAGAAAGTACCATCTTGAGACACTTGAGGAAGCCCCCAAAGGCCAGCACTGGGGACCTGAGGCACATGCACACAGAGCCCCTGGATACTCGAGAGAGCTGTAGCTGGGGCTGGAGAAACTGTCAGAGCTGTGATGCCAGTGCTGGAATCAGAGCTGTGGGATTTAACAGGAAAATGAAAGGTGTCCATGCCATATTCCACCTTTTACCTTCTTCTACCCCCTAGCTCTGTGTCTGAACACTGCCAGCTCAAAACCATACTTGCCACACGAGCAGATTCCTGGCTACTTCTATATACAATAGTGGAAAACATAATTTTATTGCCTTTTCTTATTTTTTTTGAAACCACAGAGCTGCTTTATTTCCAGCCTAGCAGAAGTTCACATGGAGAGGGCTGACTAATTTGAACTGACTGCAGACAAGATTACTGAGTAGCATAGACCAGGGACCACCAGAGAAAGACCAGCTTGGTAGTAAACTCTAATTTATTCACAACACATGTAAGAATGTGTCAGCAAAGACTCTCAAAGTGAAGCACATTAATTAGTTAAGCCTACTCAAGTTTTGTGGCTATTTTAAAATTAACAGGGTTGAGTAAATTAGGACAAGCAGACAAAAAGGCCCACATCCTCAAAAGTGCATTGTGGGTACGCTGTGAATTGTCTTTGTTGATCTGGATCTAAATGGATTTCAAGGTCTAATAATGAATCAACGAGTTGAATACTGCTTCCTAGATTCCTATCTCTCTGTGATTAGGCTCTTACAACAACGTGGGATTCAAGGAGTGTCTTGCACTGCATTTATATTAGACCAGAGCTGGTATTAAAGAACTTTCAAACTGAAATTATGTGAAAGTTGACTCATCACAGCATGCACCATAAAGCTGAGTCCTGCTGTTGTCTTTTTTACATCTCCATGTAACCATATGCAAATTAAACCAAGAACAGTAAAAGCAAAATAACAAAGCATGGTGGGCATCAAATTTGCTGTAATCTTTTATGGCACATATGTATAGGAGATGGATGAAGTGCTTTACAGTTAGCAAGAAATTTGTGATGAGAAGAGAAATAATTTTGCCTCCCAAACACTCAGTAATATTTAAAAGTAATGTTAACATACCTGTTCCTTCATTGCTCTTTTTTTCAGACTGTGCCACTTGTATCACTTCAGCAGCAGCATCCCTTACTACCAAGTCTTCATTCTGCAGCAGTACAATCACACATTTCCACAGACCAAGAGTATCAGACAGTCCTATTTATTTGTGGAGAAAAATTAGAGTGCTATTTTTTACATGCATTCAAAGAAGTTAGAGAGCTCTGTTTCCACACCTAAAGACAACACATGAAAAGCACTGGGAAAAAGATTGGCAATACAATCAAAGTATTTTCAGCATATGTGAACCTTATCTAGGTGGCAGACTCAGCTCAGTTTAAATAATGGGCAACAGATAAGAGAATGGGGCTCTCTGTCTGGGTTCAACTTTAGTCATGAGTGCTCTCAATTTTCTACAATTTCTAGGAGTGCAGAATTCCTGTTTGGCAACATCAAAAATCCTGTGGCTGGGGACTGACCAACACACTCTGATCATAGATTTGCTGTTGCAATCTGCCTGGAGGAGGGAGTGCCAAACCAAGCTTTTCTCAGATACTGCCAGTAGTGCTGGACACAAATGCCATTCCCTGCCAGAAACAGCAAACGACTCCACCTTCCAGGGATCTACTCATCACCTCCTTCTCCCCACACTCACCTGTCCCACCACTAACCAGCATGCCCTGCCAGCCTTACACCCACTCTCTGTTGGAAACAAGCTTAATCCATGGGGTGATTACATGTACACAGCTAAGACACAGAAAAAGTGCCAAGAAAGAGGTGCTCATCTAGTAATGCCCAGGGCAGGCAGACTGCACAAACCACCCCAGTGGCAATTCACACCTCACAAGCCTCCCTTGCAATACTTCCCTTGCAAACCCTGGTACCATTCACTGCTGCCATACCATGCATGTCTAGCTCAAGTCACACATCTGTACTCCTATGTTTGCTGGGGTATTTTTCAGCTGACTTTTCAGGTCTTGTTGAACATCCTGATTAAAGGAATCCACTGGAAGGTCTCTTTTACATGCAGTCAGCTGTTAGATATTACTTTCTGGTAACCACACACAACACAAGAGTTGTGCTTCATTGCTGGTTTTCTCCTGCGATGTTTTCAGCAAGTTTATCAGAGATTTGGCTAGCCAGACAACTTTATTTCACTGCTAGGCCAAAGTAAATTGCTCTAAGCTTTACTACAGGCAGAAAAAGCATTCCTGTATTACCTGTAACTTCCCTACGGAGCAATGGCATGAAGCATAACTATTTCAGAAAGAAGTTGCTTTTTTTGTAGCATGACACACTCAGTAATGTTATACTGGTACAGCTAGGGCAGAATAATTATTCCTTTACAGATTCAATTGCCAGATTTCCCACCTAGATAAGCTTCTACTGTATCTCCAGAAGCAATGGAAGTCTACAAAGGGAATTTGCATAAAGACTTTTTCTGTACCCTCAAGCAGCTTGATGAAGAGATGATGGGGTCACCCAGAACATACAGACTAGACTACATACGGACACCCTCCTTCTCTTAGGAACATAGTAATGAAAGCTCTTGGGAATGACCACAACTCCATTTCATACAACCATTAATTGTTTCCTCTAATTTCTAGTTTTTACTCTATGTGGTCATGCAAGCTGATGCAGAAGAAGGCATAGAAGTCAAAGCTGTTTACATGCACACAAGCCCTTTAAGGGAATTATTCTGGGTTTATATCACTACAACTAATCACCAGCCCATGCCCTTGATTTGCCAAACTCCTCACTGCAGTACTGACAGTTTCACAGTTGTGGAGATCCCCAGGTTGACAATTCTAGGTACTATGAAGGGTCAGCTCTCCATCTTTCTTCCTCCGGATCAATTTTCAGAACAAAGAGCTAATTCAGATGGTTTGCCCACTGAAGCCTTGGGGCTCTATTTTCTGGGCTGTTTGGGGAGCATTTATTTCTGTTTACTTGTCTGTTTTCATTTGTTTTGTTAGGATTTTACACAGGATACAAACTGCTGCTATTTTTTATTTCAGACTTTCACACCTGCCTGACTAGAAAGCATGGAAATCAGCAACTGTTTTGACAAGATCAAAGAGGAAACTGTTGTCTATCATCTACAGACCACATCCAAATAACAACAGATAAGAAGCACAGCATTTGGGAGTTTTTCACTCCAATACTTCCACTGCCTTCATTTGGCATAAAATGGTAATAATGTCTGTCCTATGAAGAGCTTTATCTAGATGGTGAAGGTCAAGATTTCCAGATCTGATACCATGAACATTTAACAGTGCAATGTCTACCTCATATAAGTGATTTAGCTCTGGTAAATGTTACCAAAACCTTTAAAAGGCACATCTCAAAATAATAGCCAATTTTTCACAAAACCACTATCTACAGATTAAGAAATATACTGCACTTTTTGTGTAAGAGATATTTGTATCCAGTCCACATGGATGGATTTAAGCTACTTAAACTAAAAACATTCATATAACTACACTGGAATGAAGTATTACAGAACTAGAAGTATCTAAAGCTGTCTGTCCTGTTCAGGATGCAAAATAATTTCTTCATCATCTATTACTACCTATTCTTGCATATCTCCTGGCCCTTTAGTCACAAAATCCTCCTATTCTCTATTCACAGAAGGTAGGAGGCAAAAAAAAGCTAGAAGAAAACCCATCTATTCTCCAGAATAAACCAGAGTTTCACTGAGCTTCACCTCCCAGTCAGTAATGTACTCCTGAATAAGGCCATGTAGGTTTTGTTTGTTCCCCTTATTTCTTTGTTTTCTAAAGAGATGGTCTAATGTTGACTTAAAACAATAATCTTTACATCTGGGACATATAATGTGATCCAATTATTAATCATTCTTATTTATAGTAGAAAGTGTCTCTCATTTCTAGACTGAAGCCTTTCATTTCAACATCCAGCTAGCACAGCTTTGTTACACTCCCAGTGTTAAACTAAACTGTCCACCTCACCAGTAGAGTATTACAGAAAGATTCAAGTCATAGAACAATTGCAAGTCAGTAATTCTGTACACCAGTGTACAGAGGGATAACAACATCTCATGTGCCCCTTCTGCAGAGTTATTGCCAGAGGCTGGGCACATGTACTTTTTCTATCAGAATTTAAATTAATCTATATGTTTAGTAATAAAATCCTGTCAAAATTTTCAAAAAACCATTTGATGTAATTATGTTTTAACTGTGCATACACATACAATACATTTGAAATCATGTATTAATGGATTTCATCAAAAAAGATCTATAAAATTACTTTCAAGCTACTTACCAAGAATGAGCCTCTTACTGATCAGCAGGAATGATGTTATACTTTTGAGAACTTCAGCAGCTGCTAACAGCATCTCTGTCTCTTGCTCATCTTCACAAAAATACACTATCAGCTGAACCCACTTTTTCAAGACTTCTTCTGAAATCTGAGGGCACAGAAGATGTGAGAAGTGTGCTGTACAAGCTGGTGTTACCTCTTACCACCACACTGGACTATGGCCTGCCTCAGGGATACTTCTCATTAGTACATGCCCAGCTTTTTCAAAGTGGTGAATCCCACCTGAACATTTAATACTTTGGAAATTTTCTTTTAGTTAGAGCAGTATTCACAGGCAAGTCTTTCACTCTGTCCCTTCACACCAGACTCACCAATGACCACACAAGTCAAGGTGTATTTCTGTGTCCTCAGTCCTTCTACACATGCAAGCTAAGGACAAATATGCTGGTCCTTTGCTGAATTTCAGAGAGTTCCTCTGTGCCCATCTCCCCAGTCTGTTGAGGTTCTTCTGAAGGGCTGCACAACCCCCTGGGGTATCAGCCTCTCCTCCCAGCTTTGTGTTGTCAGTGAACTTCCTGAGGAGGCACCTGCCCCTCCATCCAAGTCATTGATGAACTTGTGAAACAATACTGGGGCCAGCATTGACCCTTGGGGACACCACTGATGACAGACTAACCATACCCCATGACACTGCTTACGATCCTCTGGGATGTGCCATTCAGCCAGTTCTCATCCCACCTCACTAACTGAGGAATAAACGAAACCACAGTCACACTCTGCCTCATTCTGCCTGGTACAGGGCCATGTACCTGCACTGCACAAAGGGACAGAGCCAGAGCATGTCCTAGGGAATCTATAACAGGTGAAAACAAAAAATAAAAATCTCCCGAGATGCTACAATGACTCAGATTTCAAGCAGACACATGGACACACTGTCTAGGAAGACAGAAGTTAACTCTTATCTTGAAGACAGAAGTTAACTCTTATCTTATGGAAGGGAAAATCCTTTCCATAGATGTATATACTGAATGCAAGCCCAAAGAAAGAATTTAGATGGAAAACTGATGTATCTGGCCTCTCCCAAAGCCAAAAGCTCTCTCTGTAGGTGTATCTTAGATCTCCCATGATTTATATGCTTATTAGAGAAAGTTGTTGTAGCATTTCTAGTTAAGATTTTTATAGCATTTTTCATTAATTCCTCTTTGTTATGTTAACTTTAAGTACTCACACTGCCTTTAACAAAAAAGATTTAACATCATAATTCATGTTCCTCAATGCTTGTGTGCAAATCTGATTTCACATTTTTTATAATGAGGCATGGTTATTAGCATATAATATGAATCCATTCTGCTGCTCATTCTATGAAAAATAATAGCTTTGTAAGGAAAATAATCTTCCTTTTAAAACAGATCATTAGAGTTTTGTTTGTTTTAAAATATCCATTAAGTGGGTTTTGTGTCTTTGAAAATATTTTTTAAAATATCTAGCACTAAAGCTGCTTTTGCACTGCTCTACACATACATATGTGACATCACAGACTGACAATTTAAAATGGAAAGAAATCTGAGCTGGCTGGGAACTGCACCCAACCACTGCTTCAGCTTCGTGCCTTCTCACCCCACGTGCTCTTTTGTGGGCTTCTCTAAAAATCAAGAAACCACAACAAAGCTGCACTTCAGTAAACGGGCTAGATTCAGAACAAGCATTAAACACCGCAGGCATTTCCCTTTCCACATTATAGTGACCATTTTGGATGAGCTCAGAAGCTGAAATTACTCCATCAGAAATATTTACCTAGGTATTTAACTTGAAATTACCTTGAGAGGGATGTACTGAGGTGACATTCATGGCTGTGTCATTTCAGAACATGACAGCGCATTCAGAGAGGAAGACATAATATCAAAAATGATGAATGGACACAAGAAAACACAAGCTTGGGGCTTGAATCTAAAAAAAGCCACATTACTGCAATCACTAAAAACTCCAGGATTACAAAACTGTTAACCAGCTCCATTTCCCTTACCTGCTGATGGTTCTGCAAATGGTGGATAATCAATTTGGAGGCAAATTTGAGAGCTATGGTTTGACCTTCAGGGCTGAGAAAACAAGGCAAAAGACATATCAAAAAGACAGCTATTTCTGTCATCATTTCATCTCTAGAAGAAAACCAGCCAGCTCTTAATTATTTCTGATTATCATCAGTGAATATTTTTCAAGTTGAGCATTTGGAGTTTTTGCATTAGAGATCTATATGTTAGCTAAGTTCTCAGCTGATATGCAAATGAAACGTGCCCTTACTATCACTGCTCTCATGAGTATTTTCTATTTACATATTTATCACAGAAGAACACATTTGAAATTGTAACCTTAGTTCGAATAAACCAGCCAGTATTTTAAATTGTGAACAAATGCATCTCTTGAAGCTGCTGTTTAGCTGCAGAAACATCTCTTCTACAGCTGCTAGAAATGCTCCTAGTGCAAAATATGCCTACTGGCAGCTGCCAAGCCTCCCTGCTGCCTAGCAGGATCTAAGGACATGGCTCTTGGCACCGTGGCTTCTGGAGCCTATTCCCACCATGGGGAATGGCAACACCTGAGCAGCAAGGCCTGCTATTTCAGCCATTTCCCTCTAACAGCACCAGTCAGTGTTATTTTACCACCAGTATCTTACTTCATCCCAGAAATGACCACTCCCCATCATCATCATTTGAACTTGAACAATTTAGTGCAAATCAGCAGCAAATATGCACAGATAAACACATAAATATGCACAAATAAACACATAAAATGCTGTTCTACACTCTATGCCCTCTATATTCCCTATTTGTAACACTGGACTCCAATGTTTACATGGCTTGAAGAACTATCAGAAACAGGATGTCATACTCTTAGAGCCTGGACAGGGTAAGCCTGTTTGTCCATTCCACTATGAATGGATGGACACAACTTCTAATTCAGTAGGAACTACAAACTGGCTCCCCATGTTCAGTGCTTTTTGCTGGCTTTAGAGTCTGTATAAGGAGTGCAAACCCTCAGGATTAGGATTAACCATTTCTGCCAATCCAAGAAGTCGAATGAGATGTCATTCTTTCTACGAACCATCTGCCCATAAAACAGGATAGGAGGGATGGCAGATTCACAGCAAGTGAGTGTATAGTTGGATCATTAATACTAATTGCTAATTTTACAGTGGGTGTTTCCCAATTACCACTCAGTAAGAACTATGCTCACTGGCCATCACAGGACAGCCAGAGTAACTACTTGTTTCAGGAACTGTACTACTGGACATTTACATGGTGCTAGTATGACTTGTGGGCCTTTTTAATAATTCAGATTATTTATAATAATTCAGGTCTTACTTCTCTGAAAAATTCTCAAGAACCCATTTTATTCAAATAAGCCACACTCTCTTTTCTGAAACACAGATTTTTAAATGAAAGAGCAGCCCCAAACCAATATATTATTGTTCAATGTTGAAAGTTTTTAAAATGTAAGTATTTCAACATGCATGACACACCATACCTGCTGGAGATATCTGCAAGGTTTAAACTCCAGGTTAAGAGCTCATTTGAATTCATTTTTATAGAGCATTCAGTCTTGGGAAGCACATTTCTGAGATCCATATTATAAAGAATTTCCAGCACCTGCAGACACAATTCACAAACAAAGAATTGACAGACAGTCTCGACAGGAATGTGCACATTTGAGATCAATAAAACACTGACTTAAGCTCCACTCCAAGAACACAAATATTCTCTCTGGACAGTTCCAAGAAAGGAAAGAGGAAGTTCTTGATTTTACACAAGAACATCTGTTGCAACATTATTGCACAGCTCCTGTTAAGTGTAAAAAAATCCCAACTACCCACCTACTACTTAAAAAGCATGTTCAAAACATATTTTTGAACATTACAAATATAATCTAACAATTAAAAACATAATTTACTGAAAACTTACAAAATGTCAATAAAAAAAGCACTCCCTTACCTTGCAAAAACACTGGGAATTTGTTTCCTTCAGAGCCATTATAAGAAGAGTGTCTTCCAAATCAGTGAGTAAACATAATACACCTCCTCTTCCCTCTGCAATCTGCTTGGAATTTCTTTGTTTCAGCCACAGCAGTATTGCTTCCAATGCCAGCAGACGCACTTCATGAAATTCACAGTGCAAGAGATGAGCTACTGACAGTGAGGGCTTGGCCATTTCCTTTGCAGCAGCTGAACCACAGCTCTGGATGTCAGGACCTGCAGCCACTGACAGCATGGATATTACAAGTTTGGTGATGCTCTGGAGATACTGTATCAGTCCTGGTACTGCAGATGAGTAGGGAATACCAGACACCAATTCCGAATCTGAAATTACACTGTTCATCTCTTCCCAAAAGTCAAGCAATTGCATTCCTGGAATGAGAGTAACACTTAGTAAAGTGAACAAATAGATGATGGTACCATCTGCTCCAGACCATGAAGTTGACAAATATCAGGTAAGCAAAAGGTATCATAAGGTAAATTCAGGCATAAAATGAAAATCAGAGTTCTCCTTCATTTTAAACTGATTCCAAATTATAAAAAAGCTTTGCTAAATATCACATGTATTCATATTTAAATCAAAAGAAACAAGGACACAAATTTTTCTGTGAATTATGATTGTTCAACACATGAGTTGAAAGTTTCAAACGACTTAAAAAATGCTACAGTACCTTGCAGATTGCCTACAATCTTTACCGATTACATCTGTTTAGTAAGTATTTCTTTAAATCATTACAATATTGCAAATTGTACAAGCCTACTATTTCTACCACTGCAGAAAGTGATTAACACAAATAAACTATTAAACATACGTGGGAAAAAAATGTAGATAGTTAACTCTAAAATCAGTGACCAGACTGAACAAAGTGCTGTCTGTCAGACTATTCAGCTGCAACTGAAATCAGGAGAAATGATGACAGAGGCCATTCTGATAATATTGAATATCTCATGCCTTCATAGTTTTAGTCAGGAAAATTGCTATTAAGAAGATGTCCCTTTGAGATAAATAGACCTGTCCTGTGTGTATCAGTCTAAATAATTTACTTATTAAAAAAACAGGATGCTTTTCCTATTCTCTATTCATTTTGAACAGTTAACATAGCTAAGAAAACAAAGGAGCTGCGCTGTAACTCCTCTTACGTCACAGGAACTGTGACATTTCAGCCATTTACATTGGTGCAACCTTGTCCACATGGCCCAGCACAGCCTGAGAACCTTCTGTAGTGCTTTGGCCACCTCCTGGAGTGAACAAAGAGGCCACTGCCATCTGTGATACCAGAGGGTTTCAGGCTTTAGCATAGTTGGCAATGTAGACACAACATGAAAGAAAAAAGTCATCAATGGTCTTATCTCACACCCATATAGACTGAAATACTCATGTGTCCTGAGTTCAGCCTTCTTCTCCATCATCAGAAGGAATGAACCATTTTATAATATTGAAAACATTTTGCCCACTTCAGTCTGTATAGTTTGGTCTGCAAGAAAATGAACATGCTCTATCCCACAAAATTCAAATGCAAGTAGGGGAAAATCACAAAAGATCAGAGAACAGTGCCACTAGTGCTAGGGGATATTGGAAGTTTAGGGCTTTTTTTAAATGTAAAAATGCACTAAAGGTAAATACAAAGATTAAACAAACTTATATTTCTTCAGTATCTGCAAGAATACAATTAATTACCATGCAACTTTGCTATTTATAATTAAACATTGAGCACTGCTAAAAGCCTGTCCAAATAGTCCCACTAAATTCCTGAATTTGACATGAAGCTGCAGCACAAATATAGATTCATTTTTCTGCCCATGAAGACATTTCCCTAAGCCTTCTATTTACAGTTAAATATCCTGCCCTTTCATATTCAGATTCTTCCAAAGCCATCTTAATTTGTTTGACATTTACACAGAAAGTTGGCATGGTTGTATGCTGTTTAGCACATAAGACAGAACCATTTCTGAGTAATTCTGGACACGCTTCAAAGAAATCTAGCATTTGTAAAAAATTTTCCGACATATTGCCCAACCATTAGTTCTGTCATTCACATTTTCACTACAGTTTCTTTTCTGAAGGGACTTGATGCAGTCAAAGGAACTCCAGTATCAGTGTGAAGCTGTCTCACAGCATTATGCTCTACAGGACACAGCTGACTTCCGTCTCATAGCAATGAAAACCTGTATATTTTCTTTGCAACATTTCTAAACCCCCTCCAAACACACTGCTTTTACACACTGGCATCACAACATAAACTGGCATTAATGCCCGTGTCACACGACGCGTATCCAACTGACAGAATTCCTTAATTTCTGAACTGTCTGGTTGCCTTGGAGAGGGATTAGGCCTTCATCTCAGTCATTACACAGCCTGAGTCCACAGACAGCAGTTTAACAACAGAAATAATCCCAGGCAGCTGAAAGAAAAAGGTTCAAGGTCAAACGCCTCAGCTCAAGAAGAGATACAGCTTCAGTTTGGGAGCACTCCTCTCGAGTTCCTACCTGCTCCCCTCCTCAGCTGCCTTTCAGCAGCACACACATCAACCAGCTCAGCTCTTCAAACCAAGGGTGTATTTGTCTACTGCAAAAGAAATGCTTTTATCTCCTGTCCATGTTGCTGTACATTGAGGTAAGCTGCATGCAAGCAGTAATGGGAAACCTGACAGGATGGCAGAGTCAAAGCTCCGGAGCAGGGGAAGGCAGAGTAGTATTAAGTGCACACAGAGAGAAATAGAGAAGGAGCAAGAGAGAGAGAGAGGAAAAAAAAATAGGAGAAGGGGGGAGGGTGTGTCTTCTATTTTGTTGGTGTCAGTGCTGCCAACTTTGCCAGAGCCTGCAACTCAATATCAGAGAGAGTGGTGACCCTCCCATGGACTCCAAGAGCTGGCCATGCACTGACCTTCCAACTCAGCAAACTTTTGCTGGTATTTTGCAAGGCCAGCACAACTTCTCTTCATGTTTTCATCTTTGAAGGGGAAAACTACTCTCATATAAAAAAACATAGTGAAGCTACTCACTCCCAGAGCTACCAGCTTGCAGAGACTGTGATACGAGAGTCTTTGGCAACAGATCCTCTTTTTCTGTACATATCAAATACTTCTGCTTTGGAAGTCTTCTGGGTGACTTCTTTTTTTCCCATGCAATTGTGAAAGACTGCAGACACTATGGCTCATCTATTTTACAGAAAGTGTCTTTAAAACTGGATGTCTCAATGGCAAGGCCATCAGCAAAATAAGACGGTCTGAATATTTGCTTAGCCTCAGCACACCAGAAAGCAAATCTTTCTGCATTCATCTTGTGTTCCACATGCTCTCCACCACTCTTTTTTCACACAAATATGTTCAAAAGGAAAGAATGCCTTTGACTTATTACAATGCAGTGGAAATATTCCTACTTTCAACTTCATCACTAAGAAATCTTTCCAGGCTTTCATGTAAATGTTTTCTCGTCTGCTTAGCTTTAAGTAAACTTTTTCCTTTGACTTACATCAAAATATCCAACTAAACCAGAAAACCACATTGGTTCCCAGAGTAAATGTCAGCCTCTGTTGTTAAGATACAGTAACAACATACTGTTATTTACAAACAAACATCACTGTACAGTTTGAATGACCAGCTGCTGTGAGAAGGAAGAACAAATTTTGGCTGACCAAAGAAGGGTCCTGGCAAACAGCAGTCTCTCCAGGATGCTGACAGATGCAAAAGAGCCCCCAAGAACTAAGTGGATTTAATTTTACTTTTTCGCCCTTAAGGATTGCTTCATTTGTGGGACAGGAAGAATTTCAGCCCGCTTCTAGTAGAGGAGACATCTTACACAACCACTCGGTTCTCTTCAACACCCGACACAAACATCCTCAATCCCTCTGTGTCCCCCACGCTGATCTACACATATGTCATCTATGTCACGGCATCCAGGTTTGAGGGGCTGGTTTATTAATCCTACTTGTGCTAAACTGATGTTCTGCCACGTATATGAAGTAAAATGGTCTTTCACCATCTGAAAATGAAGAGGAAAGGAAGAGGAGGAGAAGAATGGAATTAGGAATGGATGATTCTCCAGTTATAAACCTCCTCAAAATTTAGTGGCTCCCGAAGCTGCGTCCTGCCCGTCTCCCCTCTGCTCTTCCCTGCAGTGGCAGGCAGGACCTATTCAGCCTGTTCCCAGAGTAAGCAGATACACAGAGCAAGGACACAAAAATGTCCCTGCTCAGGGAGTAACAAACCATCAGCTGATACTTCATCTCAATCTGCTCAAAAGTGAGAGAACTAATCTGACTTCCTTCCATATTTAAATCTAAACTTGCTTCATCTCCTTGCAGAGTTGATACATTTCTGTAGGATTTGGTAATTTCACAGTGATTATTTAGCCACTGCCAAGTGGACAACTCTCCTGACCACCAGGTGTACTGTGTGAGGGGCTTCCTTTTCTACATGTGATTAGCATAGCTCTAAGTATTTGCACACTTCTGGATAAATATTGAGATTAAATCCTGTATGCAGGCCCTCGAGCATCCAAACCATCTTCCATGTTCCTACCACAGGCTCCAGAAAAAAAGAACAAAGCAGGGAAAAAGGGGGGAAGTTACTCCCAGCATCAGAAAACTTACTGACACTCTGCAAGGGCAGACAAAAACTGCAAGAGCAGCAATAAAATGCTCTGTGCCTGCAGTATATTGTTATGGGAAGGGGTTCTGAGCATTAAAAATCTGGATATTCATCATTATTCAACAAGACCAGCAAGAAAGCATAATTGTTTATGAACTGAGGTTAAAATCCACTCTCAAACTCCCGTCTACAGATATCTGAAGAGATCATATGAATAGGGAGTAGGCTGAGAGGTAATCAGTGCCAAGAAGAGATTTTCCTAGACAAATATTAAGGAAAAGTATTTTCTTTTGTGTTTTTCCTTTTTATTAAAAGTGGATTAAGGCAAAGTCACTGCTAAATGGAAATAAAACCACAAAGAGAACAGAAAAGTCTGTTTCATTACACAGCCATACTAAGGTGACTGTTGATCATAAAAAGGGCATATTTTAAGCAGCATGTTTTCTTTTAAAGACATCTGCAACTTCTTCAACATCAGAGACTAAGCATCAAAACTCACAATACAATTCAAAACTGCAAACATGACTGATTACCAGAATCCACGGATAATTTATTGCTGAGGACACAAGTATCCCATTGCATTTTGTACAGCATAAGGGAAAGTTTCCAAAGGAAAAAAGAAGGGAAAAAAGCCCACATTATATCTGGACACTGAAATAGCTGGTTTTTCTTACAGGTATTTTTTCTTACAGCTTCTCTCTGGCCCAGCACTGAGTTTTCCAGTATTTTGCATTCATATAAAATCATAAAACCCCATGGAGACAGTGCAAGTCAGTCAGTAGTACATGTTGGAATCTAAAGAGAACTGATTTTGAAAGGACAAGCAATCTCTGTCTTCACATGGGGACAGAATTTTAACTGCTAACGTTAATACACATGATCAATTCCACTTTCCCCTTATTTCATGGAACACCTTCCCATATTCCCTGGTCAACACAGCATTCCAGCAGTATCATGCCTACCCTCCACAACCTTCCTTTGATCACTGTCACTGCCACCATTCAAAAATCACTTTTATTTTCCTCCTCCTCCACTTGTGTCACAAGTTCTGCCTCCAGTGTTTCTTTGACAGCTGTTGGTGTTGCACATATCCATCTCCTTTCTCCAAAAATCTTTTCTTTTCAGCCTTGGTCCATTTGTTTTGTTCTTCTGTCTCACACTAACTTTTGCTCCGTCTTCGGACCACCTCAGCATCCCTCATTTCTTCTGCCTCTGGCATTTCACTCTCCAGGCAGCTCCCAGTCACTCCCTGTGTCTTGGACTTCCAACAATGCCACCCTCAACTTCTTCATTCTCCTGTCTGCATTGAATTAGAACACTGAGTACCTAAAAACATGTCCTTTTGACTTGTCTAATTTAATGTTAGTGGGCACAGACCCTTTAGACGATCTTGTAAATATGTTTTAAATCTTTACCTTCCTTAAATCAGAAAAAAAAACCAAAAAAAAAAAAACAGTGCCAGAGTCAATACACCAGCAAACTTTATATAATTTCTGACAACATAAAAAAAAACAACTGCCTTCAATTTGTTAAGAATGAATTTAAGTTTAAGCTAATTAGACCAAATAACCATTTGGTCTAACGAGCTGCCAGTTTTTATTCACATAGTTCTTTGGCCACCCTTCTTAAGGATCTAGGTAAAAACAGTTAAAGTATGGCTAAAATAATCAACCCAGTTATCCCTGACAAATTTTTACCATTCAAAAAATGTAATTTTTTAAGTTAGCCTGCAGGAAAAACTCAGCTACCCATCTTTTAGATCCTTTATAAAGTAAGAAAAGATTAAGTATGAAACAGAAAAAAAGTGGCCACGGCCTTCAAATGCTATTTAAAAGTCCTAGAAATCACATAATTTGGTCAAACACTTAAGACATTCCTATGTAAAGACCCGTTTGTGCTTTCCTTGCAGAGCATTGCAAAGCATCCAGAAGTTTCATAATCCACATTATTTCTATCAAAGAATATTATAACTTCTAATTAAAAAGGACACATATAACCAAGAGAATGGTATTTGCATTGTATGTTATTTAAAACAGTGTTTTGTATTTGAGGACAAAACCTGCAGACAGTTGAAATAGTAGCCCATGTTTCTGATCACATACACACACACACACACGTGCAGTGCACAGTCTGTTTTGCAACCATTTCTTTAGACTGTGAGCAGCATTTAAGAATCTTAACCAAGCTACATCTACAGAAGGTTTAAGTATTTGGTAGATATCAAGAAAATGCAAGTATGTTTTTGTAAAACTCAAGGAAAGAAAATAAGTAAAAGTAGAATAGTGGCTGCTGCATTTCGGTATCAAAACAATCTCTTTATTAACAGGATTAATCATGTAAATACTAAGTAATTGTTCCATGTTTGACAACAACACTGGAGTTTGGTTAATTTCAAGAACTTTTATAAATTCTTCCACCTCAAATGTAGAAAGCAAAAATGTTTGGTTAGACTACAAGTGGTATCTTTTCCTAAATCACAGATTCATCCTATTTGACGTCCTTTTAAAATGTTTTCTCTTCCCCACCAAACTTGAATTTTGAAGACACTACACTTGACAACAGGCCAAACCCCAGCAGATTGCCAGCATATATACAGAGTAAAGCAACAACTCGGCAGGATTATCTTTAGCAAAATTTTCTTTCATCTTTTCCCTCTTCTGTTCTACATCCTACTGCACTTACATTGACAGGCCTCTATCAACAAGTGCCATTTTTTGGAACACACCTCTGGCCAAAATGCACTTCTATTAGTCAAGTATACTATAGAGTTGCATCCATTTTTCCCTTTCATGAAATGACAAAATACTACTAGAAAACCTTTTCAAGATGTGAGCAATACGGAAAATGTGACCACTCTGTCTTGTGGCATTTTTCAACTGTTACAGAGAGACAGAGCATCCCAGATCTGAGCTTTCACTGCAATTCAACACTCCGGCTCCTGCGTTACCAGCACTGCAGTTCACAGAAATACTCCCATCTTGTTTTGCTTTAAACACCAATTTCCAGATCTGAAAGCGGGAATGTCTATGACACCTCTTCTCAGAAGTTCACATACTCAACAGAGGAATGTTATTTAGTGAAACAGTGTATCACACCAGAGTCCTGTATTCCATCTCTTGCAACGCCCATCTCTGAGTGCACAGGAAAGCATGTAACCTCAGAAGCACACATGGATCTGGAGCTCTACAGCTCGATGGACATCTTCTTCTAACTCCTCCTGATCAAAGCTTGTGAATTTGTAAATAATCATATACACAGCTAATGCTGGATATCTTCTCACCTGGACTTGGGATCATTTTTCCCACCCCAATATGCCTACAAATGTTACTTTATTCCTCTGTAATATTTGAAGCAGGGTGGAAGTGCCAGAATATCCTCTGCAAGAGGATGGCATTGTTCTCCCATAAGAATGAAAAGGCCCTAGACATCTGTGACTTCTGATCCATAGAAATAGTTAATGTGGAGAAAATACATCAAAGAGGTCTGCAAGAACAAATTCCCTGAACACTATTAATAATTATTAATAGTGACAATAGACATTAGCTCAAATAATCCTATAACTGGTAAGAACTTTCTTTACTCTCAATAAAGATAAGAATGGTATTTCTATATTTTAACTTTTTTATTTTTTTTAAGGCTTGCTTCCAACCACGATTGATAACAGAATAAAAATATTTTAAAGTTTATATAGTCTTAGCATTATGTATTGTCTCAGCATATCTGAAAGCCCTCAGGCACATCAGGAGCTGAGAAAAAAGTTCTAGATTTTGCCTATCACCTCAAGGAAAGAAAACTGTCTTTTCCCACTGACATGAATCAGGTAACACTTCCATCCAGTCCAGCAAATAGGAATAACTGTGGGGTTGGGTTGCTTTGTTTTGTTTAAGATAAATAATCATCATTTAACCAGCAGTAAATTTTTAGCTGGACAAGATGCTTTTGGTATCCATTAGTCCCTGCCTTCCTTAGCTGACATTTTAAAGCCGATGTTTTTTGAATTTGTGAAGTGAATTCCCTAAGCACTATCCTGCACTTTAAGAGACAGATTTTATTAATTGGAAACAACAAATCACTTACAGAAAATAATCATAATGTAGGAAAGACCTAGGCAGAGCTGTACTCTGAAAACCTCTTTGTAATTGTAGCCCCTTTAGACAGGCATAATCAATTAGAAGTGGTCTGATTTTAACCAGTTGCAGGCTCATTACATTGCATTCCCATTTCTGTTGATGAAAATCAGTTTCAGCCTGTGGCCTGGAACTCATATACAGCACTTCCTGGGGCCTCTTAGATAAACACATCAAGAAACAGTTTTATTTGGATTTGTCCCTCACCCTTTATTCATTGAAACAACTTTACAAATCAAGATTAGAACAGAGAAAAATTGGCTCAAAACCAGAGATATGCATGTATGAGTAAGATATTTAATCTCAGAAAAGTATAATGCTTCAATTAATAACCATATCTTATAAACGTTTAAATGGGAGATTCAAAACATTCAGTTTTAACTGGAGAGTTTAGTCTTTCTCTTACTGTGTCATGGGACACTCAGTTTCTATTTAATATAAACACATTACTCTGTCCTTTCAGAAGGGCTTCTTGCCTGTGATACGTAAAATTGTCCCCAGTGTATCTTCAAGTTTTCAAAATAGTACTTCCAGCCTAAGTTTTTACTCTCTGTAGACAGTGCCTGAAATATGTAATTTTAAACCTATGTAGGAATGAAACTTTTAAGCAAAACAATACTAATGAACTATCCCCAAGCAGAGAGAATCTGCAAAAATAATTGCTTTCCTTCTGCAGAAATTGTAACTTACAGCACCAAGGTTTGCTACAGTCCACATGAGCTTTGAAAAATAAATGAATTCACTACAGTTGGTAATCCAGCCACAGCATGGTGCAATCCCTCAGGCTCAAAGGGCTATTCACAAGTCAGGGGCATTAAAAAAAAAGGAGGCGAGTTTCCTGGTGTGGGGAGGTCCATAAAAGCCTTTGCGAATGTGCAGCAATTGTTTAAAACCAGAACAGATAAAAAAATCCCAAGGATAACTGAAATAGGGAAGAGACTGATAAAGGAAATAAAATGCCCACTAAGTAAGCAAAACAAGGAGCCCTCCCCTGGAGTACTGGCTGTTCCTTCCTAAAAGAAAATACAAAAATAGAGCTGAAGGGTGAGTGACAAGAATAGTCAGAAGATGAAAAAACTTCAGATGAAGAGAACAGAGAAAAACTAGGATGATTCATACCACCAAGGAGCTGAACAGAGGTAGAGGATCATGATTAAAAAAGTCTAAAAATTAACAGTCTCAAAAGGATCTCTCTTTTAAAAAGGAGTATTCAAAATAAAAAAGTAAAAAGGGTGATGAGCCCAAATATGGTTGAGGGAGGCTTTGGGGGTTGTTTTTGTTCATTCTGTAGTTATGATACACAGCTAGACTCCTTAATGTGCTGCAAAGGATTACTGCTAAGGGGAATGGCACATGAGGATTTAAAAATCTTTATTTTGTAGTAATAACAAAAATAAGTAAATACATATTGTAATATAAGAATTATTGATGGTAGATACAGCTTAGCCCCAGGAAAACCAATAAAGAGCCAGGAAAAAAAAATTATCCCTCCAGACATGTTATATTGAAACTGCTTTAGATAATGTGGTGCATTCCACCCTACATAGCATGTGGCCCTTGCCTAGTCACTCTGTATGTCTGTCCTTCTGTTGTACAGGCTGGTTCTGCATCAACCCATCTGAAGAAGTTCATTTCAGACATGTTCATCACCAATTTGCTCTCCTAACAACTATCACCACTATTTGAACTGTACATTCACAAGATATCACACCAATAGCAATTTTAGAATTAGAATGGAACTACATCAACTAAAGGTCTAGGCAAAAAAAGCAGAAGGAATTTGTTTTAAAATTAACATGACTATCTGAAATAAAAAAGGGCTCCAGTGACTTAAATACAGTGTTATGAATTTTAATGAAATGACAATTCATTAATTGCCTTCCTGGACTGACAAGGTAATTTATTACTCACTTGTTCATAATAAATGAACAAAACAGGCCCACAAGGAAGCTACTAACAGCTGACTGAAAGCTGCCTACACACTGGCACACATCAAAGGGTGTTCCTTCCTCCATACCTTTGTTTTTCGTATTGTCCAAAGTTTGTTTTGTACTGTTGCTAACTGTAATCTACAACATTAAAACCACTGATAGTTCTCACTGGTCCTTCAAAAAATTCCCACTGATAAAGAATCAGAATAAAAAAAAAAACTGAAAGAAGCTCTCAGAGCTGTTTTTTATAAAACTTCTAAACATTAGAAAATATTTTCTCTGAAACTATTTCAGGTATCTCACAAAGCAACACTTCTGTGGCTTTCTGAAAAGGTTAAAGTAGCAACAGTCCAGGATTCGGATTTTGGATCAAAAAACCATTTTGGAACATGGAAAGGATATTTTTTGTCGTTAGCCATTCTAGGACTAGGAATACTGCAAGATCATCACTTCAAGCCTTGTCATGGAGCCATTCCTCAGTTTTCTCCTCAACAAAACCTAGGACTAGCTCTTGAGAAGGCAGAATAAAGGTCCTTCTTCATCAAAGCACTAAAGGATTCCAGAATTCAGTAGAGACCTTGAGCACAAGTAATATCTTACTGTTTATCCAGATTCAACAGAGCTTGGAAATAGATACAGGTATTTAATTCAACGTATAGAATAGTATATTTGACTTACCTTGCTTTTGAAACTTCTCCAGGTGAGTACTCAACATCACAAGGACATCAAGATAGGCAGCTCTGGTCACCAAACAAGGATTTAGCCTAAAAAAAAAAAATCAAGTTTTTGAAGCTTAAATCCTTATAACCTTATGCTCAGAAACAGGAGCAAAACCAAACTAGTTCGGCATGTCTATTTGAATTAATGAATTGGTCAAATTAGACTGCATATATAAAATAATAAGGCCAAGTTATCTAAGCTTCACTTCCTGGTCCATTCTGAGAGACAGTGTCCTCTGCAGAACTGGCAACACCTTCCTCCTCCAGCCATTCCACTAAATGGCAGTTGATACATTTCATTATTAGTGGATGAACCAACTCCTTGGAGCACCTACTACGTCTTTGCTTTGTTTATAGATAATGTGTGTAACTAAATGCATCAACGAAAAGAAATCTTCAGTTCTTACTGTTACAGCTTATAAATGAGAAACTTCCCCTGCAAGGTACCTGCTACATTTTAATGGCCACAGCTCTCTCATTGTTCTGATGAAGACCAGAAGTTTTCATGTTTTTAAAATTAGGCATTTCTTTTTCCAAACAAGAATATTTAGGATTTTGTGTATATAATGGAAATAGGTAATAAGCTACTTTCTGCTCTCTCTTTTCAATTTGCCAGTGAGAAGCATCCATTTTCTCTTCAATTAGAAAAATAAAATTAGGTTAACAACTTCATTTTTCTTTGCATTACTATCACTGAAACATATTTAGCCATGAAAACTATTTTAGAACATAACTTAAAAAATGAACAAACAGGAAATCTAATTCAAAATACAGAAATTATTCTGAAGAGCCCAATGGGACTTGTACTAAAACAAAAACTCTCAGAATCAAGCAGCACAAGCTTGAAGTATGACTAATTGTGTTCAGTATTTCATTTTTATTTTATCTGGCACTTCCTTTGTATGCTTATTTTGATGTTTGAAACTGCTTCAAAAATTGTTAATTAAAAATGTTCCAACAAACATTCTGAACTCTATCGTCTTTAAAATTCAAGGAAAAAAAAAAAAGTTTTTTCAAGTAAAATATGTGACCATGACATAAAAATGAAAGGTTGGAGGTTCTTACATAGTTTGGCCGCTGTATTTGCCTATGGAGAGTTAGCCTATGAACCTATTAAAAAAGACAACTTTAACCAGAAACATTTTTCTCACCTTCAGTAATAAACCCGGCAAGAAGCCTAAAATACTTATGCTTTTATGGCCTACAATATTAGGCATACACATAACACACAGCAGAATATGTGTCACCAGGATCTCTCTTTAGAAGAGTTTTTTTCTCCTTTTGCATAGAAAGAGACCTTTTGGACACTTTTTACTATTGAAGTAGTCTAGGTTCATACCTCCTCAAACTTCTTCATGTCTGCCTCCTACCACTTGCCTTAAAGCACAAGAGCTAAAAGCTGCCTGCTGAGAAGATGCACATCAACAAGAACCAAAGTCTTAAGAACTCAAAGCAATTTTATTACGGCCTATTTTTGAAGAGTCGTATTAGGCAGACTTTATTTCTATCCACCTGGTTAATCAAAGATCTTTCCTGTTTCTTGGGCATCCAGTTGCTGCCTAAGTTGTTGTTCTCAAATGTGTGTGAAAACACCACCAAGGAATACACACGGAGTTGGGAGCCCAATCCGTGAGAAAACAGAGGGACTGATCAGTCAAAGGCTCAGAAGGACAACAAACCCAAGCTGCCACAAAAGTTTTCAGCCAATATGAGGAATCTAACGGGTCTACTGCACTTCAGCTCCCTCAAAAAATGGAAGACTCGCTTATCGTTCTGTGTTTTCAGTAGAAAGAAAATTTCCAATGTACAAACTCTGCCTTGGGCAAAACATGGCTGATGCAACTTTTACTGAAGAAGAGGCAACAGCAACGCTGGCATGTTTTTTATTCTAGTCCAGCTTTTAAGCACTTACCACTTCATTTTAAGTATGTACATATGCATGTTTTGATTTTGAAATGAGATTTTTCCAGCACAAAACATGCCAAACGTTTGTCCTTGGCTGGTTCTGTTGCTCTGGTGATGCTAGTGAATTCTTATCCATAAGTGCCAGACGGACACAACAGGAAATTCAGTTTTCCAAAACCAAGAAACTTCAGTGCTGTTCAGACTGTAGCAGAAAGCTCAATCTTGAAGACAATCAAACTGTGATTTATGTAACAGATCTGACAGCCAAAAATCACAATGCTGAACATTTCAAATGATGCACTGCACAGTATTTAACACGACCTGTTCGTGCAGAACTTCAGCAACAAGAGTGGAAATAGTAAAAGCTGTTTCCTTTTTAGCACCAATACCAATAAAGTGGTGTTCTCATAAACAAGATCTGAGGAAATCTGTCTCCAAACAAAAAAGTCACAGCAGTAGGAAAAGGGTGGAGCTCCAGACAGGTGGAACAGCATTCCTTTTTTGCTGTCCAAAACCCCAAAATTATTTAATTTACCTTCCAACTTGGTTAATAACGGAAACAAATACATCATATGTTCACTCCAGATGATAAACTGTAGATGACTCTGAACGGGGTAGAGCTAAAGATGGTCAGGACTCTCATATCTAAGGGTATATTCACCCAGAAATATAAAATAGCTATCAAAATAATATTCATACTATTACATATCTATTCTAATAGCAGGCTAGTGATGCCAGGGCACAGATCCATACCTGATTAAAGCAATGCTTTGTCTATGCCAGCCAGTAGTTAGGTGTAACAACAGCACATCTGGAAGTCAAAGAGCTGGCACCAAAGCCCAAATGGCCACCTGATATACCGCATCCAGATGCCTTAAATTGTAATTTTCAGAAGTTCAATTTGTTGCTTTGTGTTTGGATATAGAGCTTATAGCCAGCCTGCTCCGGGAATCTTACTGCACTTAAGAGTTTGCCCCACACTTTCTAGTACTCCTTCATAATGCTCTCACTTGGAGCTTGACTGTCCAGGTGGAAATAAAAATCAGGTCACAGGCAACTGCTGCATTAAGTTTCACGAACAGCTAATACTGCAGAATGTTTCAACACATCTGACTGAAGAGAGGTCAAAGGCTGTCTGCCCTGAGTAACATGCGAAACTCAAGCACTGTCACAGACTGGACCTGCCAGGCAGAGGGAAGGAAGACTCTTGCAACAGGCAGGAACAGAAAGGATTACTACTTCAGATTACTACTTAGCAAGAACAAGATGCAGAAAAAACATAATTCTAATTTAATCAAGGAGAATGAAATGATGATTAGAGGAGCTGCTGTGTCCCTACCAGATCATTCTAAGAGGACAGGCTGAGAGAGTTGGGATTGTTCAGCCTCAAAAAGATTGCAGCCTTCCAGTACCTAAAGGGAGCCTGCAAGAAAGAAACTTTACAAGAGCCTGTAGTGACAGAACAAGGGGGAATGGATTCAAGCTGAATGAGAGCAGGCTCAGATTATATATCAAGAAAAAATCCTTTGCTGTGAGTGTCGTGAGGCACTGGAATAGGCTGCCCAGACCAGTTGTGCATGTCCCATATCTGGAGGCGTTCAAGGCCAGCCTGGATGGGGCTCTGAAGAACCTTCTAGTTGAAGGTACCCCAAGCTCACAGTAGAGGAGTTGGAACTAGTCTTTAAGGTCCCTTTCAACCCAGGTGATTCTATGAGTCTACGACCACAGAACACCACAGAATATACAAGGTCATTAAAAGAATACAAGTCAAAAAAGTTAAAGGGACTGAAGATTTTAAAGGGTTGACCCTTTTTTCTTTGCCTTTTTTTTTTTTTTTTTNNCTTTTTTTTTTTTTTTTTCCCTTGTAATGGCCCAAAGCTCTAGCCTAACAGTATCTTCACTATGATGGAATAAATGTCTCTTTTTTCTTACTATTTTAGGTAGGCCTGGCTGAACAGAAGAAAATCTGAAAACACAGGTGCCAGTTTGCATACTACTGACACTTCATAGCAGATTTCTGGAATAGATCCTGAAAATAAAAGTCTTCCAAATCTACTCAACTTCTTGTCATTAATGCTGAACAAGTCATTGGGGATAGAATAGACAGACTTCTTTGCAATTGCATTTTCAATTCTGGCATGTGAATATAAAATTCAAAAAGAGTTCAAGATACTTGCAGGAGGAAGACTTTCGTTAGCCGTTAAGAGTCCAGGGACTTTTTTTCAAGGAAAAAGATTAATGGAGCTAAAGAGTCCATTAAAATTCACAGGCTCCCATTCATATGCCTTTGAAGAGGCCTAGGTTAAGCACTTATAGAATATTATATGACCAGAATAACAAAGAGCTATTTGTTTTCAACAAGGAACTGCCTGGTAGGCGAATGAGGAAGCATTTCCTTCAGGAGATATTCCCTCTCCGGAGATGTAAATCAGATCAGGCAGGTTCAGAAGCTCCATGTGCAACATTGGGGTTTGCTCCAGCTGGCTTTGGCTACCCACGGTAGCAGTAGGGCTGCTTTGATTTCTGCTCTGCCTTTACCTCCACTAAGTACCATTGATTGCAGCATAGGACTATGCAACTGAAATCAATCCTAGACTCTCACAGCTTGGAGCTCTACAAATATTATCTTTAAAATGTTTGATTCACCTTTTATAGTTAAGTCAAGATGAATTTGAGGTAGTCATTGGTTTGCTTATTTTGGATGGCAGACCTAATGCAAACCAAACTGGCATTTATTGAAGAAATCAGCAATATGTGGTCAGAGACCTCCTGTGTACTTGGCTCCCGCAACTTCATTGCTTCAACAGTATCAGCAACACATGGCTTAACTTTTAAAATTAAGTTTCTCCTCTATAACTGTTTAGTTGAAACAAGAGCAACATTAATGAATTACGAGCAAATTACCTTCTTTTCCAAAAGAAACAACAAGGAGCAAAGAACATGGAAACCTCACACATTTGGCCTCAATTCTGTCAGAACACTGGGAAAAAGACAATCTCTTGCTTCTGTAACCACTAATGTTTGCAGAGGCCCTTAAACAGCATTTCCGCTTATTAAGGGGCACCATTTATAACCATCCAGATTTCTGTATTTAAGGCAGGATGCCAACACTCCTTTACAGAAAGCACCAAAGAATTTTGATGCACAACTTCTGCAGATTCTCATTATCTCCCCAAACCCCCAGTTTTCAATGACAGATTACTTAAGAAGCTGACAGCTATTTTATTGTGAATCATTCCTCTTTTTCCACCTCACTTCAAGATGAGCAACAACAACTGCACCATTAATTTATTGGATTTGTTACATAAATCAGACAGATACAACCTAGTGATTATGAAATCAAAGCAATTCATGTTAATGTTTATTGCATTAGCTTTTGGTTATTCTAAAAATTCAATGTTTTCCAAAGAGGTGGTTTATTTTGCTCATATTTTTCCTCATTAGGAAACAGATGTTGGAAAACTATTAGCAGAACAAGCACTGTTTAATATACAGCAACTTACAATATTTACTAAAAATTTAACAACATAAAAATCAAAGCGTATTTCCTCAAACTCTCAATGAGAACTAAGAAATTTCAAATGCAACGTGACATTTAATGTTTCTTAAATAAAAATGCATAATATCTCTCTTGTGGATGGTTAATTGGATGGAGATTGGTTAATCTCAGCTCCAAACTTTAAAGACTGATGACAAGATTTGGATAATGAATCAAGCTGATGAAGAACTTTTATCAAAACTATACAACTCACAAAGTCACCTACAAATCTTTGTATTTTGTCCAAAAACGTCACAACATACTCTTAAGCATCAGGGTAAAGACACCAGAGCTGGCAAGATTACAATGGCAACCCCATCAAAGGTCAATTCAGAGCTACCTTGTGAAGAAGAGGAGATCCATCTTAATGACTTGCATGACTGTTTTCATTTCAATTTTCAAAGTGATCAATTAATTAAATGAACTGCCTACTCCCTCTCTGATCTTCAATGAAAAAGTCACTGTTACTCTAGTGCTGTATGTCTCTGGAGGCTTTGGAAAGGCTGAAAAGGACTAAAGTTCCTGGAAGGAAGACCTGTTCTTATGATTAAATTTATCAATATCATTTTAGAAAAAGTCCCATATTAAAAGAAACACTGTAATTACTGAACACTGCCCTATTCTTCTGTACAAGTAACATGTTATTGTCAAAGAAATTCGTATTTTAGTTGGCAGAAAATAGATCAGCTTGCTGGTGATGAATTTAAACCCCAAATTCTCCTGCTTTCTAGCAACCAGTTATTACATACAGTTTTTGATTCCACAGATGACAGAATTTGTTTCCTGAACATTATATTCAAGTTGATGCACAGGATGCAATTCCACTAATTCTTGCATTTCTGAACTTCATAAGCATTTCTGATAAGTCAAAATTTTATAGGCATTTGAGGCTGGAATTTCATCTTTAGCTTTACATAAACACAGAAAAGAATTTTTATTAAGTCAAACATGTCATAGCTGGTACTTGGGGATGGGATCTGTGCAAATTCCTATTATGAGTTTCCCATTGTGCCTTTGTCTTCCATAATCTCAGCTTTTGTGGCTGGCACACTGGCAACCAAATTTTGGGTTTACAGCTTATCTTTCCTCTCTATCAACTCCCAGCATGCTCCTTGCTGAAGAAGGCAAATCTCCAAAAGTATTCCTATTTCTGGTGTCCAGATTCTTCTGATATGTGACCTGCCATTGTGTCATCTTAAACATCTTCTAAAAGCACCAAAAATTCATCATCTGTGATGTCTTGAGTTTTGATACAGTCAGCTTTACATAATCCTTGAGGGCTGTCCATGGGGAGCTCTATCCTTGGAGGGCTGCTGATGAACCGGGCCAAGCTGGCTTTGTACTGACCACGTTTTACCTGCAGCGTGATCTGGTAAAGGATCAGTTGTCATTTATGGAGGCGACAAAGCTTATGGAAATCACTCCTACACATACAGCGAGCGGCTGATTAAAAGATTAAATCTTCTCCTGTTGTTTTGGTTATTAGCTTTCAAATTCTGCAGTATTCTAAAGACTGAGGTTTTTGGGGGTGTATTTGTTTAGAGGGCAGCATTCATATTTTAATCTATTTTCTCTCAGAGCCCACATCTGTAGCACTGAATCAACATGCATGGCCTTCCTCTCGTCTTCTTAAGGAGACATTAATAATGGATTTAATTATTAAACTTTGTCCATAGCATTTTTAACCATGTAATACAAAACCAGCACATCAATGAACATCACGGCCAACAGACCTACATTTAATGGAAAGCATTTAAAAAAGTAATAATGAAGCCTGCACTACCAAGTAAACCTTACTGAGTTCCTGGAAGTGCAGGAACACCCGCATAGAAATAGAAATTCAAACATTAGTCAAAGTGCATCTGCTTGACTACTTGGTGCTGTTGAGATCTTCGAGTAATTATGTGCACAGTCCCCTCACTTGCCCATTCTGGGGACAGCTTATCCAGCATTAGAGCAGACATTGCCTCCAAAGGGAGCTGCTAGTCTAGTGATTTAAGTTTTTCTACCACCCTCAAAGCCAGAATATTATCTTGTTGTTAGTTTCCCTGGTAAAGACAGAGAATTTATTACTTCAAAAAGAAGCTACACAAATTATTTTTTCATTGTGATACTACCAAGAACATCCTGAGTTTCAGCTATTAAGAAAAATTAATTTGCGCTCCAGCTGTCCTTGGTGGATGATACTGAAAGGCTGTGTTTTGTTGGTGTTGTTTTTAGCATACCTGATTGATAAAATAATCCTGGCTGTTCTCTTTTCTATTCTCTTAATGAGAACCTTATGTGATTCCTGAGCAACATCCTAAAAACTTAGGAGGTCAAACTAATCCCATGTGCAAATTTAATGAATTTTACACAATTAACACCAGGGGACCTACTTATGAAGAAAAAGCTTTGAAAACTCTTATGTTTATTTACTGAAAAGCATTTTCAGATATAAGTGAGGATTTATGTCCAAAATCTGTAATTGTACTTTTTTTCTGCCTATTCCAAATGTTGCACTGGTGGAGGGAACACCTTAAACAACCTTATCCAAAACTTAATATTCCTGGAATGTTCCTGTTTAAGTCAGGAATATACCTATGAACCAGAGTCAAACACTATTTTATCTTATGCAAAGTACATCTTAAACTTCAGCCTGAAGTCCAAACATCTCTTCTGATACCCGAAGTGGGTGTTCCAAAACAAGCAATCACCAACAGCCTAAATAAACAGTTTGTAGCCGTGTTAAGGATACTGTTATCAAAACTGGTGAAAGAGTGGACTTGGAGCTGCACAGAAACCTAAATTAGCCTGCTTAAAAGCACATAAGATTTAAATTAATGCCTCCAGGAGTACATTTATGAACAATGACGCGCTATGACTGTTCTCAAAAACAAAGACGAAACCAGGCTAAACAAGGCCCATGGGTTAGAACATGCAGATTAACAAATTACTGCTGAATCAGCACCAAGCCTGACAGAGTTCAAGAAGTGTTTGGACAATGCCCTCAGGCACACGGTGTGGCTCTTGGGGATGGCCTGTGCAGCGCTAGAAGTCAGACTCAATGTGGGTCCTTTCCCAACTCAACATACTCTGTCATTCTGTGAGCTGTTCATATTGGTACACTTCATTTTCAGCTGGAACAGGACAACAAAAATTTCCCTTCACATTTTGTGTGTGCAAGGGTAAACGCATGAATTATTGTTCCAGCTGACAGAAAGTTTTCCATTTGAAACCCGGTAAATAAACTTCTGCGGAGAAAGGATCAATCATTAAAACTATTTTCAACTTTTGAACTTGGCTGTACAACACATACAGACCACTAACAAAGAAAGGTAATTAACTGCACTTCTCAATGTGTAGGTTTTAAAGATAGAAATGAAAAAGTGGGAAAGTTAGAAAAGAGGAAGATGCCAAGTGTAGACATGGCCCTGGAAGGACAAGAAGGTTCATCTTGATGTAGTGGAAGAAGAAGAGGCAAGAGTACTAAAAGAAGAGAAGGACTTCTCTCTCTGCCAAGGGGGATAACCCTACGCTCTCCCCACTTCTTGCAGTTTTGGAAGTACAAAAAGCCACTTCCAATTCCCAAATAAGGACCATTTCAAAAACCACACAGAGGCTGCTTGCAAAACTGCAGAGAGCCATGGGCATATTGCACCCCTGTCTAGGTACGCCTGCATGTGCCCCTGTTTTGTAATAGCCTGCTCACTAGAAGTTACCACTGTCTCTCCTAAGAGGCAATGAGAAGAAAGGCAGATTTAGGTTACAGTCTGAGCCATGAAGTCCTGAAACCAGAAAAAGGCCACATTCTTGCTTTCTACACAGATGGCCTAAATGCACCTCATGTGGCATTCCCCCTAGGAAGGACCTAAGACTATTGTCTATTGCCTATTTGCCCACTGTCACTCGCATAGCGCTGCCAAAAGCGGAGGGGGAAAAGGGATACAACAGACTTGATGGAGTGACATGACCACCAAAACTTGGCAAGTTACCATACTGTATAGGGCTATAAAATACCGATGAGATTTTCCTCATTCAAAGCAGTCATAGCTGGATCATCGGAGAGTCAGCAGGAGGAAAACCAAGCAGCACAAAGTATCCAAGGAAACCAAGTATCTCAGCGAACAGTGAACCTCGTTTTGAGCCTGGGCCTAAAATAACTTCTGCATGCATTTGTTGTGTGAGCTCGAATCTTGTGCAGGACTTATTTGTATTTTGAACAGTGCCAACCATAAAGCAGAGAGCTGTAAGCAGCAGCACTGCAGAGCACAGGTTATTTGGGTTATAAAAACACCGCAGGTGGCCCATTCCAGACGAACCAGCGACTCCTTGCAAAATGCAAAGCCAACTGGTTTTATACAAGGCTGCTCCCCACAAGTCAGTTTCAAGAAAGCCACCTTCTTAGAAGTAAACTCTCCCAGTGCAGACAAGCTCTCAGCTAAGAAACTGCACATGGCTAGAGGTTAGCAGAGTACATTATTTGATTTCTGGCAGACCCTCAAAGTCTTTTCCCCCTCCTTTGGTCTCCAGTAAGTAGGAAAGCAGAAAAAAAAATCCAACTCAAAGCGCTGAAAAGCAGCATCCTACAGCAAAACCATGCGATGACATGATTTCTCAAATTTTCCAATACCAATACTTTGTCATGTCAAAGGCTACAAATTAAACAAAGGAGATGTTTTTGGGACTTCTGTCCAACATATTACCAAATCCAAAGGCTGCTCTTCTACTGTTCTGTATTTATGAAGCAGAAGGTATCTAGAGTTAGTCTTGTAACTCCTGGTATGCAGTTGAGCTAAAAACTACGTTTAAAAAATTTATTCATATGACAGAGCTTTGAACTCTTTCTAAAATTTAGCTTGATAAACTGATCATATTTTAAAGCTTTCACCAGACTTATTTACTTCATTCCATCACCTAAGTTCTCCAACAAAGCAGATTTTATATATTTTTTTAATTTCTATTCTTCTCAAACACCCCGCATCTCCCACATTTGCAAAAAATGCAGTAAACTGACACTGGTGTGAAGGTGAAGGAAAGCAGTAACATTACTAAACCACTTTAGACTAACAAACAGGCAAATAAAAAATAAAAAGCACCAAGCAAAGTATAAATATACAACTAAAGTGAAAAGATATAGCCATCACCTAGAATGTGGAAGGAAGGCAGGTATCATTCAAAACATCAAAAATGAAAATACTAGTTCTGAATACACAGAAAAGTTAATGTTTTGAAGATAAAAAAGAAAGCCAAGGAGAAAAAGCAGCCGTGCCCCATCAGTATGAGAAGTCTGCCATCACAACAGACAGAAAATATCAGCTGAAAAAGTGAATGCTTTATGAAATTCCATTTCGGGAATGTGACCCATTATCTATTTTCTAGACAAAAATCAGGTTGTAGCATGAAGAAGAAAAAAGAGATTAGTATATTACATGGAATGTGCAATAGAATCTTGAGCTATTCTACTGCAATAAATTCTGATGAAAGGAAATTACATTCTGGCCCTGAAAAGGCAAAGAATACCCTAAAGCCAAAACCCAAACGAAAAAAAAACCCTCATGCAGTTCAGGAAACCACTGAAGAATGACAATCTTACCTCCAAACGCACACACATGAGAACTAAGCCTCATTTTAAGAACTGCATATGCAATCCAAAGTTTTGTAATTCAAGATTCTCAGAGAAGTTTGTTCCACAGCACAAAGGAAGTACATAGTTGAAAGAACACCAGCAAGAACTTTACAGAACTAGCACAGAAATGTGATTGAAAATTGATGTTTGGAAATAATTCCCCAGATCCACAAACCACTTTCCTGTTTTTTTAACTTTTTTTTAACCATTTAAGATTAATGGGAAGGGAAGGGAAGGGAAGNGCCAGAATGATAAATTACATTAGAAATTTGGAAAAATTAGTTTCCCTCAGCTAAAATCCCCATGCTTTAAGTTCGTGTTGCAAGGCTGCATGCTCATAATACAAAATTTTACCATCTGGGGAGAAAGATATTCTAAAACCCATATATGTAGTTATATTTAGGTCATTCTAAAACCCTTTATGTATAGCATTAACTGCGTTGTGGAGAACTATGACAAGGAGGCTACAACAAACTGACAAAATTAAAATGTGCTGCTGACAGGGAGACATCATCACCACTTACAGCTGTGACTTTTTACAAGCAAGTGAAAGAGAAAACACCTCTCTTCAGGAAAACACCTTTACTGTGCACAAGAATTTCTGAGAGAAGGCCTGGAAAGTTTTCATTTCTGGAGATGATAATAATAAATATAAAATAATAAAATAAATAAATAAAATAATACTTTAAAAACCCCACTATAACCTCAACCGGTCATCAATCAGTGATTGATGTATGAAAAAGGGCAGTTCTGAATCTGTAATGAACAGAGCCCGGCCTTTACGTATTTGCTGCAAGAGAAAGAGGTTTGAATTACTTAGCATGCATGTCTTTCTACTGAATTTGGTCTCTAATGTTTGGGTTTTTACTCTTTATAACAGTATCAATGAATTTAATTTAGTTAAGCAAATTAACATTCTCATTTAAACACTTAAAAATGCTTATGCTGATTCAAGTGGAAAAGTCCACCAAATCCACCATGATGTCTCCAGTTGAGACAAGAGAGCAGATGCACAGGAAATGCAATCATAATAGTGACACTTGCCAAACCCTCAGTCTCAGACTTCAAGGTTGCTGAAGAATTTCTTGAGCCAGTTGTGATGTCTACATACTCAGTAACCTCACCAGACTTTCTTTCCATGACTCTGTTAAATTGTTGTTTAAAAATTCAGACAGGTTTAAAACCAAGGCGATCTTACATCACAGAGTTCCATAGCCAAATTAAAATTACATTAAAAACTTCATTAGTTGGTTTCTTTTACATCTGCCACCCTGGACAGAATGCTAATTTCCTGTCCCTTTCTACGTTACTCATATTTCACATCCCTCAGTTGTCTTTTTTCTGTGATTAAAAAAAATAATCTCAGCCTATTTAATCAGTCCCCAAATAGAAACTGCTCTGTACTTGTCAGTCTTTATACTGCTTCTGATTCCTACTAGTATCTTCTTTGGGATTTACACAATATTTAAATATACAACACAGATTAATACACATGCACACACACGAGCTTTCTGTGTTTTTCTTCATTCTTTTTATGATATCTGCCCCCTCCCCTATTAGGCATTGCCAAGAACAAGAGTAACTTTTTTCAAACAAAAAATCTGCTCAACCACTCTTTCCCCAGGTAAAGTCCAGACTTTGTTCATGAGCACCATTTCCCAATCATTTGCACCAAATTTTATCTGCTATATCATCACTCCCACTCTTTGAGCAGACACTTCTGTAATTTCCAGAGATCAAATCTACCTTCATTACCACAACTCAGTTAACACTGATAGATTTCCCCCACCCACTAGACACCCTTCTTCTCCAAACCTCTAGAGATTTTGGTTTTGATGGTCAGAAAATGACTCAGGTTTTATCAGAGATTTTCACTAGCTGCACTGGTGACCACACATGACAGTGCAAAATGTGGGATATTACCAGTTATCTGTCTATGCAAGGACCCGTACTCTTTGTTCACAACTGACTCCTTTAGAGTTTTGGGTAGGAATTCTCATGGGTAGAAATTCTCAAAAGCAATTGCTCAGATAAAGTAGAGAAGAAAACTGGGAAAGAAAGCTAGAAAGATGGAAAGAGGAAGAGAGAGGGAAAGAGAGAAAGACGGAAAGAGGGAAAGAGAGAGTGAAATAAAGTGAAAGAAAGAGAGAGGGAAATAAAGTGAAAGAAAGAGAGAGGGAAAGAGAGAAAGAGTGAAAGAAAGTGAAAGAGAAAAAGAGATAGGGAAAGAGAAAGAGAAAGAAAGCGAAAGAGAGAGGGAAAGAGAAAGAAAGTGAAAGAGAGAAAAAGAGAGAGAAACAGAAGGAGAGAGAGAAAGAGAGAGGGAGGGAGGAAGGGGAGGAAGGGAAGGAAGGGAAGGAAGGAAAAGAGAGAGAAAAAGTTAATTATATTATATGTAGGTCACCTTAAGATGAACTTATGAAAAATATTTCAAAATCTATCTTGGATTGTTTGTGGGCAGCTAAACACTTTTAGTTTAAACAATTGCTATGACATTTTCCTACTAATTTTCTGTAAAGGTCAAAGTCAGAAAAATAGTAACATAAAAACCTCATATATGTGGCATATTTTTCTTAGCCAAGAAGTAACAGTTATCCCCAAATGTCTGTTTCTGTAGGAATGTTCATTCACAGTTATTTTTTTCTTTAATGACTGGACTAAAATGTTTTTTCATCCTTGCTTCTGGAAAAAAAAACCACCTTGATTAAAAATCAGCAAGCCAATAAGACATCTAACTTTTACATATTTCTACACAAATAAATCTGTCCACCTTGCTAAAATAATAATAACTTAAAAATCAACCAAGTCTTCCATGCATTAGTAAACTGTGTTTATAAATCAGGTATTTTGTGTTTTAGCTTACCTTTTAGCCAGCCACAGCTTGGTTCCCATGCAGGTAATGATGTCACCCAGTCCCTGCTGGAAGTCCAAACTACCAAACTGGTTTGATTCTAGGTACGACTGCAGCAAGTGAAAAACCTAAATTTAAAAAAAAAAAATTCAAACAAAGAGTTTCTAGCCACTGCTTTTCCTCCAAATAACTGAAAGATGAAACAGTTGCCTGCAAAATGAACAACCATTACTCAAGGAAGAACATGTATTAACTTGGTCTCACAGCAAATAGAATCCTTAAATCCTTAAGTTGCCCCATCTTTAAAACTCATTTTTTGCACAAAAGAACAGAAAGTGCTGGAAGATGTTAACCTCCATGAAGTGAACAGAAGGCAGCTGGATGAACACTGCTCCTCTGGCCTTTTCCAACTTAAGCATCCTTCCACTTTCAACTTCTTGGTGTGCCATTTGCTCCCCAGAGCCAGCACACAGGGGACCAGACTGGCAGCTTGGCACATTGGATGGAGCAGGGCTGCTTGCATTGTACAAGTACACCCAAGGATACAGGGAGGGAATTACTGACTACAACCACTCTGAAGTGCTGACAGAAAAATATCTTTATTCCTGCTCCTGAGAACCTTCATTCCAGGCCCCAGTCAAACACTGTGGCCAGCTGGATTTCACCGAGCAGGGAGATGCTCACACTTTCCGAGGATTGAGCTCCTGCCCTGGGGTTCTACATTTTCTCCTTCAGAGTTTCATGTAAAAGCCTAATAGACATGTCCAAGCTTTAAGAATTCAAGGTACCAGAATAGAAAGCCAAGACCCATAGCTTTCTGGTCAGACAGTTGAAACAAAAATGTACTCAGAGAGCCTCATTGCTATTTAAAAACAGTTTCTTCCAAGTAGCATTGAATATACAGAAAAGTGTTAAGAAAAAAATTTGTTAAAAAAAATAATAAAAGTATAGTTATCTAAGCATGAAGTGAAAATATTGGGTAGTATAAGAAAGCTGATACCAACTGCACAGTGGAGAGGGGATGTGCAAGCCCAGCCCCTATAGTGCCCATTCTGCATGGGGTAAGGGGTGCATGACACACACTTGACACAAGTGACACCACCTGCATCACCCCACTTGGTTTTAATTTTCCCATTCACACACAGGAAACACCTGGGTGAGGTAATTTCCTAATGGAAACACATGGTTGCAGTAGTTGCGTGGTGTGTTGCAGTAGTGAAGCCTAATGGAAAAGATCTTACTCAGCATAAGAAATTTTGCCATACGTCCTCAAAATTGGAAATACTGTTCACTTACACAGGTAAGTTACATTTACAGAAAGATCTTCTATGCAAATTGAAAAAGTTCATCCCCCATTATTTACTGAAACTGACCATGTGCAGAATTTAGGAACTTAAGAGGTATCAATTTCTGAAAATACATATTGTGAGTATTTTATATGGAAACACTCTTGACATGTGAGAGCATTAGCACTTCATACTAGCAAAGTGACAATTTAATGACTAATGGATCAAGCTGGGGCCTTCACTTCACTTTGGGAAAAGAAAAACCTTTGTATCCAGATTTTTAGATCCCAGATCTTGATTTTCCACATTCCAGCTGTCATTTGCTCCGGGGGTAATATTTTTTTGTTTGTTTGCTTGTTTTGGAAACACAAGCACTGCCACATAGCATTAACTTGACACAATTTCATCTGGGTTATTTTTTGTGAAATCATTCAAGTGGAAAAACAGCTGCAGTCACTTCAAATAAGCACAGAAACAGAAGAGATGTCAAGAGACTATCTAATCCATACAAACACTGAGGCAGGCTCTAAACATTCTTCGATAGAACAAATGCCTGACTGTCCTAATCCTGAAAACAGCCAAGAAGGCAGAATGCAACCAACCTCCTCTAGTCTTCCACCCTCAAAATCCAAGCTCTTAAGGTAAGATGTTCCTGTCTGCTCCCACCACTGCCCTCACAGCAAACAACTGTTCTCTGGATACCATTCAGTCAGTCCAGATTTTTTCCTAGTGAGGCACTTATTAAACACAGAGATCCCACTGGGGCCCTTTGACGGGAACAATGAAATAAACTCCTGCCTCCCTTTGTTAGCAGGTGCTGTGTAGGCAAGACAAGACACATCCTGGAGAAGTAGCTTGTCTTTTGGTTTTCTTTAAATCTTCTGAAGTCCTCTGAACATCATTTTGTTTATAGCATCTTTCTAAGATGGCCTTTCCGAGATCTTTTTGCATCTTGATCTTTTTCTACAAAACACTCTGCAGAAGTGCAAGCTTGCAAACATTTCAAAGTGTCACCAGAGATGTCTACCCTGAATCCTCTTCTTTTGTCTGCTATTGCCTGTGCAAGTCTGATTATTGAAAGGGTTTACCCACTCATTTTCTTCATGATAACCAATGTACTAAGCTGCCACTGCTAACAGTTTCTCTATATTTTTGTGGCTTGCCCTTATTCCATGTTAAGTCATAGACACAACAGAAAAAAAGGAATGAAAATGGAAAATAATATTTATGCAGAAGCTCTTGCTGCTTTTTATATCCTCTGCTAATTGAAAACCATTTGGTGCCTTAACCTTTCCAATTTTATTCTTCCGTGCTTGTGTTCATTTCCAGGAACAACAATGGATTTACCTCCAAGCAATAATACAAAATCTGTTTCACAATTATGAAGGGGCTATCACATTTTTTTCCCAGAAGCTTGAATTAATTTAATCTCTTTAGCTCTGAAAATAACTCTCCAAGTGCCTTTCATGTAGATGGCAGAGGAAACCTAAGTAGTTTGATTGTTCAAGGTAAAGGTCTTGAAAGAGAACAAACTGTATATACTAAGGAGGTCAAATTGGTGGATTTAAATTTGTCCAGGTAGGAAATTCAGTGCTCAAAAGGCAACCAATACTTCTCTGTAGTTAATTCTTAGTATGAACCAATCCTTTCAAAACTACTCAGATGGTAAAAATCACGGGACACAAGCCCTATTTAAACAGCAGAATTAGAAGGCGCCACTCACATAAGAGTTTGATGCACTCTTGAAAAGTGCTTGCATCCATCAAAGAAAATGTTCAACTACAATTTAGCGTGTTCTGACTTTTTCTGATATACACAAAATCCTGACTTTCTTGTTATTTCACTGCAAGCCCTCTGTCTTTTATTCAGGCACCAAACTTTAGACACCTAGAAGGCTTTCCCCACAAAGAAATTATTTTCTCAGCATGAGATTTTAGAATGCCTATGCTAAACTGGAAATTGCAATTAACATCAGCATGTTTCATACAAAGCCTTACTATATGTAAGGTAAAACCAGAGGCAACCAAAAAAGCAATGTGTGAAAGTTAACCTCAGTAGTTCTTCACTTCCATCACAAGTGACGCATCATTCTTTGGCTTCCATGATCTAGGACTACAAGCCAGGCAATATGTGCATGGCAAGGTAGCAAACTTTACAAGATTGTTTAATATAGGTAATAAAATAGACAGGCTTTCCAGTGCATGGCTCTCCTCAAGTCCAAAATACTACATGATTTAAAATCCCCTGCTGAATTCCTCACATAAATGAAGTGAGGTCATGGTGTTCCCTGTGCATGTCCCATTTGTTTTTTATTACACAAAGGCAACGTATTAATGATTATTTTATTTTTCTTTTTTGGAGGTAGTTTTATCAAAGATTTGCACTATCTGTGGCGGAAGGTTTATGAAGACTTACTGGCTGACAGTGGTTCTTTTCAATAGATACAACACTTCACTGAGACAAGGTATTGACTGTAGTTCTGTGGAATTCTGCATTCAGGATGGTGAGCTCACTGATGCCCAGGAGCCAGGACAATGCACCAACAGGACAGCAGAGACTGTCCATCAAACTGGACAAGAGTTGTTAAAACATTGTAAGCCATGGGAAGTCCAGGTACTTGGATACATGATGGGCAACTGTGTCCAGTGATTGATCATTCTGAGACCACTCAGTCCACAAGGTTCTAACTGTGAGTCAGCATGTCCTACGCTGCTGCAGGTAAAACCACCTGCATGGGAGGACTACTTAGTGCAAAATAACACAGAAAAACCCCAAACTCTCCCAAACCAACCCAGGTGTGATACTATATCTAAATGAGCAAAACAAAGTGATGTTCTGCTCTTCAGCCATTCCCAGCTTCCAGTACTTTCAATGCTTCACCCTGTTTTTTCAGCTGTAGAAGCCTCAAGAAAAGGGGGAAAAGCAGAGAAGGGAGAAGAAAAAAGGAACAGTCAGCTTGGTTCTCCACAGGTCAATCTGCACACCTATCCTTTTGTCCTGTTCACATCCATCCCCCACTCAGCAGCGGGCTTTCAGATGCAACACTGTCACCTTGTCACGACATGAGAAAGTTGAGTGTTTTCTTTGTACCCAAGCAGGCCTTAAGGCATAACTTCTGCTATTTTCTGAGTGTTCATTTTGGATGATTAAGTGAAAAAAAATGCATATTGCTTAAAAAAACCCAAAACAACAGCAAATACTTAAATGGTTGGACATCAGCTAAATCAAAAATGTAAATCACAAGAAGCAGGAAGAGACATTTTTTCCCCCACACTAACTTTGATATGATATGCAGCAGATTGTTATCTTTAGCAGCGCTCATATCAGCTTGAAATGCTGGGAAATACACAATTAAAATAATGAAGCAATGTAGTGACAGAGGCAAACTTGTATCAAACACAAAATTTACCTAGTGCAAATTTATTTTGGTGCCAAGAGTTCTCCTGCATACACACAGAGACACTGCAAATACAGCACAACCTTTCAACAGCCACAAAGTTGATCTAGGATAATGCCCTTTCTATCAAATTATAATTAACATTTCATAGCATTGGTAATAATTTCATAGGAGGAACTAAGGTTTCTGAAATTCATAACAAACTTTTAATTTCCAACATAAAACAATAATTAGGTGGATACCTGGTGTACATGAGCACATGTTTGCATTCAAAAGAAAGCACACTCTTCAGCATGTTGCTGCACCAAGTGCCTTTTTCAAACAAGATTTTCCAAAAACAGGAGGTTATCCAGTTGCACACTTCTCAGTGAAGTAGCAACATTGAGCTTTCCTCCCCCCTTAAGATGACCCAAAGCAATAAAAACTTTTTCATGCATGCCCTCAGCTATGTTTGGATGAAATTAAGTATACAGTACAAATAGTCACATTCCTAAGTGCAAAACTGAAACAATGCTCCCAGTGTTCACTGCAGTGCTTACTGGGGGGAAAAAAATACAAATCAAAAAACCAAACTGACATCACCCGAAACTTTACATTCTCAACACATATCCTTTAACTCTCCAAAAAAATACAAAGAATACAGATGTTTCAGCAGCTGAAAGAAAACACTGTGTAAATACTGAGCTTTCAAAAATATGCCACTCACCAAGCTATGAAGGTTGAAGTAAAAAAAAAAAAAAAGGCATTTGCAAAATGGCAACAGTAAGAAGATTTAGTAAGCTACATGTGGGTTTTCGGAACAGTCCCATCAAAAGCTTTTGCCTGAGTATTAACATGCTAGTAAACAACTCTCAAACATAAATTTTCTTTTCTTTTTTCATTTAAAGGCAGATAAAATTCTATTCTTCTTCTATGATAAATTCAACTGCCAAGTTATCTCTGTATTCTGAAACTTAGGTCCGATTCTTTTTTTAGTACAACCATGTAGATAAAAACTGGCAAGCTGCTGTGACAGGTGAAGACATTTTATAAGTATGATAAAAAGTTCAAAGTTAAAATAATTAGCTCCAGAGAAAAACAAGTCTTAAAAATCCCTTTTTTCCTTAAAGATGAAAAGTGCCAGTGTGGTAATTACAATGGGACTAAAAACCTCATCTGTCACCCCCAGTTTTCCAAGAGGATAGCCATACAAAAATAGATGGGAGAGTTTATAACTATCTGTTTACCACCCTGCTCTGTTAAACATTGGTATTTGTGGAGAAGAAATACAATGTTTTATCACCAGTGTATGGTATGAACATGGTGCCTGCAGCCCATGCTGATCTCCCAGACAAAAGCAGCCACGCTCACTGTAGAGTTTGAAGTGAGTCAAGAACCACAGGGCACAAAGGTGCTGCACCTGGCACGGCTGGTGGCACCCGGGGCTCTATGTCCTCACGACCCAGACTCTGTCACACTGAGGTTTAGCAACTCTGTGGATAGATCAGTTCTATTACGGTCATTAAGGATTTTCTTCACCTGAGGTACTATATATTTAATTATGAGAGAAGATTTATCTAATGCTTGTGGGAGAGAGTAAATATTCTGAATTTATTTCCCCATTTAAATGGCAATATAGTGAAGAGGAATTTCAAATGTTTATCAGTTCTCATCACCCACAAATGTGTTAGAAAAGCCATCATTCTTTTCCACAGTCCTAGATCATTTAGATATACCAAATTATTATAGGCATCATTCCCTTAGTTCCTACCATTTCCTTTCTTAGAAGTATTTAATTACATAATACTGGTTTCACAACTAACAGATCAGATTATTATTTCTGCCAGAGTAACATTATATGATTGCATATGAATAGTGCTTCCTTAAATTTGTTTTTGTATGAACTAATAAACTCAGTCTGAGGTTCAACTATTTCCTTCTGCAAATTATTTTTGAAAACTGTATAAAATCTTTTTCTTTCTTTAAAACAACAGCTGGCTCACAATTCAATTTTTCCAGAATTTTGGCTTTGTTTTGTCAGCACATTCATTATCTAATTACCCAGTTTTGCTTTATTATTAATGAGAAATTATAGCACTTGAATCCTTCTTCCAAATACATCCAACAAAATTCATGAAGCTGAGTTTATACATTAATTAAAAGTTGTTTTGATGAAAATGAAGGCAAGCATGTTTTGATTGAATTAAGAAGCAAAAAAGGCTTGAAAACATCTAAATTAATGAATAAAAATACAATACCACTTAACTCTGTATAACTCAGCAAGAATAATGAATAACAGCTATTTAATCATCTGAAAATTATGACTGTGCCATAACTAATAAAAGCTAGAAGATGCTGAAAGATAGAAAAGTTGCTTTCTTCTCAGTGACAGACATATATCACAAAACATCCATCATTAAAAATGTGTTCTTCACATTTAAGATAAACCCATTTTTGTCTAAAACAAGCCCCAAAAATGTGAAACTTCACAGATCAAAATTCTTGCAATACTATTTTTATTAGGTTTTTCTCCAGGTTTTTCTCCCTATTTTAGTCAGGATGAACATGAATTGCAGCTTAAAATTTGCATATGTGACTCAAAATTTTCATTAGGAGAAAACAAATCATTTAGAAGTTTGGTGCCAGGAAACAGTAGATTCATTTTACTTGGAAGACCCAGCTGAATTTTCTCTTAGAACATGGTTTGCCAGTTCACACAGAAACCTGATATGAGGTCTCACTTATCATTACTAGGACTTTTTTACCATGAGGATTTATGATACTTTTTAAGCTGTCATTCAACTAAAGGTATATGTGCTGGGCAGAGAAACCCAACCAGAAGGACTGGCTGATGAGCAAAGAGAAACCCCAGTAAGCAGACAGAGCTAAGAAAAGGCAAATCTGCCTGATGAGTCAAAGAAAGATATGGTAAATCTGTGGGTCTCACACACATCCTCCTAACCAGTCAGCCTGAGCAGAGATGAAAGAGGCTACTGTGGAGCTGGTGGCATTTCCATGCTCTGCAAACATCCCTATTATCTTCCCACAGCATGCAACCAAAACTTATAAGTCTAGAGAAACGAACAACCAGACTGCTGGGAGCGGTTGGGAGATGTCCTCAGCCTGTATTTCAGATCAGAACAAACAGCAGGAAGGATACAATGAAGTCTCTTCTTCCAAATCTGTGCTCTGCTATCCTAAAAACCTGCCCATCTTAATCCAGCTACATAAAAGGATACAAAGCTACACACATACACACACCGGCTTTCTTTTCCCTCTTCCTTTTTTTTGAGGGGTGGCAGTGAAACAATTTGAAATTGCTTTTTCCCGGGCTATGTCTTCTAACCAGATCTCCTGTGCATGCCCACATGAAGGAAGCAAATGCAAATAAAAGGCACACATTCCTGTTTACTGAGGGATATTTACAATTAGGATGAATATTGTCAGCTACCCCACTGACACAAAGAAGCTGACGTGGTAAGAGACACAGTATGAACATGTTTACCAAGAGTGCTCAGAAGTACACTGCCACTTGACCCTGCAGCTCTGCTGGTTTCAGCAGAGGTGATCTTCTGCCTCAGGAATGTCTGTATTAATACACAAGCTGAGAAAATAATAAGAAGTAAGCTAAATCAATTTGATGCCTTTAGTTCCCCAAATTCACATTATAAAATAAAATGAAGTAAAGCTTGCAGCTACAGAAAATTCTTTACTTCTCTCAACTAATGATTTTAAATTTACAGAGGAGAAAATATATATACAGGTCTCTCTCAAACAAAAGAAAAATATTCAGTATTTTTAAAGACGGAGGAATAATTTGACACACAAAAAGTCCCAGTGCAGCTAGCTATAACCAGGGTAATTAAAAAAAAAAAAAGTCACATCTTTCAAGGTTGTATTACAGCTTCTGAAAGCTTTTCCCCATTCATACATTGTCAGATGATCTGTGACTGTACATGTCTCTGTGCATGAGGATCAACTTCCCTTGCTCCTTATTTACAGGAATTTTGTCAGCATTAATGGCCCCATTTGCATCTGAGGAACTCCACATTACCAACTGCACTCTTGTGTCTGAACTCTAAGCCAACATTTCAAAGCCTGCTGAACTTAGGTAAGATTGATTTCTCTTCCATAGCAGGGATTGCTGCACCTCTCTGAGTGCAAACAATAGGGCAAATGTCCCTCCCTTAAATAAAATTCTGACACACTTCGATGTAGGTAACAAGGGGAACATCAGGGGCTACAGCTATGCAGATCCATCCAACACTGTCCATGCTGGTGCCCAGACCTCCACCTCCAATGCCAAACTCCTCTGACACAGAGCAGCTCAGCTGAATGCAAGTAGAACTCACAAGAATTTTCCTCTGCCAAAATTATCCCTATAAAAGGGAACATACAACTGAAACATGCAATAAAAGTAACTTTATGTCTAGACAGCAGAGCTGATGGGTGGGCTTAATCTGCAGATAAGTTATATTGAATTCCAAGCATAAACATTAATAACGAGTTCAGCTTTACAAGGGCAGTACATAAGACAACTGGAAAAAGAAAGATGCATTTAATGCAAACTCTTTTTTCTTCTTTTTATTACAGTAACATCTAGAGATTAATTTGCATGAGAGGATCCCACTTAGCTGTAATGTGAGAAAAACGACAATCCTCAACTCAACAGCCCTCTCGTATTTTCAGTCTCATTGGACTACATGGCAGCACTGTTCAGCCCAGGTATTTGTGGATACAGCCACTTTCCAACACGGAAGATGATCTTAGAGCAAAGAGGACTGGCTCCCTGAAATACACATCATCTCTTTACTTACTTTCTGTGAATGATGTAGAAATAAAGCTTTTACTTATGTAATCACATATTGTTTTTCCATATGACCCCTCCCAGTCCCATATTATAAAAGATTATAGAATAAAGTCTTCCAGGCAAGGAAACAGAGATTAAGTGATTTATTTGAAATATATAAAGGATGCATCTCGAAGACAGACAATTCAGATTCTGTAAGCTCCAGTTCATAGATAGTAGGCAAGCATATGAGAATTTACGGGGGAGAAAAAAATAGTCAAAATTATGCTTTAAGCATATTTTTTTGGAAGCATTTGGCTCTTCGGAAAACACAGAGGGAAGAATACCTAAGTGTCAGTACGATACAGATTGTGCAACCAAAACTGCACTGAAAATATCAACAGTATTTCCTCAGTTTTGTCAGTTTTGGACCACTGATCTTCCTGAAGTTTTTGAAACTACAAAGTTCATAGAAATATAGAAAACTCACGATGAAGTGTAAACTACAGCAAATACATGAATCATGCTACTGCTGAAGATCAGCAGATTTTTGCCTTACACATATGGACAAGCTATTTATAAATTTTCACTTCCCATCAGGCTCAGCATGATGTCAGCTTACAATAACAAGTTAATGTTAATGTTTTCCAGTAATTTCCACAGTGCCATTTAACTGCAAGTGCCCCAGCCAAGGTAAACTTAAGGGCAAAGAAAGGGCTAACTGCATAATCAGAGAGCAACGTTAATGAATTTTTCATCTCTGCTTTGAACATTTGGAATTCTACCTGCTATGTATTTGCCTTTTGTTCCTAAAGTTTAATCTCACTAGTCAGCTGATTACATCTCCCCCAAAAGGCTCAAGTATTCCTTCTGATTTTAATTAGTGACAATGCTTCACTGCCTTGTGGACTTTTTCCCCAGACAAACAAGCATCCTACGCTATCGCAGCAAGTGCCAAACTCAAAACTATCAAACATTTTCCAAGCTCTAGGAAGATCATGCACTTTGTTTTACAATCAGCAGCACCACAGCAGATGAACACTGCCTTTGTGAATTCACCAGTAACAGACAATATCCAGAATAAAATGATGACATTTCCTGGGTCTCTTCTCCTCAGAAGAATTAGAAACTGGCCAGAAAGATCAGTTCTTTATTGTTATTTTTCCCCCTTCTCTCTTCTACTTGCATGCAATTGCTGTCTCTTTGACATAGGGGATTTCAACAGCAATAGTTCTTATGTCAGAAAAGATTTTTTTGAAAAGCAAGTTCTTCCAACACTTTCCCTTACTCAAGACCACCTTCTCCAACATTTGCACATGCCTGCCTTTGATTTTATTATCCCAGAGGAGTACAGCTGTCTCATTGTCTCTAAGAACAGTTTTTTAAACCCACTTAACCCTCTACTCAGCTTTGGATATTGAACTGCACAGAAGTTACTGCCTTCTGAACACACCGGTGCCAGAGGCAAATGTTACCATGCCCACTTTTTCGATATCACATCCTGCTGAAGTATGACCATTTCAAACATCCTACCCAGGTTTCTAATGAAAGCAAGCTCCCCATTCCCTTCAGTCACATTAGTTGGGTTAGCAGAGCCCTGATATTGAAATTGGAATATTTAAATAACATCCAAATATTTAAATTCTATTTGTTTTGCTGAAATGGCTCCAAGAGGACCACCAGCTGATCTGTGGCAACTGCAACACCCAGCAGCCAGAGGACTAGTGATGATCAGCTGCATGTGGACTGCTATGGACAGCCTGCTTGCAGAGCATGAGCCTACTGAAATCCTCTGGCATTGGGGCTTCAAAATGAGAACAACTATGCACCCATTTCATGAAATGCCAGATTGGCTCAAGGCAGCTCAAGTCCCTGAGGGAAGGCACTATTAGGATACTTCACACCCTTTTTCATTCACATAAACACCAAACACAAGTGGTAAGAGGATGTCAATGGGTTCTTCACTGTGTGTATCCCTTTGCAATCAGTGCCAACCTGGTTGTGGCTTGTGTTCACCTCCACCCGCCACTCCACAGGCTGTCCTGTTGCTTCCTTATTTTACCAGCGGCTGCAATTGCAAAATCACCCACTAAAATCAACAGTTTCTCTAGTTAACAGATTAACCACTTTATTTTACTACCTTTAGATAAACTAAACCAGATTCCAGGGAGAGCTTGTGGTTTCAAGTCACTCCACAGTGAATTTAGCAGAACAGAAATAAGTGGAAGGCACTGCCACCCTCCCTCATGTTTCCAGTACTCTGTTCATAATCTCTGATACAAAGCAGCTAAAAGGTGCCACACATTGAACGGCTCCTCATTACAGAGATCTTGTTTGCATCTCCCTTATCACCATTTTTATAGAAGTGTCTGTTCCATATCCTGTCCTCAATCTTGATCACAAAGTGTCCACCGGTTATCAACAAATTATGCTGGGGATTGATGGTTTATGTTGAAGAATCATCCCATAAAGCTGCATATTTTTTGGGTTTAAGCAGTAAAATTTACTACAGAGCTAAAACTACAATAAAGCAGATATAACAATATCAAGTATGACTGCTTCAAATAAAAAACATGAATATTTCAACTTGGCAAAGAAAGACAACAAAAATTAACTAGCAAGAATATGTCACAAGTTAGGGAATCCACAGAGGTAGTTTAAGAGTCTACTAAAATTCCACAAAATTCCATGGTTTAACTGCACTTGCTAAAACAAAATAACTTGATTTGAAACCAAGCTTCCTCTTCCCCTCTCCAAACACCTCATGCATTTTCTGTGCATTTCATCAGTCTTGTTGGCTTCACAACACATTAAAAATTACCAACCAGCTGCAAAAGGGGAGCCCACCTATTTATAAATTTATTTATTTGATGTTAAGGAGGATGAGTTCTCTTCTAGTTACAAGTAACAACAGAGTAAAACCTCTGTTAAACAAGTTAAAAGGCAAAAATAAAATACTTATTGGTGACATTACAGTTTTCACTACATAAACATGTGAAGAGATGTCCTACAGACAGCACATTGTTTACAATACAGTAGCAATACTGAGTATGAATGTTTTGTATTATGAGCCATGAAAGAAATGAAAAAATTCCTCAAATTTATCACCTTTGTTTTAGTTACTGAACCTGTGAAAATGTCATACTTGTCAACCAAAATAACCCATTTTATTCACAAGAAACCAGGCTGATTAAACAAAAAGACCCAAATCAGTTTGCCTAATTCAGTTCTGTGACAACAACTCCTGCTCACAGCACCACGACTGAATGGCATCGTCCAGGGACACCTCCAAAGTGCTTTATGCTTCTATAATTGCAGCACTGCAAACTGTTTTGAGGATTTTTGTGGTGCATAATCATGGTGCTGTAATTCTATTCAAGGAAGTTGTCTATGTAAAATCCCAGGGATTTTTAACGTAGATAACCCCATTATAAGCCTTGGTCATGACTGAATGCAAAAGTATATGATTGACTCCCAACTTCCAAGACTTACTTCCTGTTGTCCTATCCCATCTTTAGAAATATCACTGATATAAAACGGATAAATATGATAAAAAAGATAATATGCAGATGGAACATTAATTCCTCTGAAAAAAAAGGCTGATGGAAAAACATTAGCAAGACTCAACTAGCCCAAGAGTTGATGGAAGAAACATCTCCCTTTCTGAGGAAATCTAATAGCTTACTGCACTCTGAGAGTAAAAAACCCAAGAAGTTACTGCTGTAATCATTTAAGAGCTGGACATGATAAGTTTAGGAACATTTGCAACTTGACTTAGGAAATATTTAGGATGAGATCATCTATTTAGACCATGTGATCACAGAACTTCAAAAATTCAACTTTACAGGAAATTAACTTCTTCAACTGTTCACAAACATTACACAAGACTGCAAACAGCTTTAAATGTCATTAGGACTACTACCTCTTGTGTCAAATTGGATTAAATGACAACGCTATATATTCAACGTATCTGTCTGAAAGACTAACTCAAACAATTTTTTTCTTCTCTATAAGCACAATAGGGCTTTTCAGAAAAATGAAAAATTACAAAATTGAAATAACTCTAAGTGCTACATTACTTTGTAGTTTTATTTCCTTCTTTAATACTATGCCTCTACTACCAATACTTCCTATATTTTTAGAGAAAACAATATTCTCCCTTTATTGCTAAAGGCAGTGTGATATTTCAAAGACAGCACTTTTTTACTCACCAGTGATCACTGAGTACCAAGAGACCATATTGTGCATATTTCAAAACTAAAACTAAACTTTAACTAAAGTTAAACATAAAAAGGTCATTTGGCTTTCATAAGCTTTTTTCACTTCCGACAACTGAAGATGCTGGATGCTGCAATATAATTTTTAAATGTTTCTGATTATTGTACAGTAATCCAAGAGAAGAAACTACAGTCAGAACTATATTCCCTCCTCAGTTCCTAATATCTACAAACTTATTTTATTTTGATTAATTTTACAGTAATAGTTTACAATTGATAATTCAGAAATATAATTGACAATTATTGTCTCAAACCAGAAAATTTAAAATAAAAAAAAAAAGGTGTGTCTATTGCTGGAAGTCCTTGTTGCATTTCATTCTATTTATGGCCACTTTTAACATTAGACACAGACATTTGAAATCCTACGTTCTTAACAAGGCTCCCATAAGGAAGTGGTACCCCGAGGTGATGACACCAAGTCTCTTCCTTTTGAAATGCTTCAGGATTTTCTATGGACTGCAGTTTTATGCTGCAAGACAGGATACACACACGGAGCATATGTTTTTATTAGATGTTACATCAGGAAATAACAAAGTCTAACAAAAATCTGGCAACGGGGTGTATATGTGAAATCTTTCAGAATGCTACTATGTCCATCTTTGCATCTTCCTGAGGGTTTTTTCGGAAGTGGGTAGCATTTACTAGTTGGGAAAACAGGGGAATCACCACAGCACATACATATTTTATGCTGATACTACTTACTTTTCTATTAACACAATAACCTAAAAAGTATTGAGCATGTAGCATGTTTCACACAGCATACTGACAACATGATTTAACCTTTCTTCTTTGTCCTGAGTTGGCTTGGGTTCAAAAGTGACTTCATTCCAAAGAGTGAAGGCTGTACCTGGTTATTTCTTATGGCACAAAATAATTCAAAAGGTAAAAAAATCAAGCATGCACTCAAGCACGGCTCCACCTGTATTTTCTGTGGGGGGGAAAAAAAACATTGTGCTCTTTACATTTCCTGTTTCATTTGCCAGCAGTGTCTGTTCCACCAATGAAACAAGATGGACAGAAACTTGGAAGAACAAATGAAAGATTTTCTGCACTTTACAAATGTGAGATGAGCACATAACAGGTGTTTTGTTCACATAACAGGTGTTTTGTTTGCTATAGAAGTGTTTTGTAGGGACTGAGAGAAGTTTGCTTTTCCTACCTTAATTTTTTTCTCTTTTAAGACTATAAATTTAATATTATAAGCCAAAGCAAATGCATGCATTTGGACTGGCGAAAGGAAGAAAAGGTGCTTAGAGAATTAACCATACTCAAGTAAAACTCAGTATGAACTATAAATGCTCAATATCTTCCATTTATGTCAGATATTTTAGTGCTGAATTTTTAAGCGATTTCTCGAAGTGAAAAGGAAGGTTTAATATTGTTGATGCCTTTGCACCAAAAAAGGATTGATCCAATTTTCAAGATTTGAAGATTTCCCAATACAATGTGCCTTCTGTCATAAAGACCTTTCTGCAGCTTTGAAAATACCTGTGTATATTTGAGGAAAAAAAATTAATAACTATTGCATATTCTTCACAATAAAAACTACAATCTGCAGAGGTTACCTGACAAATAGAGATTGAGACATTCATTGCAGATGTGAAGATGTAATGAATCTGAAGTTTACACTTCTGAATAAAATCAATATACAGATATATTTGGTCTGCATTTCTGACAGCATGGTAATTACTTCAGTGCAATAGGCAACAAAATAACACAACATCAGAGGATCAGGTCCAAAACAGAGATAAAAAGGAGCAAACATCTGAACTAAGAGCTGACGAGAGGGAGTTGATAGTGAGGGTGCCAGAGGAAACAGGGTAGAGATAACAGAGGCACAAGCTTGAGAAGGAATTAGGGAGGGCAGAATAGAAGCACCTGCTGCTTATCATTCCTTCAGAAACCTTATTAATTCTTTGGTTGCTTAAAGCTGTGGGGGAGGTTTCCACACTCTCAAACATCAAGGAGACTCTGATGATCCAAAGACAACTGGCACCTTTTATGAAGTAGAGAAAAGGTGGGATCTTGACAGGTGATAAATTTAGAAGCATCCCTCACCCTCTCAGCATCTCCCCTTGCTCTCTTCTGTAGTTAGACCATACCTTGGCTGTTTCCAGCACCTCAGGAAGGCTCTGAAGGCTACTGCAAGTTCAAGAGCTGCCTGCAGCTCCACTGGAAGCTACATTTTTCACCACCCACCTTAGAATCCACATTATTATCACTTCTGGTGATAATAATGCACAGGACCATCCCCAAGAGTCCCACCACATGCTTGAGAGCATTGCCCAAAGGCCTCCTGAACACTGTCAAGCTGCTGCTGTGACCATTCTCTGCAAAGTCTGTTCCAGTGCCTGGCCACACTCTCTGCTGTTTTCCAGATATCCAACCGAAACCTCTCCCAGCTGAGCCTCATGCTGTTTCCTTGATTCCTAGTCACAAGAATAAAGAGGCCCATACCTGCTCCTCCTCTTCCCCTCACAAGAAAGCTGCACACTGCAATGAGGTCTCCTCTCAGTCTCCTCTTCCCCAGGCTGAAGAGACCAAGCAACCTCAGCCACCCCTCATACGGCTTCCCCTCAAGGCCCTTCATCAACCTCATGGACCTCCTCTGGATACTCCCTAAGAGTTCCATGTCTTTCTTATACTGTGTCACCCGGAACAGCACACAATATTCTAGGTGAGGCTGTCCCAGTGCAGAGCAGAGTGGGACAATCCCCTCCCTTGCCTTGTTGGTGATGCTGTGCCTGATGCCCCAGAGGACAGGGTTGGCCCTCCTGGCTGCCAGGGCACTGCTGGCTCCTATTCCACTTGCCATCAACCAGGACCCCAAGGACTCTTTCCATGGAGCTGTGCTCCAACTTCTTATTTCTTCTTATTTGTATGTATATATCTATACATACAACCAGGACCGCCCTGTCCCAAGTGCAGAATTGGGCACTTGTCATGGTTAAACTCCACAGAGTTGGTGGTTGCCCATCTCTCTAACTTGTTGAGGTCTCTCTGCAGGGCCTCTCTGCCCTCAAGGGAGTTGACAGCTCCCCCCAGTTTAGTGTCACTGGCTTTTAGTTGAAGGTTTTAGCAGAAATGCCCCAAAACTGGAAGCATGTTGTACTAGACAGTGCTGTGCACAAACTGTGCTACAGTAGAGCTTTGCTCCCCACACTGCCTCTGACCTAAAACCAAAGCATGGAGACAGAGCAAGGCACCACTCCTGCTCCTCCAAATAAACTCTCCACCACTAGGTACAACCATAACACAGCCTCTCCTTGTTAATCACACACGCACCTAAACTTTCTGTCCCATGTACTTTCTTTACATCTGTCAAATTTCTGGACAACCTTTCCTACACCTGGGTATCCATTCACCATTCTTTTCTGGCCTATGCATAAACAGCATTGGAGGAACACATTTACCGAGCATGTTCAAGTTCAGATTCAGTCCTTTAGAGCCTCAGTATAAAAGAAACACACTTTAAGTCTAACAGCCATGTGAAAAAATATTCCTTGAAAATTTTAGCACAACTACTTCAAAAACGGTGGTATTTTAAAATACTTAAATATATAAAGGTAAGGAAAAAAAGGTAGTAAGTAACACTACTGTGACAAGAAACACCTGTGACATACAAACATTTTAAAAATCCAAAGCAATTAACATGCATTAAATTGGTTAAGACAGAGAAAGCACACTATGTGATTTGATGCATTAACACTCTTGGTATCTATTTTCACACACTGGAAATATGTCTTACTCTTGTTTTGGTTTATTTTGTCTCACTTTCTTAGATTACCAGGTTTTTCCTCCTTTCCTCCTTTCCATTTTTTTGTTCCACTAATCAAGATTCTTGCATTCTGGTCTTAAACACTGGTTACTCCTTACTGAGTAGTTACTTAAAAACACTCATATTTCTTCATTTGGTTCTCCCACACAGCATCCTTTTGAAAGCAAATTTTCCCAGCTTTCTCTTCCTTTCAGGGAGGATTTTCTCTTCTTTTGTAAACAGGCTAAGAGAGCTTCCAAAAACCATAGAAGGCACCTTCCCCTATTTCTCACTGTAGCCTGAACTTCTGAAAACACAGAGAATCATGAAAAGGTCTCACTGTATGTAAGTATTTTTCATACACCCTCGAGCAGTCAGAACTTATCATGGATGGGTATTTTTAAAAGTATGTCCAGAAAGTATATTCAGGATTGTCCTTCTTTTGGCTCTGGAAGTTTTAAAGACATGGTTCCCAGATCAAAAGGAAAGGGAAAAAAATCCTATGCGGGCTGGTTGGAAAACATGTCTTTGGAGATGAAAAATGAACTCCATGGAGTACTAAATTAATCCACTGCACCACCAAGGAGAATATCATATCTTTGGTAAGCTTTACAGGTTTCAACTTTTCCCTTTCCAACTGTAAAAACATCCTCTGCCAGTGACAGAGTGATAGGATTGCTTTCCTGACTAATCATGAGGGATACTTATAGATTCATAATACAAAACAGGTGCAAGAAATATGCACAGAATGGAACACTTAAAAATTCAAACTTCACAACAGCTCAGTCGTTGTTCTGGGAGGTCTAAATCAAATTACCCAGCCAGTGCCTAGAATAGTTCAACTCTCTTCAGGAAGACTTCAGTAATGAAAAGTAAAACACTGAGTTATTTGTTCCTCACATATCCATCATTTAAAGACAAAATAATGCAACCACTGTGAAAATTGTACCTCTAAAGAGGATTTCTCTTTGTTACCGACAAATCAAAGTTGTTTTATATAACCACATTCATAGATTGTGTTTTCAGTCACTGCACAATTGTCCACAAACACAGCTAGAGAAGCCAGGTTGTGTGGATGTATGGACAGCTGTAACTGAACATCAGGCAGGGTACCTCAGATGGCCACGCACACACAGGCACCCAAAACCTCTGCTAGCAGGGTTGCAGGAACTTTTATTCATAAAAGAGTGGAACTAGGTACACTAGAACCGGAAGGCCAAAACATCTGCAACGCAACTGCTTACCATAACCAGAGGAACGAGTGTCAAAATCTAGGGTATGGGAGAGAGGGAAGCAGTGCACCCATCAAGGCTTCTGCCCCCCTGTACAGAGGCTTTCCCTGGCACAACCCAGAGTAATCATTATTATAGTTACCTCTCAATTAAAACAGCAGTTGTTTTCACTGACTGATGAATGTTGCTCATTTTGTACTAAACCATGTTATTTTTTTTTTTTACTAGAAAGATGTGACCCCACAAGGTTTGCAACAACAGCATCTTTGCATCTCCTTGGCTGCTGTAGGAAGGAACCCAATAATGATGCAGAAACTGGAAAGACCTAATAGAGTTGTAAGAGCTGTGAATATCTATGTCCTTTTGAAAAGTGGTGACATGTCTCAGGAAGTCAGAGACAGTATCTGGGAGCATTACTAATTACAGTTAAGCCAACTTCAAAGCAGTGTACAACCAGCAGGGCTGCCCAGTCGATCAGTCAGATTACGTGTCTTTTTCTTGGTTTGTTTTTTTTAATTAAAAAAACAGCTGAAAGAAAACCACTGGCAAAATCTCATCAATGACTCTCCTTCAGAGACTGCCTCCTCCCATTCCTGGAACTCAGCTGCATTTCTGTTGCATTCATAGATACAAATCGCATTTTCAAATGCTTACTGCCTCCCCATATCAATGTACCCTTATGTAACAGTCAATACCAATTTACAACAAAGAAATGAGACAACTGTTCTGTTATTGCCAGCTCCATATAAGTGAATGTTTGCAACTTGACATCAGTGTTTCTTTTCTGTTTGTACTAATCTTTAAAGTAAGGCTTATCTTGAACACTAAAGGCAGAGGTTAGAAAAGAAACAGCTGAAAGGAAGTCTCACTGGAAAACATTTAACCTTAGCAGGTTTATTTCTTCCATCAGTAGATAATGTAAGGTTTGTTTACTATATTAAGTTTTTATAAGCGAACACTGAATTGCCACACTTCAAACTTTACTGCCAAGACAAATAAAATGTAATTCACCATAGACAATGTTTCTAGGCTACTGAATAAAGCCAAGTAAACAATGCACTACTTCCCCATTCATTCTCTCAGAAAGTAGAGAATCTCTGTCTTCAAAATAAGGAAAAAAGATATGGTCACTGTCAACACTGCTGCTAATTCACACTAAGGATTTTTAGGTGAAAATAATAAATAGTACACCTCTCTCTTTTACCCAGAAACAAGGACCAGCACCCAAGAATGACCTTCAAAATGTATTTGACTTGTCTCCTCATATTCTCACAGTCTGTGGGGTTTTATTAGCTATTCAGTTCAATAGAAGGAAGATCCAGCGATTGCTTGTGAGTTCTCCTTCTGGCATCATCCTGCCTTGCTTTATTTTCAAATTCTTTAAACTGCACTTAGTCCTCTGGGTAAGTATTCAAGTATTAAACTCATAAAACACAAGAGTGATCACAATCTGAAATACCTAAAGCTTGACCTTCTTTGGAGCCATTTCAGCTAAAATCCTCCTCCTCTCAAAGGCAGGAAAGAGGCATCTGCATTCATTAGGCAGACTCTACTTTCATCAACAACAACCTGTCTAATACAACTCTGCCAGATAATTAAACTACCTAACATATTAATGTTTTCATCATGAATTGTTGCTTTTCATTAGTACAACCATTCACTGAATTTTTATCTTCCAAAAAGCCACATCCAAACATCTCTGGCTCAAAAGTGCTGGAAGCTAAGACAGCACATGCAGATGTTTCTCCAGCTGCTTTGTCTGCCTTACTCTTTTTCCTAGGCTTGTGCTATCAGTCCTTACTGGAGGCAGTATCCCGACTCAGACAAATCTTTACAGGACCCAGTATGGCTGTTATAAGGTTGACTACTTCTCCTGATTTTCTTGCTGTTCCAAAGAAGGCTCCAACTATCCTTTAAATCAATTCTTTCATCTTTAAATCACTTCTTCCAGCTCTCCATTAAGATTTAAAGAATCCGCATATCCATGGAGTGGGTACAGATAATTTAAAGTTCTATCATTGCACAAACCTTGACATATTTAATAAACTCCAGAAATAAAAAAAATGAAATAGCACATGACTTTCATAGTATTTAAGGCCAGGCTAGATGGGCTTCTGAGCAACCTGGTGTAAGAGAAGGAGACCTGATTTTTAATGTCTCTTCCAACCCAAACAATCCCATGATTCTACAACAGAAGTCCTGTACAGAAAAACCCACCACCCAACCATGCAAGTGTTTTAATCATATTAGTATTTTTTAATATAACGCCTCTAGATTCTTTCATTTTAAAACATTTTCAGAGAGATGGGTCTAGTTCTGTAAGATGCTGCTGTTCCCTGAAAAGTAACTGAGAAGTTCTTGACCCAATAAAGTCAGTAGGAAGTTCAATTTTTAAAATTAGTGTCTAATAATGTAAAGAGTTATGAAGCCAAATATCTCCTATAAGTCTAATTTCTGTCACATGCAACTGAGTCAATGTGACTCATTCTGTTCTTTAGATTTGAGATGCAAGTATTGTTTGTTTCAAAAACTAAACGAAAAAGGTTCAAAATCTCAAAACAACATTCTTTTCATGAGACTTTGCATTCATATGCCTAACAACCGTTTGAACTAGTGATCACAAAAAAACAAACAAACAAAGAAAAATCAACCCCATACACACACAAGCACACACTTTGAACCAGCTGGCTGCTCTAACACCACAGAATTTTGTGGATAAAAATTAAGTTTGGAGCAAGTTTGAATATTAAGCACAATTTGTGAAGAACAAACGACTGCTGATTGCTAACACTCAAAACAACATTAAGTAAGTGAATTTCCATTTTTATCTTCATGAAGTTTTACTGTGCACCAAAGCATAACAAATTCTCAGTTTCATCTGCCAGTTATACTTTGTGTCTCTTTAAGAACAGATCCCCAGAGAGAAGGAATACAGGTTTTCTCCTGCAATGCAAAACATTGGCATCTGCTCACTGAACAAATCTCAGGATAAATCAGTAGGAGTGACAAAGTAACAGGGATAAGTGGGAAGATGGCAGTGAGAAGAACAGAAGCTACCAGCCAGGCCTCAGATGAGAAGATGGGGGATAGAGAGAAATGTTCCTAGGGACCACAGCAGAGCAAACAGAATTTCTGTGACTTTTGAGTTACAGCAGCGACCAAAACCAGTCACAACAGGAAGGATCCTCCTGCAAGAACATGACAGATGAGCAGAGGATTTTTCTTTTTAAAATTTATTCTATGTAGTTGTTTGATTGTTTGTACAAGTACCACCAAAAATGTAAATACTCATCATGACCAAAGCAGATTCCAAACAGAAACTGTTCTTTAATGACATGTGCAGCCAGGAACTTCTATCAAAAGCTTTATCTTGGACTGTGCAATCCATCTCCTGGTGGAGGCAGCAAATGGAGGCACAGAGACAAAGTCATGTAGTTCCCTCTATATATAAGCAGCAAGTGATGAGGGAGAAGTCACTGAATCATCCTTCCTCCTAATCCATGCCCAAAAAATGCCACAGAGAATGCAAAAAAGCTCTTCAAACACAATGGCCAAATAAGAGAAGCAAACGTTTTTGTACTGGTTTGTATCCCAATCTCAAGCTAGACACTGTCAGCATGTAGAAAGTAAGGCAGCACCTTCAAAATTTTAGAACAAGGCACAGACAAGTTAATGAAAATGCCATGTCTCTTTTAATAACTTTAATTGAACCAATCCCCTGTGTTCTGAAAATATGTAACTGTAGGCCTACCAAAGTGAATGTGAAGATCAAACTGATAAAACACAAGATAATGAGTCAATTGATGTGAAGATTCATTCATTTGAAAAACAAATAAACCTTAACAGCAATTACGTCTGCTCATGATTAATGGCAGCTGCCCAATGGATTCTTTTTGATATGAACAGCATGTAAGGGTATATACACTCCCACTGGAGTACAGATTTTTCCAGTATACAAATGTGAAAAAGATTTCTGGAAACTAGTGAGTGTAGAACTGTGACTGAAAGCTCCAGTCGTACTACTGCTATTCCAGTGTACTAAAAACAACTGGATTCTCCATCTATGAACACCACACAGGCTTCAAAATCCAACATCACTCATGTTAACTGATTCTCTCAAGATAAAAACAAAAGCTGAAGTCTAACATCTGCTTTCTTTGGCAAACAAATCTGAAAGTTTATGGATTTGGGAGGGTTTTTTAATCATCATAAATAACCCACAACCAGATGAATTAAAGGTGCTGCCTTGTTTTTTTGACAAATCTTTATAGGGTCCCTGTAACTTTTCTTCACTTTGAAGCACTCAAAAGAAGGGTTTAAAGAATTAGAGGGATTAAAAGGTCAGTGTGCAGATGCACTCTGTGATCTTGCTGGGATCACAGACACAAGATACAATAGCTGACATGTTTGGGGTAATACAATGGAGGGACACAGGTTCTTTAGGAAGGACAGGTAGGCAAGATGAGAAGATGAGGGTTGACCGCTCTGTGGAAGAACAGCTGGAATGCACAGAGCTTTGCCTGGGGATGGATGATGAGGCAGCTGGGAGCTTACAGCTAAGGATTGGAGTGTGGGTGACACTGCAGGGGGTGTCTGCTACAAGCGGCCAAACCAGGCAGAACAAGTCGACAAGGGCTTCTACAGACAGCTGGAAACAGCCTGTTGACAATGTCTGTTGCACTGATGACAACTCCCCAATAAAAGCAGCAGAGGAAACAAGAGCTCTGCTGGAACTCAATCACAACCAAGGAATGTGGATGTGAAGGTAAAAGGCAGCCTTGCCTAGTTCATTCTGAATTTCTCAATTTTTCTGGGAAGACAGAATATATACTGCAGAAGTTCCAATCCCAAAGAGGCAGAAGGTTAAAAGAACATTCGATCCTCTGATAAGGAAACATCACAAACTTCCCAAATATTTGTAAGTTCCTTGGCAACAGCTAAAAGTCAGAAAGATTCACAAACATAAAGGCTTTCCTAGTCCAATTTTGATACTTTTCCAAAAGTCCCTACATAAAGCTCTGGATGAGTTCTTCCTTTCAGCTGCTCAGCTAAAACAGCTGAAACAAAAGAAGCCAGAAACGTTTCATTATTCAAAAAAGCTAGTAAAAAAATTCTCCATTTTCTTGTGAATTAGAAACTTGATTTCCTTCCCCCAATCCATGCCAATTTGGATTATGAAGCAAAGGAAAACTTGTACTGATAGAGAAAACATTAATCATAAAAAGATTTTTCAGTTGCCTTATTCAAGTCAGTGCATTTGCTTATGATGTAGAAGAATATCATAAACTGACCAAGAGTTACAGAACAGCAGCACCCCTCTTAGAAAATTCTTGAAAAGAATTATTCTGTAAAGCCTGTAAAGCATAACATTATTTTATCCTCATGGACATTCATATTCCTACACAAATTAAGCCACAGTTAAAACACTATGGAGAAAAAGACATATTTTCGCAGAATGCAGAGGTCTGAAGTGAAACAAAACACAGCTACATCCACTGTAAAAAGATATTTCTTGGCAATCTCAGCACTTTGAAAACCAAGCCATGTCTGGACAAGCATTACATGATGAACTGTTTTTGAATGATCTTTCTATAAATTAACATTTGGCTTGCAGTAGATGAAGTGATTACATAACTCTGAAACATAACTGAAATATACCTTCACAATTTACTACATCTGCCACCCAACTCTGAATAATTCTAGCCTTCCTTTTCAGAACTTGACAGTATATGAACACTGAAATAAAAAACTTGAACAATGAACTCGGTAGCCTCTCATGTGACTGAACAAATGAAAATACTGAATTCCATTTTTGTAAGATATTGCCTTGTATTGCTGGAAAAATTATATTTTATTGAGTTACGTACAGACTTGCTCTTTTTAGTAGAGATTTTTGTTTTGGTTTTATATCAAGGAGGATGATAAATCCTCCAGTGTGTCATGGAAATGCAGTGCAAACACTTTTGAACACTGCCAAATCACCACCTCTTCAAATAAGCCTTCTGAGAAACAGTGCTTTAACCAACAGCCCCCATAATGTAATTTTCTACATTTCAATAAGCCTTACCAGCAGATTTGCAAGTCTCAATTAACACTGATAAAAAGGAAACTGAAACCAGGCATCCAGCAACCTCTGAAAAGTCACAATACTTTCCTCTTTGTACTGCTTACCAGAGGTGCAAGCTAACTACAGGCTGAACTACCTGGCACTGGTAATTTGGAGCTACAACAAACACCACTGCCTTGCCTCCACTTTTTGAACATCTTTACCACCCTACAGTATTCCTTCTGAATGTTTTTCTTATTTTAAACTAGCAACAGAGAGTTGCCATACATGTCAGCCACACACCAAATTAAATCAAGCATTAAATAAAGATTTTGAGTACCCTTGACTCGTAAATGAAGCAAAGCCCAAGACAAATATGAGAAACCAAACCACTCAACTTTTACTGTACAACTGACATTTTCTGGAAGAATTTCATTCTCTGACAGCATTGGTCTCTCTTTGTAAAGTAAAAATTTGAGTAGCTCCCCGTACCTGCTCAAAACTGATGAAAAATCAGGCTGAAGCTCTGGGAATATCCCCTACCCCACAGGTGTGGAAAGCTACCTACAGCTATGCGTAAGATCATGTCAGCAATACTGAATTAAAAACTAGATCATCCTTTGGGCTCTTCCATATCCATTCTCCATTATTATTATTTTTACTATCATTTTTTTCCAGGTAACTGAAAAGAAGGCAATTAACTCTATACCCTACTGCCAGTCCACACTCTCATGAGTAGAGTTATAATCATTTTGGATTGAGAAAGCATTTCATTCTCACTGTTGGGACAACTCTCTCTCCTTAACACTTCAGCAGCTGTGACACAGCAGGGCTGCACAGCTAATTTGAGGATGGCAACCTCCTTCTTCCCACACAGACACAGCAGCTCACAGGTCCAATCACTTGCATGTACCAGGTGCATCAACTGCTTTTCAGAGCAGGAGCCCATCCCACACCGTGAAAAACCCTTCACTGTGACCAACCACCATCCAAATCCACATTCAAATGCCTGAAACCCTTTACAGGTAAAGCTGACATTAACAGCCCTAGAGGGACTTCACTCATTTCCTAGATTTCCTGAAAGTCTTGATTTTAAAGGGAAATAATATGCTGGAAAAGATACAAATAAAAACCAAATCAAAACAGCCATACACACCCCAGCACACAGCTTACAGTGGGAATGTGTACCTAGAAAGTTTGCCAACTAAGACAGACCAATAGAGCTGATCGTGTACAATATGGCTTTGTTGGAGGATTGCTTGTGAAAAACAGGCAATAAAAATTAGTAACTTATTACCATGATAGCTCAAAAATGAAACACAGTGAACTGACTGCCATAAACCAGGGGAATGATACATGGAGAATGAAGAAATTTCTGATAAATGAGCTGTTCTCCAGAATGTTTCCAGAAGACAACAGTATAAAGCTTACCACATCTGAGAGGAAGCTGTTGCTGTAGCAGGAAAAGCCAATGAAGTAATAAATAATTATGTGGGTAAGTAGCAAGTCTGAATATATATATATATATATACAATGCTATTGGTTCATGGAGTTCAGCTTTGCCTCAGATTTGCTCAGTCATTTTGGGAAAGTCACACAGATCTTTCTGTCAATACGTTCTGATAGGGATATTTCCTCTTAAAGCACTCTAATCTCTGGAGATGAAACATTACATGAAATGTAAATGTTACTACTTACAGCTTACTGCCTTCAAATGACAGCTGAAATGTGCATTCCACATTTATCATCTCACAGAATCAACTCAAAAGCAGTCTTTCATGTATGTTTTGACAATGTGTGAACGTTAAGCACAACTCATGGCATGTTTTCTGGCTGTCAAGTATGACCAAAAAAATTTTTTAAAAAACCCTACAGTAAAAAAAAAAAAAAAACCAAAAAAAANCAACAACAACCAAATCAATGCAAAACAAGCCTCCCCAGCTTACTTGCAGTAGGGTTCCATGAACAGTGTTCTGTCTCATGCCGTGAGTGGCACAGTCTGGGAGCCCCCTCAGCAGGGCCAGCACCGTGTGTGGAACTTCATTGGCCATAACGAAGGGAACGAGGGCCCGGCCCGACATCTCCCGGCAGCGGTACATGGGGGAGTGCCCACACCTGGAAAAAGGACAGACACCTGCTATTTGTCATCCAGCAATCCACTGGGCTGCCTAAAACAGCACAAAGGAGAATGCAAGGAAAACTAAAAGATATTTCTCACAAATCCAATATACAGCCTTCTCAGTAGTGAAAGATAAGTTGTACTAGAGCTATGCCAGAGGATTTGTTTTCATTCACAAGTTCTGGTGTTTACATAAAGGAAAGAATAAAAAAAAGGAAATAATGCAATCATGCCATTAAACAGGGAAGTATATAGTCCTGTAGCATCTTTCTGGATGTTTATGTTACTTACTAATCACATTCAAGTGTATTATGAGTTCGACTTAAACTGTTAGCTCCATGTTGTTAATCAGATGTTTCCATGAGAACACAACATGGTGTCTACTGAATTTTGAGCCAAATGCCCCACTGGTTTTTAGAACACATTTAAAGGCAGGAAATAAAAGACACATTGGAAAATAACTTTCCATTATTTATAATTAGGATCTAAAGGAAAAATACTTTTTATTTAAAATTAACTGCTAAGATGCAAGACTCTATACAAAGCAAATAGCAAAAAGAATCTTTTATATTTCAGTGCTATTAAGGTTTTGACGACTGGCTGTAGATTTATTAAAATACATATACAATGAGCTAACAATAACACATTAATCAGTCATCTACTACTTCAGTAGCATGTATACTGAATTGACATGAGTAAGAGTCCTTAATCAGCTAAGTAGGTTAGCCAAAGTCTTTTGAAGCCAGCAATTCTTCCATGTATTGATAATGCAGGCACAATTCAGCTGCCCAGAAAACTAAGAAAACTACTACAGGGTTTAGACAATGAAAGGCCAAATGTCTTAGGTGAAGTACAGCTGAAGTTATGCCCTGATACCTTCCAGATGACTGTGATGACTTGAGAGATGGCCTTCCCTACTCCAATACTCTCCTCCCTTTCCTGAATTGCTTTCTATGTATTTTCACCTTATACAATCCCATGTAGATGAGATTATCCCCTCCCCTCCCAAAATGATTTTGACCTCTGCCAAAAAAACCCCACAGTGTCATGCCTACATATTTAAAAATTGAAAAAAAATTAAAAGGCATTCTAAGTTTACAAGTATCTGTAGCAAATTTAAATCAATACTCAAAGTAGGAGTTTACTTTAGTTCACATGAAAGAAATACAGAGAACAGATTCCATCTTGAACCAGCAACCAAATTAATAGGTTTTGAACACTAAGAAACTAAACAGTCTTAACTGAAATAGATATACTATGCCATGGCATGCCTGAAAGACACAGATCTCCTTCAGAGGAACTAGGGATAGGAACTACCCCCGAAACAACAGGTTTTTGAGGCAATTTTCACCCTTGCAAATAAGGTTGTCTGTTCTATTACGATTTTTACAAAGACCATCTTTACACTCCCTTTTCACAGACTGGGCAACCTTCACAACAGGATCCTAAAGCAGAGCAGTCACAATTAGAAGCTCTGCCGTAAGGAAAATCTTCAATCCTGTATTGACAAGGTGCAAGAAGAAATTCAATTTGGCTATTCCTAAAAGAACTTCCTTTTTAAAAAAAAAAAAAATTAATTCTACTTCACAGTAAACTGAAACCTAAGAACTGATTGTCTGCAACCATTCGTTCAGCTCTGCTGAACCACGTTTTCTTAATTTTGTTTATGACCTTTTACAGATCCCAAGGAATCTGACATGTTTTCACAGGAGGAGTGGAAAATGGGTAAAATTCCAGTTTCCTCTAACTCGTGCAAGGGTACTTTCCAACACTACATGCTTCAAGAGGGTTTGTTTTTTTTTCCTCCTCAAACACAATGCAATGAATTACTACATACTTTTAAATGACCGGTCTTTAACTTTTTTGCCTCGTAAGAGCAAGGCAAAGACTTAAAACACTTGCACCTTCATACGTGGAGATACAGTATTTTTTGGTTTTGTTCCACTCTATTATTTATAATTTATATTTATAATTTTGTTCCACTCTATTATTATCAAATTTATTATGAAAATAGAAGTGACTGCTCTATATTTAGAGAGAAGAAAATAGTTTCACGTTACAGGCAAAATTTCCTCAGCTGCCTGAAGTCCTCCTGCAGAACCACCACACAGGTGCCCAGTCATGGAGAATTCCCCCAGGATGCCATGGATCCGGCTCTGCAACCTTCTCTGCCTGAGGGAAATACAATCCCACAGCTCCTACCTGCCCAAAGGGCAACCCAGCCACCAGCCCGCCACTGTCCTACACACCTGCTGTACAGTCATGCACACTTCTCACACTCACAGGCTGCCACACAGGGTGCAGGGCGCTCACAAGGACTCACACCTTAGTGGGAACCCTGAGAACAGCAGGCCTATGAAGTCTGTACTAAGGAACAAAAGCACCCCAAAAGTTTAGGAACTATGAATTATCTGCTTTATAGGAACATGTATGGGAACACGTGGAAGGTATTTCACATCAACAAATAGCTTTGCAAATCTGAGAAGGGTTAAGATTCCGACTGTTTCTTCTCATTTATTTAAAATATTTATTTCTTTTTAAATTTAACTCAAAGAAAAACAGTTGTTTCCAATCCCCACCCATCAGCAAGAAACATTTCAAAATTACTTCTTCTTTCACATGCATATGTCAGATGTCATGCCAAGTCCCCACTAGTGACCTATCCCTGAACTTCTGCATACCCTGAAGGCACTTAGGTGTACATCTCTCATGTTTTGAAGGCACTTGGCTTGATTCCTGAACCACGCAAGAAGTTTGCCAGGAGAATGTCAAAACATACACTAGTTTTTCCATCCTCTAGCAGCACCCTAGAACAGAGAGTTTTGATTTTTACTGGATCCCACTTACATTTAAGCTCTCACCTGTAAATAAAAATAAACAGGATCAATACTCAAAAAAAGGATATAAAGACTGAATGCAAACAAAACAACTGATTAACAAAAAAATAACATTCTAACCAAATTTAGTAATTTTTTGCTCATTGTTATACCAAGCTCCAAACCCTACACTTTAACACTGAGTCTACTACCTGTATTGTAAAAAATTCCTTTTGTCTTGAATTTAGCAACCATTATGGGAAGCAATCTCACAAACTGCATCAAGAAGTATTATAGCCCAGCTTTGGCAATCACAGTAACTGAGTTTGTATCTGCAGCAAAACCCAGCAGTTTAAGAAAGAAGCATTTTAAGGCTATGAAACTATTCAGGTTACTCCTCCTGCAGCAGTTCAGCACACTGCCATCCCTGAGGTGAGTTTCATTTGTGTGATGCCAGTTGCCTTGTCGGGATACCAGCAGAAAAGGACTCCAAACATTGCACTTCACCATCCAGACTCTGAGCTTCACCTGGCAACAGCACAATGCAAATCTGCTGCAGGCTCATCCTCTCTCCATGAGCAGTGGAGTCTGGTATCCATTTGGCAGCATGGATATGTGTGCAAAGCTGCATTTAAAACTGCTCCACCACCTTTGATTTGAAAGGTGCTTGGGGGTGGCGGGGTGACTCTACCTTTACATGCAGCTGTGATACATGCAGACTTTAAAATCTAGGAACTATCTAAAATGTTGTCAATATTACTAATTAATTACCTAATATTGTCAAAACATACATTATGCCAACCTAATTTTATTATACTTCAAGGCAGCAACAAGAACGAAACTTGCAAAACCCTCATGTGATATACTTCTATTCAATCCTGAGGGCTATTAACAACTGTAGTATTTCACCTTGAACTCAGTACTGTTTATCTAGGTGCATGAGGAATTGGATGTAAACATGTTTACTTGAAACGGTCCATGATCAAGAACAAAAAGTCAACAAATCTGAGGTTTCGCTCCGTGTAACCGTAGATTCAATTCAATGCATTTCCACTGCTCCATTCCAGCTTCAACACTTAGATCCTGAACCACCCTCCCAAATGACGTGATTTATGACCAACTCTCATAAGGCACAAAGATTCCATACTCCTCTGCACACATCAAAGTATCTAATTTATTACTCTGGCTACAAACAACAGAACACTAGCTGTAAATAATAATATCTTAAGCTTCTTTTGAAAAAAAAAAAAAAAGAAAAAAACCACCAAACCTGCAGGTGTTTCCTATGTGCTTATTTTCCACTCTCTTATTTCTCCCCCTCAACAGACTTCATACTACTCAACAGCGCAAATAAGGATTACCTTTTAGATAAAGGTCACAGAAAAAAATGAGTAGAATTAATTTGCTGAAAATATGTTCATTACATAAAATAATTCTTACAGTTGTTAGAAGGACTAACAAGGAGAGGAATGTTTATTTCCAGGTTTTAGTGGCTGTTGTCACATGATTTGTGCATTACTAACAATGTCATTGCCTGTTAATGAAACAGTGAATGTTCTGCAGAAGTGGCCTCTGAGCTTCTAAGTCAAACCAAGTATCCTAAGACCATCACAAAGAGCTTGGGAGGAGGGTGCAGCATGAGGCAGGAAAGGCCTTGCAATTCAAACCAGCCACCCCTGCCTGCAGGTTAAAGCATTTTAAAGGCCCTGGTGGCTGTTACACTCTTTAAATCCTCAAGCTAGCTGTGCCACAGAGTCCTAACTAATGCACTCAAAGAAAAAAATGTGGCAAGTCTTATGTCTGATTCTGTAAAAACACAGCAGATAGTATGAGAAGAAGATTTTGTCTTTCCTTCGTGACACAGCTATACAATCCAAGTTATGTCACCAGGTCCAAAACATTATTAAGAATTAAAACCAAGAAATCAGAGCAGGGGAAAACATGGATTATGGTCAAAGAGCAGAGAGAAAAGTATTTAGCAACAGATTCAGCTTCTAATACAAGAAGTTTGGCTATTAAGATTCAAGAGCATTGTATGCATTCCTCATGATTATATACTAGTTCATTTTTCACCCTTCAAATTATCTCCTAAAGGAATACCTTTAGCAACTTCAAATGCTGTGTGACAGGTTTCCAAGCTAAGTGAGGTCCAAAAATAGAATTAAAATAACACTTTTGCTTCCACACAATTAAGCAACTTGGACTTCTTATACTGTAGATAAATCAGCAGGACCGTACCTATTGGTGACTGGGAGAGTAAGGCTTCCTGCAATATCAATGACAATTTGCTACGTATGTACCTACAGTTTCTTTTGTTAATTTACTGACTTCCTTGGTGTTTGCTTTTCTTTTAAGCAAACACAACCATTTTCCATTTTCTTTCTTCATGCTTCTTACCAATTAAAGTATCCAAAGTATTTAATTTTAAAAACTTATTTCTCTGTGGAAACCTGTATTGTAATTGGTCAGAAGATAATTTTTGTTCTTTAATCTAAGATTAAGGGAAAAAAACCCAAAAAAACCAAAACAAAAAAAACCCCAAAGGAAAAAAAAACCAACAACCCCCCCCCNCCCCCGCCCCCAAAAAAAACCCCACAAACAGAAAAGCCTGAAACTTGCATTTCAATATTTACCGGAAGAGTAGGAAAAGAACAACCAGCAGTTTGCTGGAGGTCTTAGATCTACAATCAACACATAAATGTAGCTCAGAAAATGTTTGAACAAAACCATGGACAGAAAGAAGCCAAATTTAATTTCATGTTATTCATGCAGTACTATACCTCTAATTTCTTATCTATTTCCTTTAAAGTGAAGTTAATGGTTGCCCAAATTTATAGTCTCTTTATACACTGTGTTAAGTTTTTTATTCTTCCAACTTGGGCAATTAAGATAAAACCCAATGTTTTTGTAAGGGCAGTATTTTCCACACAAGCACTTAATGAAGCAGAGTAGCCATAAATACTGCAGAAAGTATGTAGGCAAAGTACACAGGCTTTTATTTGTGAAAGCTGTCCACAAGTTCTGCCAGAAGCTGTTTCTCCATATGTTTCCAAGGGCTTTCTTAGGAAAAATTATAGACATTTCTCTCTTCTTGTCACCAAGGTCCAGGTTAATGTAAACAAGTGGCCAACTGATACCAAGCTGAATCAACATCAGAAACTTGAATTGTTGTGGTTCAGCAAGCCAAAACACCTAGGATCTCTAACATCTGAGTCTACAAAAACTATTACTAATACAGGGTATAAACTTCAGAGAAACAGAAATATGTTCTTGTCAAATGGAGATTTCCTATAGAACATGTTGACACAATTTAAATGGCATCTGTTCTTGAATTTCCATCAAGAAATCTCAAAGAGTTTGTCTAGGTAGGAAGCCTCTAGGTTTATTTAACTATCACTGAAGTTACATGAGGGTAAAGCCTCCATTTTGGTTCACAGCACTCAAGAGAAAAAACTGCTCTTAATTCAAGACCATGTAAAAGACAATTTCATTCACAACCATATTTCTGCTTTGTTAATTTGTGAATAGTTACCATAATGTTTCACCACTGCAGAATAACAGAAAGAAAAACACACCACTTACTATCCAAACTGTTGGGAAAAAAAACAAAACAAACACTACTTTCTGTCTTAGCAACTCTGTCATTATTTTGAACTCTGTGAAAGGGAAGTTGAACAGAAAAATTAACAGCACCTTGGGATGATTTTCAAAGCTCCAGATGATTGTAAGCAAAACTGCTCAGACTGTTCCTTCTAAAGAATATTAGCTTTTTAAAATATCATTATACTTGGTTTCCCATTTCATCCTCCGGAGAGGTAATGTATTATTTCTCTCCATTTTCATGTTCCTTCCTGCAAATATTTTTCCAGAATAAGCTAAATGTCATTTTTCAGATACTTATCTTGACCAGCAGAGTACTTACTGGTTAATTTTAAGTACATAAACGAATAAAAAAATTACTTCACCAATCATATGTTGACAGTTCAGCATCCCATCATATTTTTTACTGGATCGTGTTTCCAGTAAGTACACATCAAATTCAACATACATCAAATTTTAACCCAGGATCTCAGCCACTGGTCCTCTTCAGGAGTCTGAAACATCGGAAAAAGAGTTACTCTCAGTGCTCACAAACGCCTCTCTGCTAGATGTCACCTTTTATTTCCCATGAACCTGACAGCTCCCTGCAGTTTGCACGTATTTCCTAAACTGCTTCAGACAATAATCTGCCAATGACTGATGAATGCAGCAAAAATTGGAATAAGAAATTAGTAACAAATACCTAAGGGCTGTGTTATTTCCCACCAGCTCCACTTGGATATGACACATCTGTCTACAGTATCAGAGGAAAGACAAGAATACAGTAAAGAATGTACAAGATGAATGAAGAGTTTCAGTGGATCAAAGGGTCATGAGCAGCCTGCTGCCAATCAAGCCCTTTGCATTCTTCACTAGCACTACAATTTGAACTTAACCAAATTGGAAAAAATTGCAGCCTGTTTACAAATTGTTATTTAAAATCGTTAAAAGGAAGAAAAAGACCAAAACCCTTCTTATTAATAAATATTTACAGTGACTCATAAATATTTTTACAGATCAGTATTAATCACTGCAATCAGGATTGCAGAGAGAACAGACTAAGCAGAAATGGGAGACTTCCAAGACAGTCCCAACTCATTAGTGATAAGCTCAGCAGGGAAATGGACTCCTTCCCTCCTTCTCCCCCAGCTATGCAAAATTTCCATTTTAGATGTCAAGCAAGAGATTTAATATAATAAAAATCTAAACAATGCATGCTTTAGGGGTGCACATTGCTTCTTTCCTCCAAATGTCTAGGCCAGCCCATGTTTTGGGAACCTTGCCCATAATAAAAAGGATAGGATATCTGTCATCTTGCAATGACTGGTCGGCCCCATGAGCTTCCTAAAGAAGGACAGGGCATTCCAGTGAGTCAGAGCCTGCTCCCACTCTCACAGGAATTCCAAATAATGCAGTATTTGCAGAAAGTTACAATGCTAAGCAGTTATACTAAACAAACATAAGGAACTAAAAAAACCCTGAAAGAAATTAAAAAACCAGAGACCAAAGACTGAGAAGATGTGCAATTGATAATGGAACCCAGGGAGATGCTTTCATAAACAACTGTAATCAAAAGCAGCTATTTTAATACAACACGGCTGCAATAAACACACGTAATTCTTTTAATCTAATATGAAAAGACATTTTCACAAAAGCTGTTTCCTTATCAGACCCCTGGTAAGATGCCCAGTCATACAGAAATGACAGTTGAAACCAGGGAAGTTTTAATATTAATTCTCCTAGCACTGCCATGCCACACTAATATACAGGGGAAAAAAGGAGAAAAGCAGAAGAAGTACACTTAGTTAGCACAGTCAGCTACCTTAACTGGCCACTTACCAAGAGATTCTGGTGCTCAGCCTGCAGAAAATCAGATGGCTGCTTTCAAGTCAGATACAGGATGATATACTAAAGCCACATATATATGTGTACATGTGTGAAACAAAACAAACACCAGCAAATCTGCATTTAAACTTATATAAACAGCAATTTCAGCTTATAAAATAGACATACATGAATTATTTCCATCAAGCATTTCTCAAACAAATTGAGGATATCTTATTACTAAAACTTCACCAATTGCCTGTTTCTTGTGCTGTTTATTAAATCTAAAATTTAGAACTTGTTGCAAAGTCTCACAGAAACTTTTGATTTCACATTTGAATTTTGTTTCTTTATTATTCCATCTCACCCTAGACCCATTCCCATGAAGCCCATACAGACTTTGCCACAGGCCTAGAGTGGAAGAGAACCAGTCACCTGACTGGATATAATTTAACATAATTAAACACAATACAGAGCAATCAAACATATAGGTACAAGCCAACAGAGAATAACTTTCTCAAATGAGAAAACAACGTTACTGACTGCTGAAAATTTAAATTCACACTACCTATTGCAATATCAATACTACTACATTTGAGTCCTTTTCCTTAAGAAAAATCTCTCACATTTATGAAATAGTAAGACACAACTGAAACTCACAGAGAGCCTCAGAATTCATGGTCAGCTGTTCTGCTTGCCAGAAAGCTAAAACAAACCCTGATCAATCTACTTCCAAAACTCAGAGATGATAAGAATTTTCTCTCTCCTTCCCTAAACACTCTGTTAGGAATGGCTACAGGTTTCTTTAATTTTTTTTAAATTCAAAAATGCCAATGCTCCATCTTCCTCACCTCACACAATTTTGTTTTCCTTGCATATTAGCATCTCTCATTAACTAGCAGTCACAGTGATTATCCTTGCACATCAACAACAAGCTCTCAAGTGCAGAAAACCCTGTAAGTCCAGAGTGCTGGATGGAGAAGGGTAGAAAGGGAAATAGGACAGCTGTAAAGTACTTCCCACTGCCACCCACCCTGGTCCCTGACTGGAAACAGGATCAGGGCACTTGGGAATTTAACTCCTCCATTTTGCACAAAGACACATTACAGATTACAAAATTCTTCCCAAGAAAACAGTGTCTACTTCATAACTCCGTTAATTCATGGAAAGATGTTCACATTTCTTGCAACATAATACACCTTACAAGCAGCACTCCTTTGAAATCTGCCTATTTGCTGAAGTTATAAAGAACTTTCACGAAGAATTAAGTTTTGTCAAGGGGAAGCCAAGGCACATACATCCAACAAGGTTTTAAAACCTTATATCGTTTGACATTTTAAAGCTAATTTAAAAAAAAACCTTTCTAAAATATTAAGAAGTCACATTCTTAAATAGAGTTAGACATCCATTAGTGAAAAAGTATTCAAGTTAATAAAGCAATATCCAAAATTTACTCCTTCAGAGCATTCAGCCCAGAACATTTAACACTAAACAAACACCGTCAATGCCATGGTACGAGAGGACATAAGGTAACTCAATTCTAGATCATTCTGAAGAGATTACAGGTCTTTGAAAAAGGGAGAGGGAGGCAAAAGGGAGGTTATGTTTTTGTTTCATACTTAAAACATTACCTCCCGATTACCTCCCCTGTTAATCAAAAACATGCTGTACATTCTTTCATCTTAGAAAGTAACCATTAAAACAGACCTATCTAGCTCTTTAAAAAAAATAAAAAGTGAGGTAATAAGTTGTGAATCAAAGTGTTCCCTTCCAAATAAAACATCTGCAGGGGGAAAAATAGCTTAATAGAACTGCAGATAGGTAATCAAGTGCCCTGGTTCAACAGGGAGTAACAACTATGTGCAGAGATTGAGATTTGTCCTTACAGCTTTTAATCCTGCTCATATTGTGCAACTCATCTCGGCACGGTCACAGCAACCATAGCTCAACTCCCACTAGATGGAAAATTCCACTCGAGCTTTAGTAAAACTCTTCAAAAGCCCAACTTGAATTCTTTCTGCTCAACCCAGTTTTGTTCACAGAACTGCTTATTTGCTTGCAAACACAATATTCTGCTCATCTTCTCAGGGCAATAAGTGAATGTCACTTCCCTGCGGGCTCAGCCCTGGAAGGGATATTAGGACCAGTTATGGGTCACATTCACCTTTCCTCTTTCACTGTGTGGCTGTATTCTTCCCTGACACTGGTACACTATCCTAAACAAAAATCTCATGGTAAGGCATGGTATGGCATGGCAATTACAGGTTATCATTGCATTGGACTACCATGCAATTATATTTATGTGCAGATGCTATAGAACACAACACTGCACTGAGCAATTCAAGAAACAGGTTACATACACAATTTAATGACTTGGTACACAGGGCCTTTGGCACCAGACCTTCTCTTTGATCCTCTCTAGTTGGTTACTTCACAACAACCTTCATTACCACCTTCTGGACAACAACCAAATGAATAGCAAACAATTTTATTTCTGTTCATTTGCTATTGCATAATGAAAAATAGAAAGGGAAATAGAAGACAAAATAGCAACGTATTATTTTTACCAAGATAAATCATCCCTATATATTCCAACAAATGCAGTCAGGATGAACAGAGAACAGTCACAGCATTCAGAGAACAAGGGTGTAAGAACTGTAGACAGAAATACAGTCAGTATTTCAACACACTGTGCTACATCATAAATACATTTGCCTCTGCAGAATCCTTGGTATTGTCCCCAGCAACCATAAAAACTTCAATACTTTGCTAAGTATGAGACAGAAAATGCATGTCTGCACACCCACCTGCAACTTTTTGTCATAAATACTTAATAATTTTATGCTAGTTTTACACCTGTATCCACAGCATTTACTACCAAAATCAATGGAAAGGAAACGTAGAAAACATCATCTTTATCTGCTGCATCATTCTTCTTCAGGAACACATTTAAAGGAAAGCAGGTCCAACAGTATAAGTATCTTAAATATTCCAGGTTCTTAGCTTAAAGATTTTATTGGGGTTCTCCCTGCACATCTTCTGAATTAATTTAAATAAAAAAATCAAGATAAAAAGCCAGCTAAATGTGAAAAGTTATTTTGCTGGTGTATGTACCTTGCAAAAAGCAATGGTCATTACAGAAGCAAAGACAAAACTAAAAAGCTGTAACCAAAAGCTTATCAAAAGTTAATCCATTAGCAATAACCAAAATGATACTGACACATCACATTAAAAAAAATAAAAAACCCACCCCAAAAACAAGCATTTTCCAGTGCATTAATAAAGGCATCAAAACAGAGCCAATTATGGATGTAACAAATAGTTTTAAACATTTCTCCAGAAAGTATTTAAGATTCAGGCATGGCAGAAAGCCAAACATATTTAATTGTTAAATACAGTGTATTTAAAAACTCCGACTACAGGTTTTTTTCTTTCCGAAAAAGAATTCTTGAAAATTCATAGATCATAAAAGGCAAGAAATACATCACATCTGCCGTGAAAAAGAAGCAGACAGATGCTATTTTCTAACATAAACAGCAGTTAAAAAAGAATTCAAAGATCTTAGGATAACAACTTTGTCTTGTTTCACTACTAGATGAGCAAGATTAAGCACAGAAGTTTCTCACTCTACTGCACTGAAGCTTTCACACAGACAGCAAGACTTCCTCTCAAATACTGGTGATGCTCATGTCTCCCTACCCACCACAGCCCTGGTTCCCTTATGAGGCTCCTAATCCCAAAGAGGAGGCATACAGAGTACCAAAATATCTGCTGAATATCTTCTTGTAACCACCATATAAATGAAAGTTACACTGTATAAATATTTGAAAAGTCATTTCAGAAACATGTGAGATAAAGTACAGATCCATATCTTTATCTAGCTGCCTATATACATGGACGGATACGGAAACAGATACATACACACATCTACAAATCTATGTATCTAGATATTACATTTATCAGTTGCAACCATTCTGCAGGACTGAAAAAACCCATCAGAAGCTTGTATAGCAAATCTTGCATTGCTAAAATCTGTCAAGCTCATCAGCTTTAATTTACCCTCTCAGTGGCAGGAGTGATGCCATACAGCATTTGCGGATGAAGCTTTACAAATAAGCCACACAATGATTTGCGTAAGTCAATATTCTTTTTAGTTCTCCAAAACAAGTATTAATAATATAGGAAAGTCCAACCAATGAATACCAATTTTTCCTTTAAGGATTAGAACTGAAGAGAAGCTTTTCATTAAAAAGGCATTTCTTTAAAAAAAATTCCAAAGATTCAAGAAAGAACTCCCATCACATAAGAAACAACTACAAAATCACCATACCTTATAATAAAGGGGACAAACGGTGCTGTGCTGAGTGCTGAGTGAGAGCCGTCCATTGGAGATGGATACAGTCTTACCAGGATTAAAAGCAAAAGAAACAGGCTTGGATGGATTTTCAACTCTTCAGCCTCACTAAATAAAAAGGTATAAGAAGCATTTGGTGAAAAAAAAGCATCCTTCATGCTAGTCTTGAGCCTCTTCCCCACAAAACAGCCATCTGCATCTCTGGTTCAAGAAGTTATCCCAGGCTGATCATTACATGGGAGTTCATGCCCTGCTGGGATCAAATATGGCATCCATTCCTCCCGCAGGGTACCCCTCTAATGAAGACACTCATGGCTGTGTTGCCTTCACTTTCCCACATTATTCCAAGCCTCCTTTAGTCCCAAATGTGGTGAGCCGCCTTCATTTTTAAATAATATTAAAAGCCTGCACAGATAATGTTTCTCTATAAACTGGGAAACTGAGAGTGCTGAGTTGCAAAAAAGTGGTTTAAAAAAAGAACTTTTAACAGTTTTAAAGGAAACATGTGTTTAGTAAATAACACTTTTTACTAAAGAATAGTTCTTTTCATTGACACCAAGGGTCTACTACTCATACAGCAAAAACAATCAGTAAACCAAGAGTCTTAATCCACATTGAAAAAGCATTCAAGATCAACATTTCAGACAGCAGGTTGTAATCTTTTTCAATGGAAAAACTTCCCAAAATTTGCTAGTGATGACACTGTCACCCTTTATAACATCAGGTGGAGTGGACTACTGTGCAGAATAAACACAACCTCTTTTCTTAGAGCAGAGACTGCAAAAAAAACCATGGAATGACTGGTGAAACTCCTGCTTCCAAGTGTCTAACTTAGGCCCATTAAACAGTCAGCTGAACCTCGCCCATAAATCAGCTGCTCAACTTCTACAGTTTATATCACAGCATTTTAAGAAAAAACAAAGCCAGCACTGGTTTACTTTGAAAGTTCATGAACCTGGAGGTAACAGCGTCATCCCAAATAGTATCATCTGCATTGATCAAATTGTAGCTCTCAGCCACCATTTGTGGAGTCTTTAAAACAAGATCAAGGCCCTTCCCCAGAGTCAGGGTGCCACAGGCTGGAAAGTGTTCATGGGGTGCTACTTGAGGCCTATGACCCCATCTCACTTAAACATGCTGGGAAGCCTCATTGTTAAATGTGAGACACTCAAACACCCGGGTTCTGTTTCCCTAGAAAATGAAAGTTCCTTAACATCTGATCCCAAGAACACAGCAACTCTTAATAACTCTACAGTAGTTCAGTCTTCTGAGACTTAATGCTATGTGCCAAAGTTAAAAGAAAAAAGCCTTAGCAAATACATTAGAACTGTATCATTTCAAGAAGCACTGATGTATACAATGGCACTAGGCTGTGTACGTGACACAACTCAGTTTAACCTTTTCAGTCCACTTTGTATTTCAAAGTTTTCTCAGACATCATCTTACCTGTTCAAAGTGTTGGTTACAACCTCTAACTGTTTGAGAAGGAAAGGATAAAGGCTTGGAAACCGAGAGAAAAACTCTCTTCCTGTCATTCTGCAGTAACAAATAAAGAAGGGTCATAATTAGCATTTTGCAGTAATTAGTTACACTCAAATATCCGTTTATTTGTTGTATTTCTGATGCCACAGTGAAGCTGGAGAGGCAGAAGAACCACGCACACATGATGAACTCTCAAATAAGGCATAATGCTGCCATGGAAAATGGTGACGGAGTGTAGTTTACACAAGTTCAGCAACTGTCTCTGTGTGTGCTCACTAACACTTCATCAGCTAAACTCATCAGCCCCTTCTAGGAAAAAGGGATCTTAATCACACGAAAAAGAAAAAGATACAACAGTTTATATTATGACACTATTTCAACGATATTCTGCTTGAACAAGAGAAGACAACACCTGCTTCAGCATGGCTCATGTCCTAACTAACTAACAGAATACACTTAACAGACGTGTACTAACAGGTACCCATAGCTTGCTGATACTAGAAAGCACCTCAGAACAGTAATTCACGGAAGATTTGTAAAATGCAGTGGCAGAAGAGTCTGAGCTTCCATTAGCCCTCTTTCCACAGCAATGCTTCCAGCACACGGCAGTAGGGACACTGCGGGCCACATTTCTGCTTCTGTAGATGGAGCAACCATGCTCAAAACAGAGCAATGTACAAACACCTCATAAACTCATCCCTAGTTAGAAGCAGTAAGGCAGCACAGTTACAGCTGCAACACCAAATCAATCCAAGATAAAAAGACGTAAGTAGAAATCTTCTGTATTTGTTTTACAATCTTTTGATCAGATAAAGGATGGCTTTGGATGGTTTATATGAAACCATTCAGCATCATCGAAGCAAGAACCACTTGAATGTTACTGTGGGGAAGCTCTAATTAGACATATATGGTATGCGGATAAAAAAAGTCTTCCTTTAAAAATAAATAAATGAAAGGCCATCATTTAGAAAAACAAAGCCAACTGAAGAGTTTGCTTGCCACAAGATCAACCAAGATAAATGTTCCATGTTAGCATGACTCCAATGCAAAGCTTCCAATAAGCAGACAGATCCAGGTTTGGAAAAATAACACGATGAGATGGCAAGACTGAATGTGCGTAAAAATAAGCAGACAAAAAAACATCACGCACGAGTAAACGAGCACATGGCAAACATCAGCAGAGCTCCTTCCAGCACTCAGCTAACATAACATGCCTTAGCCACAGACCACAGAATAAACACAGCAAAACCAGACTGTTAGGTGGAAACAAATGTTCAAAGAGGGACAGGAAACTTTCCCAAGGCAAGTAAGAAAAATTCTGTGAATAGATACAATATAGTGAACTGCTAGAACTAAAAGCAAGGAATATGCAGTAGCTGTTACAGCTACAAAAAAGACTTCAGATTTAAAAATTACATGGAAGCATTAAAACTGTGAATTAATATAAACTGAAGCACTTATGAGGATAGTTTAAAGACATCAATACTGATAATAACTGGTTATTCAAGCAGAAGACACCCATGCATTTTTTTCTAACAGTGTCCTCAAAACTACTTCAAATTTTTTGCACATATAGTATGTAGCAAACTGAAGATGCAAAGCCAGAGAAAACACAAAACCTAAGATCTATGAGGTCAAACAGCCCATCCTACTGAATTTTCCTATGTAAAACACTAAGAGATCTGTATTTTAAAAGAAAAAGTTCTATCCAAAAATGCTGTGACATCTCTATCTCTTGAGCCACAGAGAGCAACATGCAAAAGCAGAATTGGGGTCAAGTTTCCTATGGAATGGATGGCCACTGCTTAAGAGATTTAAGAGAGCCCTACATACAAGTAGCACCTCACAAGTACTTTTAACCAGGTCCATTTTTAATGTATCAAAAACTCAGCAGCCACATTTGAATCAATAATAAATAATGGAACTGAATAGCCTTATAAAGCCTCAAAATTCTTTGCAATTACCATGGTTTCATAAATCTTTTTGACAGGAAAAGAAAATTATAACTACTGAAGTGGGTAACTTACATAACCTACATAACCTCCTACTTGCTTTACTGCTCCAGAGCTTATTGACGGGAGAAGGCAGCCTAATCAAAACCACTGACAGGCAGTATCTGCAGAGAAGATGTCCACAGGCATTTTCAGAAAAAAGGAGACACAACTGTCTGAGCAGACTGTTAAAGGGCCTCCAGTTCAGAAGGAAAACAAGAAACACTACACATTATCAGGAGTGCTGCAAAATTAAAAAGTGTGCTCAAAATACAGTGCATTAATTTAAGTGTGAATCCACTACTCAGGGAGGTTAAGGCAAGGAGATACACAACTGGGAATAAGCAGGAAGCAAAACAGCTAGACAGCACGGAACAGAGGAATTTAATTGTTTCCATTTTTAATGCTGATCATGGTTTTTGCTCCTGGAAACATGTACATACAATTATTTGTGTATTGTAACAGACCGGAACAACAAAAAAGTAAAATGGTTCTGCTCCTCAAAACTCTTCGTGATGCTAAGCCACATATTTTATGTTAATTTCATCAAAAAACATACTCCTTTGAAAAACAAATACTAGCACTTTGAGATATGTCCCATGCATGCAAGCAATACAAACAGATTCATACATGTACATAGGCACACAAATGTGAGTCAGGCTTCACAAGTAATAAGCTATCCATAGCTTTAAAAAAGACAAATCCCTGACATACCTATAAAAGAACATAAGTAAATGTGGACTAAAACAACCCAAAAGCCACTGACAACGGTCTTCATGAAACAAACTTCTTCCTATTCTATGACAGATCAGACAGGGAACAATAGGTTTAAATTAAAAATACAGATAACTACCTTCCCATTAGTCACTGACATAGTTCAAACACAGATTTTTGGCAATAGAGCTACCATAATTAAAGTCTTAAACCAAACATTCTGCAGATCGCAAGATTTCACATCTACTCCCCCTAAAATGTGTTTATTAAAGAAGTAACTGAAAAGAGCCCTAAGATATTAGTATTTTACCCCATGTCCAGCTGAAACTATTTTTATATTGCTTCAGAGATCATCTTTAACAGTACGTTCAACCACAGACTCTGCAATAGTATTTTCTTTTTTCCTGTTGTAGCTCCAAGAAGCACAATTTCACAATCCAGAATTTCAAACAGGATTACTGAGACCCCAACAGTGAACCAGTGGAAGGTTATTTACTAAGAGAGGGAGTAATGAAACAGAAGTGTCATCAATGGGCTGATGATGCTTACAATCAAATTCCTCTCCCCAATGCAAAATGTCATTCAAGTACGTAATTAAAATGATGCTTTGATGTAGAAAGGCTGAGAGAGAAACTAATGAAAGCACTCATATTCTACTAAACTCACTTGTAAAACAAATCTGAAGAACTGCATGCATGCAGAATACTGCAGTACTTAAGAAGATGAAATATTTACATCTCAGAGAGTTTCCAGTTTAACGATGTCACTGTTTTTTCATGCAAGCAATTCTGCACAAAAGTCATATGACAAGAGTACAACCCATTCACATTTTGATGGCTAGACACAGCAGTCACGGTTTAGCACTCAGAAGAAAGACTGAATAAAAAAACGTTTATGTAGAGAGAGACACATGCATTTCTTTGCCATTTTCATTCAGCTCTCCCCACCTGAAAAGATGTTCCATTAACAAGAAACAGTAATACAGAGGTATCTTCTGCACCATGTCACACTGAATCAAGCAACACTCACCATTCCTAACAATCCTCTGTGTGCCCTTGAATCAAACTCTTAAATAGAATCTGGGGCAGGCAAAAGAGGGGGAAGAAAAATCTTTCACTGAATGTAGAAGTCACATCAATTGGCAAGAAGTTAGTTTGAAGGCATGTGATGATAGGAAGGACAGAATTTAATAGCTTGTAACAAGCACTTGGAAAACAACTGAATCACGGGTAAGTTACAAAAAACCGACTAGTGATAGGGGTAAAAATTTAAAAAAAAATGAAAACTCAAAACAGACTAAGTCTAAAAAACTTCAAGAGGAAGTCTGGTTTAAGCCTGATACACAGTTTACAGTGTTGATAATGCTTCCTCAGAAAAGATGCAAAAATCAGTTTTACTTTTTGCTCAAATAACCTAACCCAGAAGTCCTTATTTTGCTCTTAAGGTTCAGCAGCTCTTCCGTTCATTTAGCACCAGTTCTTTGTCTTTATCACTTTTCAGAGCAGAACCTGGAGCAGCTTAAATTAAGCCAAGAACCATGTGCTTTTAAGTTTTCATTGCTTTGCTTGTGGAGATATCAGTAATATCAAACTTCTAGAACCAATTCATATAAATGCTGCTGAAAACTGTGACATCTCCAGAGATTACACATCATGCTTGTCTCAGTATAAACTCAATGCTACAGAACTCAAGGGTTAACTTGTGTTTATAAAACCATGGACGCTGCAGTGTTCTTTTTAAAACTGTGCTGTACACTTAAGAGAACAGTCCAGGGTATTAAAATTCTGCTCTGACACAGGGGCATACATATCATTTTACTGTGACATGTGTCAGAGATTACCTGTTTCTGTTCTTTCATTTATTTTTCAGAAGAACGAAGCTTTATAACCTTGTAGGCTGTTTTTAGTAACTGACATGTAAAAGACCATTTGCAGCAATGATGTTCATATTTGAGTATAGCATAGGTGAGAGTTAGAGACGATCCTCTGAGAGCAGCAAAGGCAAGGGTTTCTGATATTCTTTTTGAAACACAAATACTGCTATCTCACATCAACTGACATTTGGTTTTCAGTCTGTGCTGATGGTCAGATATTTGACAGGAGAAAACAACACTACATTTAAAAATAAAAAATAGAACTGGAATGTGAAAAAAAACATACAGACAGATCGGGACCAAGAATATAGTTTTGATGAATTTACAGAAATACTTTTAATTGTCTCCTGTAAAACCTACTTGTGTTATACCAATCCTTACACTGAAATCATTAACCACATGTCAGATGATTCTTTATGTTAAAGAGCAGTAATGCAGAAACAGAGCCCAGCTTACTCCTGGCACTGCAAGGACAACTGCTGCTGAAAGAACTTGAAAACCAGGACAGACTCTGGCAAAACTGTCACTCAAAATGACAGATTTATATAGACAATATACATTTTACATAATTGCTTCTTTTGACATCACTGAATTATGAAAAATCCCACAATGCAACTTAACTAGGCTAACCTGACTAGTCTAGCTTTTAGTTGCCCATTTTAACACTTGTGTTCTTTCCCTGACCCTTATCACTTATTAAACAGTTAGATGCTGTCTCAAAATATAGGAAGCATATTTCCTTGCTAACAAAGATAGATTTCAGAAGCATAAACTCAAAATAAATAGGAAACGGGCTTTTTTCAACTACACAAAAAACACCAAGAAAAACTGTATGGCAGATTGATTTATGCTGAGGTTATGGTATAAAGACCAAAGCTAATTTGAGACATACTTTAAGCATTACATTAATTTTTTGCTCCTTTAAAAGACTAAATTATATGACAATCATATGCCACGACAGGACAAGTAACAGCAATAAAGGTACAGAAAATAGAAAGGTTCTAACTACAGGGGAAGCAAAACTTAAAGAATTTATTATATTTGACTCAAAGGATAATTTTATCTTGTATTTTAGAACACAGCAAAACAGCAAAATATCATACAACTACAAAGACAAATATGTAACATTTGATATGATTGAAAAGTGGTACTAAGGAGAACAATTCATAGAACTACAGATTTTGCACCTGGGATGAATAATCCTGAGCATCAGCACAGACTGAAAACCAAATGGCTTAGAAACCAAGGGCCCCAAGGGAATAAATCTATGGGTTACAGTGGATGCCAAGCCCAGAGTGAGCCAAGGGCACATCCTCACTGCCCACAGAGCAAACCACACATGGGACTGTGCTCATTAGAACAAAACAGCAGCAGATCAGTGAGGCTGCACACAGAATCCTCCACCATGTTCTGGGTTGCCAAGTCCAGAAGAGATGGGAACCCACAAGAGAGGCCCCAGCAAACAGCTGCTCAGATGGGCATGGCCTACAGCACAGACCCTGTAAGAAGAAGCTGAAAGAGCCAGGTTTGTTCTGTTTGACAAAGACAAGGTCCAGGGTAGATCTAACAGCAGCCTACAACCACTTGAAGGAATCCAACACTAGAGAGCTAATAATCTTCCTGCTGTAGCTGCAGTGAGTACAGAAAGGACCAGTGGTCACAAATCATAGCTTGGAAGTTTTAAATTGGGCAAGGGGAATGAAGCACTGTTACTCAGAATAATTATGAATTGTCCTTGAGATTTTGGAGGTTTTAACTCATCCAAAGACACCAGTGACTGACCTGATGTAGTGTTACTAGCAGTCATACTCTCAATGGGAATCAAAGAAACAGGACAAAGAGATCCCTTTATAGTTTGTATGGTTCCACTTTTACTTCTGACACTGCCACCATTGTTTTAACACTGCCTTCTCAAAAGATCAATGTTTTTCTTGTCTTCCTGCATTTGCTGGCCATCACAAGCCACTGCAAGTACAGTAAACAAAAGATCCTGCTCAGAACAAAATTCTTGAGATTTAACAGTTTTTATTAAGTTAGTAACTTACTCTTTATTCAGTACAAACTATTAATATTTTTGCCACATTGTATGACAGTATTCAAAATACTAGCTTGATGTGGAAATAAAAATAATCACTTAAAATATTATTTCAGAAGTAGAATATATTTATGAAAGCTCTTGATTATCAGTCCCTCTGGATGACCACCAGAGAACCATCACTATTCTTACTAAGAGACAGAGACAATAGCAGCAGGTATGTCCCTTTAGAAATAGAGATTATATACAAATTTTAATTTGCCTCAGATAATTTTGTTTTAAAGAATATACCTAAGAGTTAAATTCCTGAAATCACATACTGTCTCAGGACTCAAGACAAACTGCTTTCAATAAAACATTTTACACGCAAAATGGCCACGTAATTTGGTGAGAGGCCACAATGAAGCCTGCTAAACACAGCTAAAAACAACTGCTAAAAAAATCTGGTGTAATGCATTGGCTGATAAGCCCAAGAGCAAGGATACAGAACATTATTGCATACTTGTTTTTCTAGACCTAACACGATAGAGGACACCTCTTCCGTGACAAAAAGGCACAACTCTTCTGTAACCTCATCAAATCACTTACAAAAACCAATTCAGATTTCATTTTTACCCCACATGAAATGGAAAACACTATGAAGGGGAAAGAAGCATCATCATATATGTGGGGTTTGGACCCTTAATAAAGATGTGGTGACTCTACTTTCAATAAATCTAACACTTGTTTTGCTAGTAATTAGGAAACACTTAAATCCCAGAACAGTAAGCAAAATAGTTTAAGTTCACTGACTTGAAAAAAAACATTCTTTTATGCTACACAGACCTAAAATAAATACTTTAAAGGAACTAAGAATATGCGACTGTATCTTGGTTTTCATTCTCCCTCAGATAAAAGTGCTAGAATAAACATTTGTACTAGTTTACATTGCTGTGTTTTTATGAGGTTAATAACTGAACTGCCAATCAAAACCTGTATAAATATGGTAGCTAAATACCTTCTGCTTTAGAGGCACTTTTATTTACAAGAGAGCTAGCCAAGACTTCCAAAGGACTGCATGGTCTGGTTAGCTTTGATCTCTTAAGCACAAGTTCCTTTATACCTCTTGTTTTGCTATTTATTACAGTCTTTGTGCGATCAGGTATGGAAAGAGCACCTGCACAGAACAAATACATCAGGAAAAGTATGACTCAAGAGGAATAATTATGCAACACACAGTTCAGTAAAGTAACTTCTGAAGAGCACTTCTGCAAGAGCACTTTTGCTGCGATGCTAAATAGAGAAGTATGCATACAATGGGCTCAGAATAAAAACAGGGGACCAGCACTTAAATCCAACATCACAGACACAACCTGGCACCTATATCAACACAATAACCACCAATCAACTTTGATACACAGACAAATGCACCTTTAGATATATGCATGTATATTTAACTATATCGAAAACTGAGTTTTAAATAATTATTTTACAATTACTTTTAACAAACTTGTGCATATGAGTGTATGCACATACAAATCTATGTACACGAACAAATATAACTAAAATTAAGAGACCTCATATATATATATATATATATAAAGTCTCCAAGAATTCTGTTCAACCACTGCCTATAACACTAGTATCTTCAGTCTCTTACCACAAATTTAGCATTGCAAATTTCAGCTCCAATAATCCACACTTTCTCTCTCAGAGTATTCTGTGGGGAGCAGCTGCCTTTTACTTAACATAGTGAAGTTAATGAATAAGGGGTATGTATAATATGCACAGATCAAAACAGAACAATTACCTCTACTCATACTAATGAAAACTTTTATCACTACAGCAGAAACTAAATTACCTACTTGTGCAGCTAGTTTACATTGATTTTTGTTTCATGGAATGCATTTTGTTCACTTGGTAAAAACAAACATTACCATTATTCCCCTGATTTATTTTAAAAAAAATCAATGAACTGGAGTTACCCTGGGCTAGCATATATATTTTTAGGACGTTTCACTTTGGGAAAACTTTCATTTTACCACTTTACCACGTTCATCTTTCTATTTTCAGGTGCTGACTTAAGACAGGATGTTATGAAGATACTCCCTATTCAGGAGAGCAGATATACACATTTGCACACCAATGATTTAAGTGTGCTTTAGGCCCCAGAAATGTGACTGGGATTTATGTAGGTTATTGCTTTTCTGACTCTGTATAGAAAAGACAAGATCTTGATGTAAAAATGGTTCTGTAGATTTTAGGTATTTTATCAAAAAGAGAAAGACACACACTGTGCTCCTAAAACCAGCAGAAATCATACAGACAGAGAGCATCCTCAGCCTTGAGAAGTCCCTATTTTCTGCCACAGGGAATTTTAGAGTTTTAGTTTAGCCCTGCAAAATAAAGACCAATTAAAGCAATAACACAGAGGGAAACAGATTTGTTTAGGAGCTTGTTTTCAATTTGTTTCTGTACAAAACTTTCATAAATTTTACCTTCAACTTACAAGTTAATAGCACCTTATCATCATTATTCTTGTTATAAAGGCACTTTGGGAGCCTGTTCAAAATAATGTTTAAACAAGCATATTGTTATTGAACTATTAATCAGCAAAAGCCGTAACGGTATCTGAGTCAGCCTGAACTTTTGCATGTTTTCTTGAGACAGTCCTAAGATTAGGTCTTATAAATCTGTCAAAGTCAAAAAAAAAAAATTGAGCCAGAGTATTAAAAACAAAAAAGTTGAACAAAATAAATGTGGCCTATTTTTGGCACACAGAGGGGCACGGGATTTCTTTTCTTAACAAAAAAAAAACCCCTCACAAGGGAACGTACTGCAACAAATCATTAATGACTACTTTGAAAGCATCCACCAGAACAACTGAGGTGGCATGAAGGGAACAGGCTGCAAAAGGTGACACAGAAGAAGGCACAGGAAAAGTGCCAGAGGAAAGGCACCAGAGGCATTTAAATGGCTCAGTCACCTCATGAAACCTCACTGTCACTGACACAGTATTTCCATTGAAGAGCTGCAACAGGCCAACACTACCAGAGAAAACCCACTAAGGAATCACTAACAAGATCCAAGATAAAGCAATCCCAAGGCTTGCACAGCAAGCAGTCCAAGAGCTCCAGAGCTCAGTGAGCTGGTTTTGTGAATCGAGCCGTACGTGTGTATCCCTGCTGGAGCCGGCACAAGAGGCCCAGCATTCCCAGAGCCACGGCAGTGGTCACCACCCCTCACACGGAGCTGTACTTCAGCTGGCACGCAGGAATTCTGCCACGGTGCATCTCCAAGTCTGCACCAAGCATTTAAGGGCTGAGTCACTGTGAGCATCCCCTCCAGGGAACTCACCTAAGACTCATCCCATTTTACCACACTGATGTGCCACTACAGCCTGACCACATTAGTATCACCGATGTTTATTTTGGCTTACCCCAAAACAGGACTGGCCACTCCTCTGTGGGCAACACTGACCCATCCCAAAAGTCCTACAGAGCTTAGTATGATCCACTAAAAATGTCTCATAAGCTTGCTGTTAAGATTGAGAAAACATCCTTGATGTCAGACATACTTTCCAGGTGCAAAGTTAGAAATACTGGAAGCGTTAACCTGCCAGGAGTGGAATATAGAACAGGAATCACGTCCTTACGATGTAGTCTATCTGTTTGAAGCTACAACTCAAAAGCAGCTTAAAGAAAAGGAAGATGATATCAGATTCATTTAATTTAGGGATAATGTTATGAAAAGAGAGGTTTGCATAATATTCACTTTCTAGTGCTTTCCTCTAACTTTTCACAGGGTTAAACGTGATTCTTTATGCTCTTAAAAACCTTAACATTAAAGAAAAAGCATATAATTTGGAAGAAAAATAGTCCAACTTAAGTGTTTTTAGAAGTTAATTTCATTTTACTCAGTGACCTTCAAGTGTGCAAGCAACCACTTGCTGAGGAGTGCTGAACACTCAACTTGCAATAAAAACAACGAAAGCAGAGGGCAGTCATGCATGTTGACTGCCTCACAGCCAGCAGGGCATCTTCATAACCTGGTAACATCTACAGTTTTCATCTTATTGTAATTAAAAAGATAAGTTTCCCTTTCCTAGAGTTTGAAGTCATTAACATCTATTGACAGCTATAAGTGAAAATAAAGACAAGGTATTATGTAGATGGCAAGAAAAGCTTTCTTTCCTTTCAAATAGATCTAAACCAACATTGAAAACATGGCAGCATTCATACTCAAATTCCAGGCAGCATGAGCATTAACCCCACAGACAATCTGTGTTGACAACTAAGTATTTTCCTGCATATGCATTATCCTTCACTACACTATAAATACATGGGAACTTCCCTCCTCCCAAAATGCAAATATATACATATATACACACCAGTTATGAAATATAAAAACCATCAACCTGCATAGTACCATTTCAGCCTTGCTTAAAACCCTGTTTTTTAGAGTTGAAGCTTTTCCTTCTTGAAACCCCCTCCACCAAGGTGAGAAGCAGAGAGAATTCTTTCCAATTTCCACTCTTTCATTTAATCCTAGCCTATACCGGAGGCCATTGATCACTCTTCCTAAGAACTCTGCAGCATTTATATTCCAAATGAAAAAATTTCATTTTCAGATAAACCAGGATGATCCTTTTTAATTACCCTAAAGACTGAACATTGTTCTAAGTCAAATGGCAAATTGGCTCAAAGGCAATTCCTGATCATGCTTATCCTTTGGGATGGGGGCAGTGGGGAATTAAAAAAAAAAAAAGCATGAAATAACAGGAATTTGATAAGAAGAGTCTCATCAAATGTCTGATGACAAGTGTCTTGTGCACTAACCAGCAGTAACAGTTTTAATTACCATTGTACTACAAACCAAAAAGATCTCTGATATATATATATATGTAAAAGAAAGTACTACTATTATTATGTATCTCCTTTGGACAGGAGATAATTCCTCTATGACAAGAAATTTAATTACATTTCAAAATTAATTTCAGTTGACTTTACATATAAGTTACCCTGATTTTCATTTTGATTTTAAGGTCTGCATTATCATAATATGTATGTATAGCTTCATATCAAGACATCCTAATTTTTTATGTGACAATGGACCCTACAATCAACTACAGCAAAACCAGCAACACCGTAGCAACACTAAGATGAAAAAGAAAGGACCATGAAAGAAACAGAACTGTGAAGCACACACCACACTCCAGCTTCTTTAGAAGTGCATGGAATGAACAAATCTACATTGCAAATTGATTGGAAAAAAGAAGTGGCTATTTAATCAAAATAATCATTGTCCTACAGAACTCATTGCTGTCCAAAATCCTATTAAATCAATTCACATTAAACCAAGTACAATACTCGGGTCTTCAATAGGCCCCTCAGGGTGGTGCCTCAAGGAAAGCTGCAGAGGAACTTATTTTTTATGAGTGTGTAGGGATAGGACAAGAGAGAATGGCTTTAAATTGACAGAGGGCAGGATGAGATCAGATATTAGGAAGAAATTCTTCACTGTGAAGCACTAGAACAGGCTGCCCTGAAGATTTACAGATGCCCTGTCCCTCAAAGTGTTCAAGGCCAGGTTGGATAGAGCTTTGAGCAATCTGGTCGAGTGGAAGGTGTCCCTTTCCACAGCAGGAGCATTGGAACAAGCTGTTCTTTCAGCTCTCTTCCAACTGACGTCATTCTATGATGCCAGAGCAGCCAGAGGGAGGATGCACCTAGAAGCTAGGACCCTCTCCTGAGTGACTGCCTGGTGCAGGGCAGATCCCAAGGCACTCAAGTGCTGAACAGCCCCCAGTGGGGCTGGGGAACAGCTCACAGCTGATCCCACCTCAGCCAGGCAGCCAGGACACAGACACAGCCAGTATGAGGGGACTGACTGCACCAACATAAACCCCTGTGCTGTGGAGAGCCCAGAGGAGGGTATTTTCTCTAAAGCACACCATGGTTATCTCTGCAAACCCACCTTCTGTAACCAAATATCAACAGGCACAATGCAAAGACTTCTTTCCAACCTTCCTCAGTACTTTGAATGTATGTGGCTAGAATTTCATTCCAAGTCTTGTAGAGATTTCAAATTATCATAGCATTTAAGAAAATTTTATTTCCAAATCAAGTATATAAAACCTAAACTAAACCCTCTACAAGTGCTAACTGGGCTATTTCACAAGTGTAAATTCTCTGAAATTCAGAACACCATTTAGCCAAATACACACACATACACCTACATACAGACATTATCACACACACTTGCAGCAGCATTACAAGTTTTGATACAGTCTTTCTCAGAAAGAGAAAAGCCAGAGAAGAGTTCTAACTTTATTTTCACTAGAAGAGAAAGCTCAGCATGTATAGTTGCATGGACAACTGTAAACAGCCTTCACACAAGGCTGAACACAGTTGTTGTATTTCACATATTCATTTTCCAACCCCAGGACATACTAATTTTCACCCCAAGACACCAAACTCATCTTCTTTTTCGTCCATGCTAAAATTAAAAAGATGCATTAATACTTCATGTTCCAGCAAGGCTTCCTTTTGAAAGTCTACGCAAACCACCCTAACTCTATCACTATCATAGAAACTCTTCTTGAGAAACCAGTCAGAAAGCCCATCCTTTTTTAGAGAGATGCCCAGAATAACCCAGTAGTAACCTAACTCCCTGCTGACACAAAAATGATGGATTTAACCTCCTAATCTAAAATCAGGTAAACTGGAAACCTAGGCAGGGTCCTAATGGGAAAGCTGGTCTGGACAGACAGTTCCTTAATGTAAACAGAACATCCTTAGGGCAACAGAACAAGCAGTTTAAACCCAGGTGACTTTCACAAAAGCTCCTATAGATCCCAGCTGCTAAAATGCCAGTGCTTTGGAAGTGGGGAAAAAATTACTTGGTTTAATATATGAATTCTGTTCCAGCAAAAACACTCCTTGAGTTCAAAGCTCCGGAGGAGAAGCGCCCAAGCACAGCTGCACCCTGGGATGATGAGGCTGCAGGGAGCTGTGCAGCAAGGGTGACACCTCGTGGTGCCAAACCACAGAAACACAGACCTCTCTCTTCCCAAACAACTCACACCCACCTGTGGGCTTCTCCTGCAGAGACAGGAGCTACAAATCAAATCTCTGCCTGCTTTCACATCTCCTCTATCTCACTGGCCTGTCTTAAGCGTTTTCCTAATCCCTGTGTCACGGTTTTGAAAAGCACACGTGGAAAACAGCAGAAGTGATTACATGCAATGTTTAATGCACAACTGCTAAATGAACAGATGAAGAAAAGAAAGCCAGCCCAGCTTTAACATCCTTTCGTCAAAATGACTACACAGAAATTACTGTAAACAAAACTTTCAGAGAAGCAAGTCAACAGGGCCAGTTACATAAAAATTAACATTGTCATTAATTAATTTAATTCAGCTACAGAAAGGATTCCTTTCCTTGGTTCTGGTATCTCCCACACCCAACAGATGCTCAAATGCATTACTTTCTGCAGCTTCACAAACAGAAATCTCAGATTTCACAGATCACCACACTGCATGCATTTGAGAAGTCAGTTTGCCTCCCCACTGCAGAAGTTAGTGCCATGTTTTTCCCAAAGATACAAGCTTAAAAAAGCAGGGTGTCTATCTCTTTCAGTGAGTGTTCAATATACAAATTAAAGAAAAAAAGCAACTTTAAATGCTGTTATAAAACCGAAGTAGGAAGGCAAGAAATGCAAAGCACTTTTTATTGCTCTGCTTGGGCTTCAGGAGTGTTACAGGAGTGAATTTAGAAGTGACTTTAGGTATGTCACAAAACAAGAATAATTTCATGCAATAGAGCAGCTAATATTGGAAATTGTTTTGGGGAAAGAGTTATTTTCTAAAGGAAATCTCCCTCCACTTTCCCACCTGTATTTCTTCCTCATGTTCATACATGCACTAAATAACTGAATTTTTCAAGTGACACCTGAAATCAATTATTTCACACAACTAAAATGGCACCTATGTAGCATCTAAAAGATGACAGACCAATATCATCCCAAGACGTTTAGTTTTTCCAAATATGCATGAAAATTTTATTAGTCACACAGATCAACAATAAGGAACCACTATAAAAAGGGTGGAATTTCTGAAGGTAAATTGTAACAATTGCCTTCTTTCAGAAACTGCATGCCTTGCTTGTGACATGAAAATCCATTAGGAATTTCTGAAATGGTTACCATAATACCCATACCATGACCACTCTACGGCCCCACGGGCCTACCCAGGAATATTTTTTAATGAGTTTATTCTACATCCAGGGTTATTTTCACATCCCTCCTAGAGCAGAAACCTCAGTTACAGAGCACAGGGCACGGATATGCTTCGTTTGCTGAAAAAGCTGAAGGAAGAGGCCAAAGAAAACATGGGGGTCCTTGTGCAGTAACTGGAGGGTGCAAAGAAACCAGAATGCGCAGGACTGGGGAGTTTTAAGAGTCAGAGGAGAACTGGTTTTATATAAAGTGAAATAGTAAGGGATTTGAAGCAGGACTAAAGAATCCAAGGGCAGGATCCCTTGGAAGAGAAATGGCTCTGCAAGAAGCAATTTTTAGAGCTAGGAGGAAAGAGATATGAACAGTATTCTAGAGCAGGAAGACTACAGGGGAAAATCTCAAACTAGTAGGGATGAAATTAACTCCAGACCTGCTCTAGAAGGCAGTGAACACATGTGTAACCACTGTTCCTTTTCTATTTTACCCCCTTTCTCTTTGGTCTCAAGAGCAGTAGGTCTGTTTTGTGAGAGCTCTTGGCTTTTGGAAGAGCCACTGGTAGCAATACCCCTCAGCAACATTCCACTCCAGTGAAATTGCACGTGAGTACAAATTAACTCTGTGTTTAAGAGCAGATATTTTTGGCCCTACCACTTACTCCTTGGCAGCACAGTTTAAGCACAGCTAGATGTTCTTGTAACATCCTGATTCAAATATATCCACAAAGCAAGCCATTTTCAAACTGCTGTTGGCTAAAGCCATGTTTTGCAGACTTATAACTGATACAAAGTGAAGCTTACCTATTTTTTTTGGAATTTTCATCTTTCTCTCTTTTAACTCCAAAAATCCTTGTCATCAAAGCACTAAAAAGAAGTGTAGATGAATTTCGTACCTAAAGGCAAAAATAAGAGCTGCGCTTTAAAAATCCCTTTGAAACGTAGGCCTTTTTTTTTTAAATACAGCCATTAATGTCGAGTCAAAAAAAATAACTGCTGAGTGAAAAGCATGCTACAGGTCAGCACATGGAAACTATTAACTCAGTGCATCCTTCCAGCGAAGATGGTACTACTGGAAAGTTCAGGTTCTTTGGAGATGTCGGTCTTTATTATACAGAGTACATCCAGATTTTTAGTGATTCAAAGCATTCACCCTTATGCACAGCAGATCATGAAGTGTTCTACCTGAATATGGGATCTTTAATCCAAGAGCAAAATAACAGAATGAATGCAAATGCACTTCTTACTAGCTAAGTGGACTGTCTCAAAATTTAACAGCCAGAGAGACTTTAATCTATAAGGTAACCTTTGTCCCTACTTTTTGTGGATATCAGCACTTCACATTAAGAAAAATTAAACAAAATCAAGAAAAAGCAAGATCAAAATTATGACTTTTTTGCAGGTCTACATTATTTTTTACTGTACCTTAAAATATTACATTCCAGAAATTGTAGTAGTGCAATTCATAAACATGACCAAAGCTTCACTGAACAGGACCACTCTATATCCTGTTAAACTAGAGAAGCAAAGTTAAGAATTAACTTACTGCCCAGACAGGTGACATAAACCCTAGAATTGATGCCTTTATTCCATCTGCAACATAAGGCATGATGTTTTCACCCAAACGTGTATCCCTGTACAAAGCCCGGAGGATATTTAAAGCATGAACCTGTGGTGGGAGAAGAAATATATGAAAAATATAAATTCATTAGTAAACATCTTAAGTTTATGTAATTACAACAATGAACATGCAAAGCAGAAACAATCTATATGCACATTTACAGCACTTTATTTCCATATTAAACACAAGAAATACTGCTGCTTAAAAATGCATTAAAACAGTGCTGCAGTAAACACTGTTAATAACAGTTACAGTTTAAAATATATTCCTCTAACAACTATAGTCCAGGCATTGCAAGTGAAGGCCAACATTCTTTTATCCTTAGCTTATCATGGCTGTAAAAATAACTTTTGAAGTCCAGAATCATCTTTTCCAACATTCCTGACACGCTGTAGATACTGTGAGAAAAAATAAACTACAACTCACAGGAGGGCAATATTAAGCTAAAACTGACAGCCAGGCTTGCTTTAGCATGTGGAGCATTTTCTGATATTTCTCTACCCTCTGTAAGGGAAGGTGGTAATATACACAGCTTCATGGACTTTGACAAGGCTATATAAATTTATATCAGCAGAAAATCTGGCAGAGTCATTAGGACATCCTTCTGCGTATTGTGAACAAATTATGGCTTGCACTTACAAACAGAAAGTAAACGATAACATTTTGAAGATTTTAAAGGTCTTGCCTTTAAATGAGTTTTTTTGGTATTCCAAATCTATGTACTTAAGTTTTAGAAGTTACTGAGTATGTCTAAAACTAGTTTTCATGTAGTGTTTTACTATGATTCATGCATAAATAACTCATTTATTTACTTTAAATGTAAGCAAAGCTTGCTTGGTCATTTACAAACTTGTAAAAAGGAAGTTACTTATCTATCTGTTTAGAAATATACTCTAGGGCAGTAAATTGCTCATATATGACTTCATCTGCTGTACTAGAGAAAAACTATGGAATTATGCCCAATCCATTTTTTTGTATGTTTTACAGTAACTTCATAACCTTTGCATATGCAAACCCATTTTAAGGTCTAGCTATAGATATTAAGAACAGAATATCCCCATTAAAAACACACGCTTTCCTTAACCGCTTGAAATAGTGTAAACACACTTTTGACATTTGCCTTTTGACGAGAGTCTGAATTTTACCTGTGGAATTACACTTAAAGATTCATTCAAAGGTGCAGCCAGAGATATCAATTCTTTCATTGTCATTTTCAGCAAATCTGTTTTGCCCTTCTTTGGTTCTGATGCCAACAAAGCCTACAGAAAGGAGAAAAAAAAATTTAAAATCAGATGTTTCTAGCCATTTTTCTGTACTACCACTTCTGCTCTCATTCCTGTATTTACCATACCACAGTCTAACTTCTGACTATACAGAATGATTAAGAAAAATTGGCAAAAAATGAAGGTTCAGTTTTAATTCAGCTTTGTTCAAAGCCTCTCAATTTAAAAATCATAGCATTTTGGACAGCTAAAGTATCGGCTGTACTATAGATACTTGCATTTCCTAGCCTGATTTTTTTTTAGGTTAATAGCATCTATTTGAGATTACAAAGCTGGCCAAATAATAAATTCTGGTTTGCAACACAGGATAAAACAAGCAGTACATGTTTGAAAAAAAGGGAAGAGATGCATTTATCTCCGAGCAGTATTTCAGTGGATAGGACATCCAGCTGAGATGAAAATATTCTAAATTACTTCTCCAAAATTCAGGACTGAATTTAGAACAGTCTTTTTCTCTTTATCTACTAGTTCTTGTTGAATTTTTTTCAAATTAGTACAAATGGTTAATCATAAATCATTTATTACCAATAAAAGATTATTACCCATTTGTGCTTTAGGGCCTAGAGCCTATTCAGCATCAGTATGAACCAAATGAATTACAGAGTTTAGGCAGAAACCCAGGAGTAGTTTCTATGAGTTTATCAGTATCTTTAATGATAGGAGAAACAGAGAGGGCAGATTGGGAAAAAAAAAGGTGTTCATGAAGTATAAAACAGAGGAGAATGTCCTGAAGACTAAAATTTCATAATGTTAAAGCTGAAAATCATATTTTCCCACCCACTAACTGGAGTTGCACTTTTGCACTATTCAGTAATAACATTCCTATTTTAAAGGGGTCATGGAATGGTTATAACCCTAAAAACTATATATGCTCATTAAAATAGGATGTGTTTTAGGTTAACAAGAACACATCACAGAACGAAAATAGCAAAGAGACCACACTGCATTAATAAAATAACCTTCTTTTACTACTGTTAGGATACACATTACAACTTGTATTTTTATTATCTAAATGCCACACAGCATGGAAGGTTCAATTCATTTAACTGAGTCTAGAGGCACATTCAAACTGCCAAAAACACTATCACCTCTCTTTACTATAAAATTATAACCTGAAAACAGTTTATTTCAGACTGATTCCAATCCTAATTTCAAACTTTCCTGCTAATTTGACTAGACTCTTCCAGAGCTGTCAAAAAAGAAGCCTCCGACCTGTTTATCCACAGAGCTGTGGCACAGTGCAAGATTTCTCCTCTGGAGTCAGTAGGCCAGCTGCAGACTATGTATGTTTTCTGCAGTGGGGTATCACCAGGTCAACCCAGTCCTTACAGTAACCTAACATGTTACATAAAAAAACTGATTTGAACATACTTTTTTTATTTCCACGTTGTCACAATTAAAACTAGATAGTGTCCAGCAGATTCAAACTGTGTGGTGTGAATGGGGAAACCAGAAAACATGAAATCACCAGATTGCTTCTGCAGACAACTTACTCTTAGAAGTGAGAAAGATATTTAACTGCTGAAACTGAAAAGGAAAAATGTCTCTAAAACCAGTGCCCTACTTCTGCTCTCTGCTGCCTTGCACACACATCTAGCAAAGCCAGGAGCAGGCTGTGACTGACATAAGAGGTCAGACAGAAGCTGGCTGCCTCAACTTTCTCAGGGCAAACTCAGAGTGGAAAACAAGCAAGATGAATTATTCTGGCACCGAGAGCTTGCTCCCAGCAGTCCCTCAGATCCTTGGAACGTGCTTGAGACTGTACTTCAGAGAGTGGAGAAAGTTACAAATTGTATAGTTGCTCTTGGACTCCTGTCTTAGAAAACTGGTTGAAAATCAAGATCATGGAGGTTAATTTAGGGGAAAGCAAATACGGCTGCTTTAAGGACCAAAGGAATGAAAATAGGTGAAATATAATCTGCAAACCAACTCTGCAGTGACTGACCCCACAGGGATGTAGATGAGCTGCTGCATACTAATGTGGGACACCCAGCAAGAGGTGGCACTTCAAGCAGAGACAAAACACTGCCATCCTGCCATCAGTTCTGAACTTGGCAGAAGTCAGAGGCTAGGATTAATGGAGCTGAAGGTAACACAGGGAGTGGGAAGAATGTGGGAGCATGGCCCCACGTTCACAGAGAAGTCTTCAGTAATCTATTCCTTCACTGCACTTGAGACTGCCAGTCAACATCAGCTAGCGTGGCAGTATTACTTGTGTTTTATTGCTGTTGAGTGGCCTTCCCAACTTCTTTGCAGTATTTAACAGACCACCATTTTACAATTCTATGAAGGTCTGTTCATATTTTACCACCCTCCCACTTCACACTGAAGTAGCACATGGTTACATGGTTAACAAAGCCTAACTTAATCTGTGAATTAATCCATGAATTTGCCAAAATTATTACAGCTGTAACACAAAGCCTAAGCACAGTCTTCAGAAATGCCACTGAAATCTACCACAAATCTCAAGAGTCAATAGAACTGTGGCGCCAAACATGGTTTAACTACAAACGGCGTCTTGGTTGCACAAAGGCAACCAAAGTCTGTGTTAAAAAAAAGGAAAAAAAACAACTGTTTGGTCAAAAGGGGTTGGAGTGGGGAAAATAATTATGTAATTTCCTTTTTCTTAATGTCCTTTCTGGAGAGTACATTTAAATCCAAGGCAGTGACACTAGCTGGTACCTGTATGTAGAATGGAATTCCTGCACTCCGTCTGGTTGCACACAGTGTAGAAGAAGGATCACAAGATTTGATTTCTTCTAACACACAGTTTAGCCAGTGCTCTGGCATCTTGTGCAGACTCTCACTGTTACATCTACATCAAACAGATACATAAAAATGAAACAAGCGAATAAAACAAGGACAAAGTCAGAGAAAGCAATTAGCAACCTTAAAAAGTATTTCCTACTGTATGTAAACATCTCCAAGCACATACACAGATTTTTATTATGAAATAACAAAATAACATGAATTAAAAAAAAATTACATTTTTCCCATGTTGGTACAAATTATATTAACCCTACTTATTAAGTGCCACTAGCAAAATATATTTAACTGAACAGAAAACAAGGTTCTGTGCTTCCATGCTGCAACAATTCTCTTCTGCCAAAAATTATTACCATGTTCTGCAGAAAGAAAACAAAGACATATGCACACCAGCCACTGTGTAGGAAGTGACACTTCACAAATTCGTATCTTTGCTGCCACACAGTAGCTGATGCGTGACCCTTACACTAATAATCATGTTTGTAACCATACAAACTGAAACTGAAGCCCCTCAAAATACGGACACATTATGTAAATAACCCTGCAAACCTCAGAGCAATGGGAGGAATGGAAACAAGACATAGTGCTCTTTTCAATACTAAGTCAGTCAAACTTTTCGTAAAGCACCTACATTGCTCTCCTATCATCAAATATTCCTCCTCTGCTGTTATAAAACTCAGCACTGCCTGAAAGCCAAAGGACTTCCAAGGACAAGGAAAAATTCAAGTCTGCTTCAATTACTGGTGCTGTTCAGTTCAGTGAAATGTACCATATTCAGTGTGCAACACCAGCCCATTAATCTTATGTCAGTGTTCCAAAATGATCATTTCTATTAACAGGACATTGTTATTAAAACCTGTCACACTGGTTTGACACGTGATTCAGAGCAGAAGAAATAATTCATCACTATGGGCAATACAACTGCAATTATCTCAACCATGCAGGACTTGCCTTACCTGAAAATATAAACTATAATTAAATTCATGATTAAGTAGTGAGACCTTATGGTAAGACTACAATCAAGTTTTCTAGCTGGGTGACTGAAATAAAGAGTTTAAAAGAAATTATAAAAGGCAGCAAGTACTGATGTAAAAACCAAAATCCAGTGGAAGGTGTCCATACATTCCCTTCTTCATCCTCCTCTTATTAAAGCAAGAATTTACATTGGCTGAAAACCTGATCACGAACAATAAATGAGGCCTTAATCTGCAGTGAAACACTCCTTTCCTTCTTTTGCAAAAACCCCAGAAAATTACCAGTGCAGAAAACCGGTCACAGGAAGTACCAGACAGGTCAGCGAAACACACAGGACACTTCTTACTCTTCAGAAATTCCTGCAGGATTTCCACCACATCTCCTACACTGCTGCCAGGCATTCGCCACATTTTTTTAAGGGCAGCACCTCTTCAAAAGAGCAGCCAGAATGCAAATCACCAGTCCAGAGTTCAAGAGGAACCAGGCTTCCAAAGCAATACATCACCTCCTACCATGGCATAAAAGAATGGTACCTCCTGCCCCAAGCCTATGACAGAAGCAAGCAGATTAACCTGGAAGCTCAGAGTGAGTGCTCTTTTCTTTAACTACTCTCTTTCTTTTGCTGATAAGTAGCTTGCCCTTGCTAACTTTCAGGATGCATTCCTTTGCTCACTTCTGGGTACACAATGAGGATACAACTCTAGGACTGAGATCACACAAAACGGATCTCCTTCATGAGTCTCAGCAGTTAAGACACGACTTTGCAGTTCTCTTCATCCACATCAACATATTCCTCAAAATCTGCTCCTTCTGATCATGGAGGCACCTGGTCTTACCTCTCTAGCTAAGCAGAATTTAAATGTCTCCATTCAAACATGCAGAGAAAAGTGCTCATCTCTCTTCAGTATGTTATCTTAGTATTAAAATGAACACCCCATGAGAAATACCTACATCTGCTGGGGTACAGAGGAGCACAAAGTAAAGCATTAAGGAAATATTTAGAAGTTGCTATGTAGCACACTGAGTATTTTATTCTTAAATAAACTGAGGGATTTTTCTCCTCTCAGTATTAGTAGAAAGAGGAGAAGCATACTGAAGTCAAATAAACTTCAGATTCCCCTAAAGCCACGCTGCTTTGATCCTGCCACAAGTAATTCTACCTTGTTCAGTCACCCACCAATGCACTTTTATTTATTAGAAGGTGAAAGAGTTACAGCAGTAACTGCTGTAGAGTTAGAAACATTAGAGACTATTGACTTTGCAATGGAGATGACTACTCCCTTCCACTTGGCAGCTCTGTCTCCTTGTGGTCTGGCAAGAAGAATATTGTCACAAGAAGCAGGTGGCCCTAAATTTTAAGGATAACGAAACGTTACAATAAAAAAATTAAAGTCTCAAGATCAAATGTCATTTTCCAGAATGAAATAGTAATTATTTCTACCAGATCAAACAAACACTGTTGATAATGAAAATAGAACACAGTAAATTGACAGACAAATTACTTAAGATGCAGTACATTAAGTGCAATCCATTAAGTTTCTGTCTGTTCATCTGTCAGTTAAAACAATTTCATACATGCCCCAAACCCCTTCTGTGGTCAGTATCAATGAGTTCAAAAGCCTCGCAATCCTAAATTCAAGCTAAACTCCTCACCCTAAGTCATATATCTGTATTTTCTCCTATCTGAAACAAATGGTGTGTTAACAATGGGTCAACCTTGAATTTGGCCTTCCTGGATGCAAGTGCCGTGTGGCATAAATGTCACATCACCAGAAGCATGCAGAATTCAGTGTTTCCAATCACTGTAAGCAGTTCCTATCTAGGGAAAAAGTGGGGTTCTTTCTTTCTCAATGGGCTGCAGTATTATTCTTTTTCACATAAGTAACGTGATTCCCATTTTTTGTAGACACAATACTGGCCCTGGTACTTCTCAGACCAGAATCCAACCCCAAAAACACATTACTAGTCAAGATACAAATCTGCTTTTAAGAACAACTCCTCTGAAACTATGAAGTCCTTCCACTTGCATCCTCCTTTTCATAGCACCTGCTCTACATGAAGCAAAATTCTCCAGATTACACAGGTGCATTGAGAAGGGTTTGAAGTTTCTCTATCAGTAAAGCAGAGCACTGAGAACCTTGGCTCTGGCTTCAAAATTTCAGAAAGACAGTATCCTTAACCCATCTGTCTCACACACCAAGCAGGAAAAGAAATGGGAGGGAAAATATGAACAGTGTTAAAAATTAACACATATACGACCTGAGCAGTGCCTTAACATGGCATCTCATACTTCCTTATGTCATGTATTTCCTAACACTACAAGCATCTCAATATATAAGAATAGATTTTTCCCCCCACTTTCTTTCTCTCTCTTCAACACTCTTTCCTCCACACCTGTGATTACACTTTTGCTGAAAAGTTATTTACAATTTTCGTAAGTTTCACTAGAAAGTCCATTAGTGCCATTTCCATTTTACAAGTCTTCCAGGCAGATCATAGCAGGCTGGGAAAGCAAAGAGTTACAGTTACTTCAGAGTAACAAAATGAGACAGAAGCAGAGTTTTCTGCAAAGGATTAGCAGGGGTCTATTCCCAAAGAAATACTACATAAGATCAGACACTGACTAGGTACAGGTAAGTGATTTTAACTGATACTGACAGATTAAACATTTTTAAAATAAAAGCATGATTTTTATCTTTATCTTTCTTTTAGTAAATTACAATTTTCCAGAAAACTATTATGGACTTAACTTACTGCATCCCCTAAAATAGTGCTCACCATGTTTAAGTTCCAATCAAATATTTTAAAGTGTAGAAAATAAATTTTTCCTAAGTAAACACATTGCACTGTACGACACTACTCTTCCCAAACCTTACCCTTGCATTCTACAACTTTAGTGAAACTAAGCACTACCTCCATAGCTATGCAATACCATTTCAGATTTCCTGAGATCTACCTGATCTCTCAGCAAAGAGATCACTGAACAAAAGAAATGCAAAGCAGGCAAAATGTCATTTGGGACAGAGAAATTGCTTGAGTAATAATGATTACAGGAGATTCAAGTTTCAGATTTTTGACTTCCCTGAACCACCATGTTATCACATCAAATGAGCATTTTTTAATTTCTCCAGGCCTCTGACAGGAAATACTCCTTTTAAGAACACATTGCTTATTTCATCGATATGAATGTTGCTTGTTATGTAACTGTATGGTTTTCTGAAGGTGCAGCTGCAGGCAACATTAAGCAGGCATGAAAAAGGCAGCACTACACTCCCAGGAGGAGTATCAACAGGGAAACAGAAGAATGGTAACTTGCATATTAGAGCAGACTCAGCAATTTACATCCAAATTTCAAGACAGATCAATTTCATCAGGTTGGTAAGAAATCTCTGCAGAGGAAATATTTTTCTTTCACTGCTAACTCAAACAGGTCTGAATGCCATCATTCTGTCTAGAAAAAAGTCTGCTCTTGGTGCTTACAAAGACTGGTGTTTAAGGGTTGTACAGCTAAAAGCAAGCTCAGATGAAAGACACTGCAGCATAAAGTTTTAAAAAAGTGATTTCCTATAAATAAGTGAAGGACTGTGTTCAACTGGAGTAATGAATAAATGCCTGGGAAAAGGACCTAGCACAGTTCTTAGTGACAGATTTTTCACTGTGTTTTACAGAAAAACAAATTCAAGGGTCAGAGATGCCTCTGCACATCTCGAGTTCAATCCTGTTCAACAAGGTATCATGCTAAGCTGTACATTACCATAAGCTGTCCCAGACAAAAGCTTTCTCCTCTGGCATTTGTGGACACAGCAGTAAATTAATACAGATTCTGACACATATGCTTCAAGACTGCCCATGAGCCTCTCAGCTATGGACAGAGACCTGTTGAGATTCACCTGCAGAATGGAGTCCCCCAGCTGCAGCAGGGGACATGGAAAGACTCCATGATAATCAACAGACCTGCAAGGCAGCTGCATTCACCGAGACTTAATTCACCCCTTCTGGAGGAGTGTCTCAAAATACTCCTCATATCCCAGGAGTACCAAATCAAAGAGTCATTTCCTGTGCTGGTATCAGTCTCCTTTCTCCTTTGTTTTAAATACAAATATAAGCCTTGAGACCTCTAGTTCCTGGAAAATATTGTCTTTCGTTGAAACAAATGTGTGTCCACAGAGCTGCTCTCCATTTCTTATAAATCTTTTTTCCCAAAGGAACACTTGCTCTACTTGAAATATCTTAACTTTAAATATGCTGGGCAGTATGGATAGCCAAAAAAATTGTAACAGACAACTGCTAATTGAGAAGAAGAAACTTCCTTAATTTTGGAGGGCTCTTGTTTTGGAGAATACATACATATCACTTAATGTTTGAATAATTTTCAGGCAGGCAGAGTTCTCTGGGGCTTGGCTCTTCATTTTTCAACCTAACATAAGGCTGCTGTTAAGTGGATTGTGCTCCATTAAATACAATGGCAGAAAGCAGGAGAGGCAACAATCAGCAACTTTTCCAGAGTTCAGGCCGATTTGCTCTACTCTATTTGCCTCAGCTTTTAAAAGAAATTTAAAATCTGAAAATCAAAGAAAAACAGTGAGTCTGCTATAAACTGACTCCATGTTTTCCATTATTTCCTGCTTTTTACTTTGCCTTTGCTACAGGACAGTCCTGCATATTGACTGAGATCAGACCAGTGGGGCTGTACCTGCTTGGATTACCTCCTTTATCCTCTCAAATAGACTCATGGTACTAAAAGATCTGTTTGTTGGTTGTTTTTTTTTTAAACTCTATTACTCTGATGGCCAGACTCTCTCTTCACATTGATGGGAGAAAACTTGCATCACCTTAGAACTTCCTGAACCAAGTTTTCATGGTATAGAAGAACACCCCAATAGCTAAACAAGTATATATAAAACACATGGACAGGCAAAAAGATAAGAGGTGAGTTGTTCTGTTTTGGGGGTTTTTTTTGAGTAAACAACCAATTGTGAAGCAAGGTGGTGTGAGTGCTCAACAAACTCCTCAGGCCAATTTGAAATCCCCCAGATTGCTATCACCTGAAAGAAAATAATGTACCTTGGAGAGAGAGACCATCAAGAGAATCATGGCATGCAGTTTAGCATCCCACTGGCACACAGGATGATCACCAGCACAGGTCAGACACCATTACTGTAGCAGTGCTGGTACATGGATGCAGCAGTCTCACCCAGCATCCTCTAGCAGAGAACAAGCCTCGGTTTTGTTGGGAAAATTTTCTGAGGGGACACACAGTGAACCTGATCAGCCAGCCAGTCTGTATTAAAAGCATCAAAACTGTTTCCAGTATGAAATAAAGAAGAAACAGATCTGCACTTCAAACTGGCTGATGTGGGGCAAAAGGGGAACGTTGGTTATTTAACCTGGCATTGTTGTGAAAATATAGGTACTTCAAATTGAAAACCTGACTGGTCTTTCATATTTAAAAAGAAAAACAACAACAAAAATAGCCTACCAAACTCTACCTAGTCAGTAGAAATTTTGTCTTATTAAAACATGGATGGGATATAAACACTGTATACCACAAAGAAACATAACCAGCACTTGAAATCAGAAGCTAAGCATGTAATGGAAATTCCAATGATCTTGCCCAGACCTCAGGACAATTCTGTTCATTTAGTTCTTCTAGGAAACTATAAAGTTACAGGGGGAAAGAAAAAACCCAGAGTGCATATCACTGTCAGGTAGTCTTCCAAATGTCACAATAACCAACTCAGTGACAGGTAAGAGAAGCTTCCAAGAAAATGTCCTGGCTAAAGCAAAAAGTCTGGCATACATTTTCATAAAGGACCAGAAAAGGGGAGTGAGAAGGAAGAACTCTACACTCCTACTTTTCCCAAGAGTTTTTAAGAGCTGTTCAGGAAACTAACATGCCAGAAATGAAGAAAAATGCAGCAAGCATTATATGTCTGTATCATTTTTCAATGCCTAAGCACCATCTCTAACCATAACTATTGTAGTCCAAGTCACAGACATCATGTAACTGCCATTATCCTGCCCACACCAAACTTAAATAAAATCCACATGAAAGCAAGGATCTGTCTGCACAGCCAGTTTCAAGATTGATGCCAAAATCTGGTAAAACTTATACTAAAAACACAGTAAGTTGCCCATCTTCTACCTGGAAAGCATTTCTGTAAGTTGCACGAAGCCAGCATATGCCAATTCAAATGCACCCCTGTGCCTTGACTGCAGCAGATGATGTTTAAAGTAATCACCAATGTTTTTAACCTAAAAAGGAAAGAAAAAGTTACTAAGCCATTTGAAATTACATATACATAATTTATTTATATATGCAAAAATATTTTGCAGTTCAAAGCAGCAATCCTCCCCTGGTTGGAAGGGTCACTGGTGCAAGCAAAAAGCAACCAGAAGTCCTATAATAAACAACCACTTACTTTAACAATAAAAAATACTATGCTCATTTTTTTTAGGTTCTACATTCTTTTAAGAAGACCAAAAGTATAAAGGACATGAAATTGGTTATTTGTCTGTGATGGACATACTCAGATTTTAAGAGAAGAAAGTGACAACTCTGATTTTCAGGGAAAACAAATGCAGAATCCTTCTTGCTTGCCTACACTCTTGCCTAAAACCCCAAAGAAAATGTCAACTAAAGCACAAGAGAAAAAAAAAATATCTAAAAATTATTTAAGATATGAAATCCAAACTCCAAAAACTGTACCAAAGGGAAACAGATTAGATTATCTAATTAGATTAGGTAATACACAGATAAATACAAATTTCTAACATTCCAGAATTCTGCATAATTGCTCTTGACCATTAGAAACAGTTTTAAAATGAAGATGATGTTGTAGTAATATGAGCTAATTTTAAAAGCATTAGAACTGTAAATGTGATGACTAAACTTTCATTTACAGTTATTTTCTACAGCTCTGTTACAATAGAAAGCTTTTAAATCTGTTTGGAATTTTACAGATCCCCACAATCTCATTCCACAAAGCATAGGCTGTCTTGTTTGTCAAGTTTTTTCTTCTAATTCTCATCAACTTTCAAGGTCTAAATCAAACTTAACATCCCACTTAACTTGTTTAAAACACATAGCACATACTTAATGCCCTTATTTAAAATTAACTTCAGGAATCTTTCCTAAACTCACAGGCTAGAAGCAGCACTACCGTTACTCAGTTCTTGGGCAGAAATTTAGAATATAACAGGTGAATCTTACTAATTCAACAATCAACAACATACAGGGCCACACTTACTGCTGAGGGCAAGAATGTGGGTGTTCAAGATATAAAGGGGCCATGGGACAACTAAGTCTTTACTTTGGATGACTGCTTCTTTGCACTCTGGCACACAGCTCTGGCAAGCTTATCTCCCAAAACTGTCTTAAAACTTCTCAGGTGAGACAAACAGGAGTTTGAGGACGAGCTAAATATTCCTCCAGACTTGGAGCATTAATGATTTGCATGTCATATGACAAAAACAACACAGAATCTTTATTAGATGTCTTTCTATTACCTGGTGGTTACATGATACCATTGATACTGATTTTCTTAACAGGCAGAGCTCTGAGCCTGCCAGCTCTGGACTTTTAGGATCAAGGCCTCTGACAGGAGGCTTTGGAAGTGGAAAATGAAAATTAGAATATGCATTTGAACAGAGAGATTCCTCCAGCTGTACTCTGCACTTCCTATGTCTATCATTTCTACAGGCAAGGCCACCATGTAAAATAGGTGATGTTTTGAAGACTGCCACGTAAACCCAATCTCCTACTCAAAAGACAAGGAGCGTGCAAATCCAATGTTGTCCCAGCTTCCTGTAAACAACAATCAAGTATCATGAAGCAGGAGCTGCCTCCCTGCCAACCTGTCCCGCAGAGGTACACAGCACAACAGGCAGCATCACTGCTGCAAAGAGTAGCCCCCCAGCACCACACTGCCTGCCAGGAGAGCAGTTCTGTTGTGCCATTTCCTAATGCACACCAGCACTGCAAGACATTCCTTTCCATCTGCATGCTCCATGAAAAAAAGCGGGTACAATCAATTAGAAGACTGTGAGCAAATTCAAGCCTCACTGTGATCTTTTGGGTGAATAAGTTATGATAGCATTGATCCAACTCAGTACAGTTACTGACCTATATGTGCAGCATGGTACAACAGGAGAAAGGTTTGCAACAGGATGATACTCACTGGCCAAGAGGTGCTACCAGATTTTTCTCAATATTTACTTGGCCCTGGCTCAAGGCAAGTTGACCAAGGTTTCTCTCAAAGTTTTCGTTCTTTGTAGCCTTAAATCTCTTCCAATAGTTTCAAAATGAAGAAAAAGAATGGGCAAATCCAATTTGCTTATTTGTCAACACTGAAAAGTGTTTAGTAAGCCTGAAGCCCCAGCAGTTAAGGCATTGGCATTTTTTGTAATTTCTGATTAAAGCCCTCTTTTTTTGTTACAAAAAGTAAAGTTACAAAGTACACAGAAAATGCCCACATTTTTCTTTGCGTATTTCCTTGCAAGCCTGAGGAAAATCAGGATTTCAAACTGACTTCTCATCCATTAGAATTCTTCAAATGAGAATGTAAGCCTTTTGTTTCACAGGAAGACATCTGAAGCATAAACAAGCCGAAAAGGCATCTATAGGAAAAGAAGGTATCTTTATAGAGTCACAGAAAACCCTGAGCTGGAAGGAACCCACAAGGCCCACGGAGGTCCAACTCCTTCATTAATAATGTATTATTTCTGAAAGAGCACCTATCAATGTCTGCTTTGCAAAACCAGAGATGCTACAGTTAGAACTGACTCATTCTAAAACACCAATTCCTCTTTGACTTGGTGCAGATTAAGGAACATAATGGTGGAAATGAATATCTGTTCTCTCATCTGCCCTCCAGACCCCGGCAACAATACAAGCACAGCTGTTAACCAGATGAAAACATGAGGACTGGAAACAATGCAAGAACAAAGACACCAACACTATTTCCATGGCACCACAACATTAGATAAGAAATAAAATCTAGAGTATGTAATACTATCTTTTGTTTTAAAATGTGAAGTTCTAACACCTAAGGAAAAACTAAGTAAGTGTTCTCTGTTGGAAAGAAGAGGTTAAAAGTAGTTGGTCTTTCATGTTTCAGTCTTCTATGCAAACTGGTTTTGTTGAAACATAAGGAAATTAAAAGGTCATAAATTAAAACAGAAATTTAATAAACACAAAATATTTCCCAAATAAATGCCTGTGGTAACCTAATTTCTTGTAAACACTGAACTCAACGTTCTGCAAGAGATCCAGATGGCATATTAACATGATCTCTCATATCAAAAAAAATCAGAGGAAAAAAGATACAGCCACATTACATACAAATTATTCATAACAATGGATAGGAGGAAGAAAGACTAAGACTAGTCAGCATGTTTGACTTTCAGAACTCTTGACTCTGAAGGCTAATTAAGGAAGAGCTTTAAGCAGAATCCAAATATGTAGACTTCAAAATGATACAAAAGAGACTTTGATTATGAAATCAGTTTAGAAGATTTTTTAGCAATTCTATTAGTGACTAATATAACCTGTGAGACAGAAAACAGGAAGGGTCGCAGGCATGCAGTGGTATCCCTAAACACAGCCCACATCTCACAAATAACCCGATACAATTAGAATGATTGATTTAGTTATGCATAATAACTTTTTCACTTATCTGTTTCTACTGTAGTTATGCTTTCTGAATACCACTGGATCAAAGCAGGACAGATAACCATGTATAACAAAGAAAACCCTTAGGCCATGGCAATTAAAAGGAATTTAGAACCTGCAACTTTGACCAAATAGAACACAGACTTAAGAAAAAAAATTCTGAAAACTGCCTTTGCCTTACCGCCACGCAAGAAGAAATTTCAGGTTTTATAATAAAATTTATTTCCCTACCTGTTCTACAGTAATCAACCCCTCTGAAGGTTCAGATGTAGTCTGTGAAGGTAAAAGTTTACACAGTGTCCCTAAGAGCAGAGACACTTCCTTCATGCTTCTCCAGCAACATACAAGAACCATTTGAGCTGTGACGTCACACACTTGTCTGTCTTGGCCTTAAAAACAAAAAAAAAACCAACAAATGCAATAGTGTAACTCAAGGCTCTCAGATGCAGGTGTGTAATTTAAACTTCTCGTAGCCTGTCCAACAAAACACAATTAACTACGAAAAAATTTCTAAACTTGCCTGCCCAAAAGATAACTCCATCTCGTTGTCCATAATTGCTTTCCCTGCTCAACAGTCGCTTTACTTTCTTGCACTTGGGAAAGGCAGCAGTACAAACATTTTACCAAGGAATTACTGTTTTAAATTTCGCTCACAATGACAATTTCCCTGCCCAGCGTGCTACAGACACATGTACAATTCCGTAGGCAGGCATTCCCGCATCCATCGCGCCCGGGACGTTCTCCGGGCGCTTCCCGGGGAGGAGTTTGTGACACACCGCCGCCACCTGGTGGCCACTGCGGCACTTGCACGTGCTGACCCCTCCTCACGAAAGGGAACGAACGGCGCCGCCAAACTGCCTCAAACACGGGAAAAAGCGACCGGGAAAAGAAGTTCAAAAGCTTGCATAAACTATTAAATTTTAAAATGTAAGGATATTTTATCAATTTATTCTGGCCTACACTAATGATGTCAAAGTTTACAATTTCTTTATGGTTGTAAGGTTCAGTTTCATAGCTGCTATTCGTTAAAACGGACAAATACTACCTACTATTTTACCACTGGAATCTTTTAAACTGAAGTTGCTGCTTATGTAATGTCATGCAACAAGTTGTACTCCTTGAACACGGTCTCCCTCAGCCTTGTGTACATGGAGAGGAAAATCACTGTAACACTTCTCAACAAGACATACAATGTTTAGAAGCATTGTTTGATAGAAAGGGTGTTCAAGATTACCTGGCCAGCGCAGTTAAGGCAACAGAGTCTAGGCCATTATCAAAATAACTAATTTTCACTTGTGTCTTAAGAGAGATGAACCACAATCTTCCAGAAGCACAGTGAATTAGTCTTAAAAACCACGTCCATGGATAACTAGCTTCTGACAGGTAAGAACTGAAACACTACACAAGCACGTCATTTGCAACTGATCATCCACATAAAATGCCACCTCTATAAGAAATACCTTGATTTAATTATTAATATAGCCTTGGATTTACCTCTCGTTTCCATGCAAATATTGTTCATTGGCCTCTGGTCAGCCAGCTTTTTAGCTTCTTCTTTGCAGTGTTCTTTCAGAACTTTTGTTTGCATAAAATAATCATTTGTGTCCTGTGGTTGTATCTCATGCAGAATCATCTGCAGACGACCTGCACTTTCTGCACATTAAACAAGAGGGATATTTAAGATAATTTTGTCTTCTACTTCCAGTTATTTATATTGATGTAATTCGTTTTGGTTGTATAAGTACAAAAGAAAGCTATTGGCATTAAAAAGAAAACCCACAACAAGGTTCTATGGTGATTAGAACAATCAAGGGAAAAACCTGAATTTACAGTCCCCTGTTTCGAAAGAGATGCAACAACACAGTCTGCAAACATTTGTGGGTTTTTTAGTGAAGAAGTCAAGAAAAACTTATCAGAAATTAAAAGAGTGACCTAAAATTATGACAAAGAAGGAGAAGTCAAAAGGGAGGGGTGCTTGGTCTAGTTCTGAATGACCACAAGACAGAGAACTTCAGGAGCATCAGATTTGAAAAGAATTTATTTGGGATTCTGTTTGGGATTCTTTACCTGGATCACTGTCCATTGGAATAAGACCCTCTGGTGATGAGCTCTGTACTACTGGAGATACCACAGCAGAGAGGCTGTATGACATCAGAATGAGCCTGGTCACCATTTCCTTCCATTCAGACACCAGTGTCAAGTTACTTAAGGAGAAAAAAAAATCAAAACCAAAATCACAACAAAAACACATCACAACACGGATTAAAATAATATTATATTTAAAAGAAAGAATCAAAATTACAAACACTTGTGCAACAATATTTATGAAAGCTATAAGGTAGAGATTGAAAAGTCTTAAGGCTGAGTTTAACACATACAAAGGAAGCATCAAACACTGCAGCAGCCAGAAAGAGTTTGAAAAGCCACAGGTACTAGATTTCCTTATAAATAATACTGCATGATTTTTTTTTTCTCCTTAGCAGCTCTTCCACTGCACTTAAACATGGAGTTACAACTTCCCATTTACTGTGTTTTGCTTAAAATACGGAGTTACAACTTACTTAGTATATTTGACTTACTTGAAGGGTAATTGCTGCAAAGCCCCAGTTATACAGTGCACTCTCCCATACATGGGGAACGATGCTGCTGCTTGAAGCAGAGACTTCTTAGCTTGGAGTATTTCTTCTTCAACACTGACCAACAAAAGCTTGATAACTAAAATATTTTAAAGCACAGATTTGCATTGAACATTCATATACTGTATTTTCTAGGAAACAAATCTGCTTTAAGAAACAGGAATAAAACCTGTGTACACAACAATTCAATGGAATATGCTCAGCAATTTCCTTTATTATACTTTTCTCTCTTTTGTCACTGAAATATATGTTACCATTGATTTTCAGTTACCTAAACTCCAGCAATATTTGTTATAGCCAATTTAATCTGTGTCCCTGAACCAAATGGCAGCTGTGAAAAGCACAACTCCCATTCTCTGCTCAGGGACAACCCCACAGCTCATGACCAAGTCACAAGGAGTTACCTGCCCCATGCTGCAAGTCGGACTTCACCTTACAGCCACATTCATACAATGATGAGCACAGCAGAATATTAAAGACCTAAAGTTCACAATCATACATTTGAACCTTATATTTTCCACTAAACAACCTGACCAATTTTCAAGGATACATGTGCTGATTTTAATTCTATTTATAGCTTGTGACGTCTCAGTGCCAGAATCAGAACAAATCACAGATCCTAACAAGGAAGTATGGATCACCACCAGCAGCAGATACCCCAGAGCAATGAGACATGAGGTTACCCACACATTTCCTTCACCTGTGGCAACCACAACCATGTCTCAAAATTGTTATTTCACTGCATATGAAGACAGAATTAACAGGCATCTGTAGAGAGGCCAAGAATGGCACAAAAAAGTACAGAATAGTGAGATTACTGCAAATTATATAAAATGTTTTATTACAAATAATGAACTTAAGTATTTTAGTTTCAGTAAAGATTACTTAAGGTAGAGGAAGCTTGATTAACAAATTTCCCAAACCTGCCAGATCTAGAGCCCTGTCATCTTACATCCAGGGGCACTAAACCAAACAAAAATATCCCATATGTGAGCAAAGCCTCATTAATGTGGATGTGCATTCACAGGACTGCAAATCACACAGCAAAATGGGTCCAAGTGAACAGAGCTCCAAGGGGCAGCATTGCAAACACGGAAACAAACACAGAGCAACTACAGCTGCCTTCCCTCTGGGTAAGCAGAGGGTCCTTCCCTCTGCACTTCACGCACTCAGCTTCACCAGGCTCACTACCTGGGTCACCACAGCACTTTCAAATGTCACTGGTCAAAATAATAACAAAACCCATCTTACAGAATATTTAACAGCCTCAACACAAATAAGACTAGATTAAGATCTTACTAAAGAACCTGGCTTCTGACAGCAAAACACAATATACTTAAAATCCTGTTAGAAATAAGCATCTCCCACTTACTAAGCCTCCTACCAAAAGCCTTATGGAAAAGCAGCAAACTTCCAATAAATATAAAAAACCTTTTCCCCCCAAATCTTACCTGCCAAAGTGTTCTTCTCCACTGTACTCACTGCTGTGTTTTCATCCACCTGGAGGTTATGCTCAAGCCATTTTCCTAAACAAATGTGCTGCAGTCCTTTGTGATATACTAAAAAGTTCAACAAATATGAAGCAGTGACACAATCGTACGGCTTGGTACTTGTGCTAAGATCAATTGCTGCTTGGAATAGAAGTTCTATATTTTCAGAATCCTGAAAAAAAAAAAACCAAAGCAGAAATATTGCTCATTTAACTGAGCTTTCAGATTGATATAGTTAAGCTTCTTACCACCCTGGAATCTGAGAACCTGCTTTTCATTGTTTGCTGGTACATATTTCTTAAGAAACATTTGTTTTGTGCACTGATCACCTTACACTCAAAACATGCATGTGCATGTAGTTAGCAAGGATAAAATTACATAGATATTGAGGATGGAGACAGCCATTTAAAAAGCAGTTATTCAATCACACTGCACCTCACAGGAAAATATTTTTTTTTCAAATTACTGTGTTTTATCTGCTAATGGACATTACAGAGAAGCACAGTTTACTTGGGAGCAATATTTGTTCAACTGTACTAATGAATTTAAAAATAACTTTTCATTAATTTTTTACAGACAAATCAGTATCAATTCAAAGGGCAAAATTTGTGAGAAATCAAAAATACCAATCAGATAATGAAATCTGAGATCAATCAGAAAGGAAAGGAAACAGGGAGCTGAATTTCCTGAAAGTACAAGAGTAACCAAGTCAAAACGCCTCAATCATTTACAATGGGAAGTCACAGCTAAGCCAAGAGCTTTGCATTAATTATTTCTCTGACAGTTCACAGTCATACCCAATGAACTTCCCAAACTCCATCCATTAGTGAAACAAGTCTCCTTAGGCAAGGGCAGAAGCTGTATAAAAACATACAGAAGGTGTCAGTGATGAACACTACTGCAGGCAACTTGGACCAGCTTCTAAGGTTCAGGATTCCTGTTCTGTACCTAACACAAGCACTTGGTATACTACAGAACGTTCATCTTCCACAAAATTACTCCTTCTAAACTCTTCAAGTTCATACCTGTAAATTCAGTGCAACATCACGTAGTTTCATCAAAAGTCTAAACGCCAGAATTTTTACTTCCTCAAAAGTACTGGCAAAACACTGGATCAAAGTTTGGACACGAGCAGAATCAATCTCCTGATCCAACTGAAAAACTTGTGCCTGGCCTGTTCAAAGAAATTAATGCCTTAGATAGTTGTGCTGCAACTCCTTCCAGAATAAGCACTATCTTCGCATTCTGCTTTGCTATACTAAAAGAAGCATTAAAATTTTAACTAAATTATTATTTTAATATTACTTCTCTTAATAGGTCCTAAACTACCATATTGTTAGGAATAAAAAAGGCTTATCTTATTTAAAAAATTACTCTTAGTAATACAGAAAATAACTTATTGCCAAAAACAAAATCCCATTTACTCCCTTTAAATTCAGCATTAAAAATAATCTTCATATAGTTTTGCTTAAAAACTTTAAGTATGTAATATTAGAAAATAATTCCTTTCAAAAAGAGGTTGAAAGCTTCAGTGTGTTTTGAGTTTTGTCATAGGAATAATCCCTTAAAATGTAAACCCTTACAATTCCTTTTGGTTTTAATTTAGATAAAAATGAGTTGTCAATTCTGGTGACTTGACTTAATGCTGTAAAGAAGGCAGAAATTTTAGGATTCTACACCATAATACAGTACAGAACACAACAGCTGAATCACCTTTACAGAAGTAATGTCCAATTTATAAAATCCTCAGCTGCTTTTATAGACAACTGAGGATAACTTCCTATTTTTACAAGCAGCAACAATATACTACATATTCATAATAACAACATTAACTTGCTCATTTATCAAGGGGTTTTGAGAAATGATTTAACAGGATGGCATTTTTTATTCCCTCTCAAAACCAACTTCAATCTTAGACAACTCATTTCTTTAAAAAAAGTTTTACAAATTAGGACTGAAACATATTTTTATGTTGGCCATATGATCCAGAGATAAGATTTAGCAAGAATATCAATACTCCAAGGCTCTAACAAATACTTCTTGAATTATGATTGCCACAGAATCATGAAGAAAATTTAAAATAACACCAGTAATCATCATTAACTGGACAATAAAACTGTTTTCTATTTGGCATAATATCATGAGGATATGCAATATTTTTCAATCAAGAGTTTTTGTCAATTCAGCATTTCAAGGTATCAAGATACATGTGCAGGAAAAAGGAATGAAGTTATCAAATACACTGAAACTTGTCCAGAAGGTTTCCTCATAATAAAAAAATAAACCTTCCTAAAAAACAGGCTATTCAAGAAAACCCAAATTTATGGAAGATATGCAACAGCCATTAATTATTTGTATTTACTTCAATATTCTTTTTTCCGATAAAACTTACTAGCCTTCCTTGAGGTAAAACAAAAGCAACCCAGGAAATGCCATAGAAATTAAGGACTAAGAATACCCTTTTACTTTCACAGAAACTGACTAGCTGGGATAAAAGACATGTCCTCAATACCTCCCATTCCTACAGTCTATTAAAGTCTATAAATCAGACTTCTCACCTTTTGGAACAGAAAATATTTCTGCTATTGATTCCAAAATACTTAGTGCAGAAAATCTGGTTGGGTGTGATGAACCAGGAAACAACACCTCAAAAAGTCTGGCACATACAGATGACATGAAATCCTGGGGGAAAAAAAAAATTCCAAGAAAAAAAATTAAAACCGTTTAATTGCTGCCCCACAAACAAAAGCCTAGGTAACTGTATTCAGGACAACACTCTGCTTTATCCCCAAAAATTATGACCTTACAGATAATTTTGGAAAACCAGAAGGCCAACATTCAGAGTACAGACAGTTTCTTGCTTCTTAGAGTACAGTGAAGGCTGGACAATCACTTGGGTTTTTAAATACAACAGTTTCCTTTCCTCACCCCCACAAAAAGCCAGCCATTGATTTTTGAATCTTGAAAATTAGCTGACCAAGAAAAACACAACTCAAGGAAGACTGGCACAAAGAAACTGATGATGTGAGCCTTTAAATAGGATCAAAAGGACAAATACAAAAGAGGTCTTCATGCTAAAGCTCTTGTTATTCATTCTCTCACTCACTGATTATTCTGGAGATGTAGAAAAAGGCTGAAGCTCAACTGATCCCTATTTTAAGTCCAAATAACACACACCATTTAAAGCTCATTCCTAAATGGCCAACACGACAAGACATTTACTTTTTTTTTTTTTTTGAGGGTACCTCTCCAGCCACTCCTCATTTACTGCTGCTTCAACACACATCACAGAGCAATCCCTCAGAAAATAACCTTTACTGGTTTCAAACAAAATTTACCTTAAAGACACCCTCCAAATACCAATGGGCATCCAGTTCATCAACAACAGCATATCTGGTCAAAATAAGCTTGCACAAGTGCATGACAGAGGACAAGCTCCTCAGCACTGCTTGGCTTTACAGGTTTTCTCCTTTTGTCCTGTACTGTTGTCTAACACACACAAAGCCTAACTTACCCAGGGGTGTTCAGGAACAATGAACTCTCAGAAATGTTATCCCACCTCTATTACCTGCATCTCTAGCAATCTACTTACCTTGTATTGCTGCAAAATCCTCAAAGGAGGCATTTTAGTTGAGTTCTCAGCTAACTCTTGCTTGGTTTTATTTTGCTCCAATTTATAAAGCACTTGAGAACTTTCTTGTATCCTGCAAAATAACTTTTAAAACAAAAGAAAGCATAGGTGAGACAAGAATCATTGACAGTGAAATAAGGGAAAGGCAGATATTCAGCTGATTTCCCAAATCACACTGCTTGTAATTTTTAGAACGTTTGCACAGAGCATAAAACAGCACGGATCCTTGCCTCTCCACTCCAAACCCAAGGTTTTGCTTCCCATCCCTCTTGTGACCAATTTTTTCTCTCCTCCCTCTACACCTCCAACACCACCTTCTATCTCCAGTCGCCCTGATTTTTCAGCCTTCTGATGTTTACATTCTGTACTGGAGTTTTTTCACGCATTGTAACAAACAAAGAGTGAAGTTTTGTAAATCATGCACTCCTTCCTGGGGGAAGGACAAATTGATGGACTTCTGCTTTGACCAATGGGGTCAGAGAGGCATCAACCTCATCCCCCAATTGCTGATCAAAGTCCAAATCCTATTTAAACCCAAAACCAAAATAAACTTGCTTCTTTCTCCTCTCACAACCTGATGGTGTGAGCATGATCTTTTCATGTCCATCTGGTGACAATCTCCCTCCATAAATTCATGCCAAGCCTTCTCCTCCTATCTAATTTTCTGTGGAACTGTGTTAATCTATAAAAAAAACTCAATGCAGAGAACTTCTACAGCCTCAATGTCTCGTAGAGTTTGACCCACTTCAAAAGTGATTCCACTACCACTTTTACTACCCATAAGTAATATTTCCTTTATTATCACTCCTATCTAGCATGAGTTTTCCATCTCATGCTCCTCAGTCTGCACCAGGTAAGAAAGGAAAAAGATGGAATTTCTCTTTTGTTTTTGCCAAACTGACTCCCTCATTTTCTCCCTTCTCAAATTAATTATTTTCTCCTTCCACAATGCCTTCTTTTGCCTTCTTCTTCTAAACATCTTCCAAGATGTTCTTTATACACACGTGGTTCCTCATTTTATCCCCATTCTTCTGCCATGAGCTACATGTGACCTTGACAACTTCCACTAGAGAGACTCACTCCTTGCAGACTGTAATGGCACAGCCACATAATGCTGAATATTCCTCTACTTTGTTTTCCACCTCAGGTTTCTGAGGGTGATGAAGTGACTGAATTTGCCTGAGGTGTGACAAGTCCATGCAAGCACAGTCTTAGGCCCCAGCAAAGGCAACACCAGGTTCACTGCTGACTCCAGGGCACATTGCTTTGCTGTTGGTAAAGTGTGAAGGTCCCGGCAGGTCAAGCAATACCCCCACCACCATCCATGAAGCTACCCTGCCTCTGCCACTTCATATTTTGTCTAAACCATCCTTGCCTGTGATGACTTAACACCATTCAGTTGAGTAATACACAAAGCACAGCCCTGGTCTTCGAACTTCTACTCTTTCCAATGAGCAACTTCGCAATACACTCGTTATTTCTTTTTCAATAGTGTTATAAATAACCTAAGAGGCACATTAGGCATTGCTCATAGTTTGAGATTACCTTTCTCAGCAGAGAAATGATCTGTTGCCTTATGGAAGGAGATTGGTTGTTCAAGTTGTACATCATAAAAAATTGAATTAGCTGCATTTCTTCCAGAGACACAATTTCTGTAGTACGATGAGTTTCACAGAGTAAACCTAAAGCATCAATGCAAACCTGAAAGATATTCATCACAAAAGAGTTACTGACACCTATGATGACACCTTTGTTTAAATACAACACTAACACAGTAATCAGGATCAAAGCAATTGTTCTCATTTAAAGGATACATAAACCATTGTTCCTTTACCTGGCTGTGCTGATGAACCAGACCCTGTTTTATACACTCAGTGGATACAAGACCACTGCTCATGATATTTGAAAGTTCCAGGTGTCCATGAGCCCTGGCTGTTCTCAAACATGCCATTAATGCTCCAAGAGCTCCTCTAGTACTGCAAGAGCCTAAAGAAAATGAAAGCCAGTAATAATTACTGTTTGATTAACACAAGCAATGTACTATTTGTCGTGCTTGTCAGAAACTCCCAACACTTTCAACACATGACCCACCCCCTTTTATTTCTACTCCATAAATCCCAAAAGACAGTGCTACTATAAATCCCAAAAGACAGTGCTACTATAGATTAAACTAGTTCTAAATCACCTGGTTCCCAAAAAGCTTCATCTCAAATATGTCATACGAAAAAAAGACCTTGTGAGGTCTCACAAGCCATTATTTTAGAGTCACACTAAATTACTTCAAACAAGAGAATCATAAATCTTCTATACACATATTTAGAGGAAAAAACAATCTGTTACTGGACACACCTGTGTAAGAAATAAAAGAAAACTAGTAGTAGAGAACACAGAAATTTAACAAACCCTGGTAAAGAGAATCAAAAGGCACCACAGAAGGATTCTGCTCACGGTATGAAGAGACATTTATGATTATTATGACTTTCACCTTGAAAGACTAATAGCAGTAATAACCATCTGGAATTTGTCTCCCAAATTAATTCTAACAATAATAATAAACCAGAAATCACACAGCTAAGATATTTCTTTTAATCCAATCATAATTACAAATACAAAGTTTATTTTCTTACCCAGATTAACATCTGCAGAGGCCTGAAGGATTTTTATCATGTAGCTCAGACTGTCAGGGTTACACTTGAGCAATTTTGGTAAATAGTAATCTATTATATAAGTAGTTTGGTCATGGTTCCCTTCACACAGTATTACCAGAAGAGGAGAAACCCAGATGTTGTGCCACTGGTCAATCCAGCTGCCTTCCTGAAAACTCAAAGTAAAATGGGCCTTGTGATTTGTAAACATGGTTTCCAGAAGATCACTAGCATAAGGTGCAAGAGACTGATCACTCATCACATCCAGGATTTGTACTGGAATTGTTCTGTCTAACTGCAGTATATTTTCAGCGCCCACACACTCCACCAGGCAGCCAAGAGAAGCATATTTCCCTTTTACATCCCAATCCAAGCTCAGTAAATGCTTTATCAGCCTTGCAAAGAATGGGTCTGATTTTACACTGGATCCAGCAACAGTAGTTTGGTGTATCTGAAGAAGATTCTTGAAAATCAATTTGGTTTGATGTCTGATGGCATCCAGAGGGTGGTCCCAGTGTGTATAAATGTATTCCAGCAGCTTCCCAATTATATCAGAGTTCCCATTAAGTTTGATTTTTAGATCTGGAGAGCCTGAAACAAGGGCAGCCAGTGCTGAATTAGTCCATATAGCAAGGATTCTAGACAAAGATGTTGCCACACAGGATTCTTTTAACCTTTTAAAAAGAATAAACACAAAAAAGTTCATTATCTTCATTTATCAGTATTTTAAAAAAAATAAATTTTGTATTTCAGAATAACTATTCACATTCATTTACCTTATATGAAAACAGGTTAGGAGACACAAGCCATTCATGAAGGAAAAGTAATGAACACAGAAGTGAATAACTGGATGTTGCCAAGTACATGCTTAGTTACCTGATGTGCTATTAAGTCGTTGCAGCTAAACCCCCTAACAATGGGGAAAAGAAACCATAAAAGGCCCACAACAATAAAACAAAATAAAAATTACTGTGCACCTGCTAACATTTGAGCAGCATTATGTTTTTGCATGCTTCTTGAAAATACACGGAAAACATTTCATTGCCCTGTGAAACTATCAAAACTGAGTATCCTACCTGCAAAAACAAAATCATGAAATTGATCTCCAGGGCACAATCAAAGGCTGAATGGAATGCATGTTTTAATCTCCAATCCAACAGCGCTGGTGGGCTCTTAGATGCAAGCATCCAGAATAAAAACAACTAAAACTCATCTTATTTCAAGTATTCCACTCACTGACACACTTTGCTTTCCTCTGAACTCACAGGAGGAGAGGACATGATGTCCTGAAACTGAAATTTATCTGTCTACATGAACTGATACTGACACACCTTACCATTAAGGAATTGCTAAATTTATCCCATTTATGTTAGAAAACGAAATTTTAGCATGCAACAAAAATACTAAAACTTAGAACTGCATATGCAACATCATTACATTTTTCAAATTTACAGAGTTTTTATGACCATATTAAAAAGATTGCACGATCTCTGGCAAAACCTAGTATCATTACACTGAAAACATCAGGGATACTCCACCAGGATCACAGGGGTCATGCAAAAATAGAATGAAAAAGACAAACCTCTCCTCCCAAACATATACAACACAGATTAAAACACAAACTTACTCTGAACTCAGTGACAACAAGACTGATGCAATATCTAATAATAGTTTCTCTCCATTTGGACCCATGCTGCCATTCTTCCAATCCAGCATAGCCAGTGCTCCATGGCAAAGGAAGAGCCGGACCGAGTCCGGGAGTTCTGCCGTGCACAGAACCCCACAGTTCCTCAGGAACCACGCTGGCACACCTGAGTGTTCCACTGTCCCAAGGAGCAAGTCACTGATCTGGAACACCAAAAGCACACCCATTACAGCACCTCAGCACAGCAGAACACCTGTTTTGTGCACAGCTTAGAAGATCTGAAGAGAGTTTTTGTAAATAGTGTTTCTCAAATTCAAAATCCAAGTGCTATTAGTTCATAGAGCAAGGAGAGAGGAAAGGATTATACTCCAGCTAAGGACTGAGAGAGGCTGGCAAGCACTGCTATCTGCATCAGCAAAGCCTCCAGACAACACTGAAGCACAGGATAACAACACCATGACAGCAAAGTCTTCAGCCAAGAAATACACTTACCAGTGAAGGTAATTCCTCAGCTGGTTCATACATAGCTCTGGTAAAGAGAATAACAGCCAGTCCTGAGGTAGTCTGAACAGTCTGCAGGAGGGTTGCTACACAGCAGAGATATTTTACATTAGAATGTAGCAAACACTGTGTGTTAGAACTAAAAAAAATATATAAATTCATTTAATAAATAAAATTATTCTAAAATTACATAAAATTATAAAAGATGGTCTTGAATTTTGCTGGACTACTTGTAGTTGTATCATCACAAATCTGTAGTGTCCACCTGGACAACGCATATTAATAACTTTATCCTCCAGTGTTAATAAGAAACTGCTCATATCTTTAAGAGATGAAAACACAAGACTGCCCACTAAGGCATGGAGAGCTGTGGCAGAGACTACTGACATGTGATAAATTCTACTATATAAAAATATATGAGAAGAAAACACTACTAGTTATGGTGTGCCCATAAATAGTTCTGACAGCATATTTCATAGAGGTGTAGATATTTCTGGTAGGCAGACATTTGGTGACTCTTAAAAGCATTTCTGTTAGTTTTTGAATTATTAATAACAGCATTAATCTTGGTTTTTCTAGTGGGACAAGTTAAACTCTATACTCTAAAACTACAATCTACAAATCATAGCTCACCAAAAAACCAACTACTGGTCCCACTCCCATTATTCTCAGTAGTTCAACTTCCATGCAAGCTAAACTAAGTTTTTACACGTACAGGCTGTTTACTACAAAGACAAGAAGTTAATAACAATATTGGGGTTTGAATGTTACTAAACTTACCATCCATGAGGAAGTTCGTGGAACTTTTCAGTAAACTACACATACTTTGCCATACAAAAGATTCATTGTGCTTCCAAAGACTTCCCTGGATATTTTCTTGCAATTTCTGTATAAGCATCATTGAAACTTTAATGGCTATCAGTAAATCATGCATCAGTTGAGTCTGAACAATACGATTTCCATGATTCTTTCTGTGGGGGGGAAAAAAAAAAAAAAGAGAGACAAGCAAGCACACAAAAAGCAAATTAAAACCACTCTTCAACATCCCCAGAAACCATATTCCACCAACTTTAGATAGAAGTAATGGTAAAACTAATTTATTGCTTGAGTTGATCAGAAATGTAACTACAGGAAAACAAGGAGCAGACTCAAGGGTAGTTTGTTATGAAGTTATCAAATAAAAATGACAAAGTCTGCCACATTCTCTGCAGGTTCCTGTGACAAACTTTCATTCATGTGATTCTGCCTGAGAAGAGCTGCACTGTTCCAGAAACTTTCCCAAAAGGCCAACAGAATGCAGTGCTGCTCTTTTCTAATTTTTCAAGTGGTTCCTCCATGTATGAAGGATATTTCTGTGGTGTGACTTTCTTCTAAGATGAAGACAGAAATACTGAAACTTTCAAGACACAAGCCACTTCATTAAGTACCCTTCTCCTCTCAGTACAGAATGAGACCACAGTTTAGAAGCCTCACTTCATGAAATGCTGGAAAATGTCATGTATATCAATACTGAATTAAACACTCATGGAGCATGAAAGAGTTTTACTCTACCTGAATTTTACATGTATTAATTACACCATGGAGTCACAATTCATATAGCAAAACCTCAGCTTAAAGGCCTCCCTTAGTAGTAACTCAAGCAGTATCAGTGCCTTACCTCTCTTATATTATCATATTGCCACAAAAGAAAAGAAACCGATCAGTTCTTATTTAAAATCAGCACCACTGTAGAATGATATTCCCATCTTTCATCAATGTATGGCTACCAAAGTGATATTTCAAACCAAACCAAATTATCTTGCAAGAGTGAAATAAAATCAGATAAAATAGAGCTTCTATTGAATTCACTTGCCTGTTTTCTTCCTGTATGTCAAGCAGCAACTTCTGCAGAAACTGAAGAACTGGTGAAAATAATTATGGTATAAATTTACTTACAAGAGAAATAGAACAGAAAATCTCCAGCAAAGCAATCACACACACATCTCAATACATCACAGATACCCAGCTACAATGAATAGTTACCCATAGAGTGATTGTTCCATTCCACCAACAAATTAAACTGCTATTTCAGTATAGATGAACACAAGCAATACTAAAACTAAATCTCAAACTGTTTTGCAACAGCCTGGTACAAAACAAGTTTCCTACCCACTTGGCCCAATCCTGCGAGATATTGACTCTCCCTACCGGAATTGCTCACTGGTACTCAGATTTGTTTCAGGGTTACCCAGTAAAGCAAAACTGACCCCTGGAAATTAAAAGGTATAAATCAAAGTCTTGTCTTTCACAAAAAAGTACCATGTAAGGATACTAGTTTATTGAAAATTAACCAGGAGGAAATCAGGTCTGATAGATCTTTGTGCCTACTTCATGTCACTTCACATACACCCCTCCCCCAATAACCTGCAGTGAAGCATATTTTACTATAAAAGTGACTTTACCTTCTTCAAACAGGTTCTTAATACAGGCTCTACCTAGAGGAAAGAAAACATATTTTAGGTACTGAGTACTAGCCAGCACTATCTATTCTACATAACTATTATTACATAACTGCAAACATTACTATCAGGTGTGGCACCAGTGCTGAGCAAGTTCAACCACAAGACATTCGATGTCCCTGTACCTAAGCTGAAGTCCTCCATACAGGAAGCAAGGTTGTCCAGTACTTTTCTGTACAAATACACATCTGTGGTTTTCAGTTCTTCCCGAAGGCAGCACTCAAAGCTCTGCACAGCTGACATCATCAAATGTCCAGGAAGACCATTCAGTGAACTGCAACATGAAGAAACAGCACATTTAGTTTGGTTTTCCTGAGGCGGTGTAACATCCACTGCATCAAAATCCATGTCAGCTAAAACTCCAATACACAGACAGATGTTTCTACCGGCATGAAAGTATCATCTATTTTCAAATTAACATATAGATTCCCAGTTTGCAGCTAGAAAACCCATCAGAGGGATGCACAGCTTCAAGGTGGCTGCAACCAAATCCAGGATAGAAGCCCTGCATCTCAGCAGGACAGCAAGTATTTTCAGACAAAGAAAGGCAGCTCAGCATCAGATCTTAAAAAAGGCTAAGGCTATAATAAAGTCATTAAAGAAACACAGCGATAATTGTGCAATAAAAAAAATAATTGCAATAAAAATAGGCACAAGAAACCACAATTTAGATAGGATTCCTCTGAGCCATGTTCTCTCGACAAAGCTTTTTGTGTTTTAAATTTTTATTCTAACATTGGATTTTAAAGTTCAAACTGCTGATTACACACTTTGCTGTCTTTCCAATAATGAAATAGGCCAAAACAATGCTTCACTTTGAAGTCATTTATCCAATGATATGTTATTTATAATTAAGATTTTTAACTTAAAAACAGAAACAGTATATATGCACATATTAAGTACTGCAAATTTTCAGTAATTAAGCCATTTATAGAGAATGACAAATTACTGACTTACAGTTAAGGAAAGTATTTTAAAAAAAATAAAGGCTAAGTACTCAATCTTTTACCTTGCTAATACTTTCTTCAAAGGATTCTTTGCACCCAGTGAAAAATACGTGTCTCCCAAAACATCCAAACAAGCTTTAACCATGGGATCACCTGCAGAATTCTGATCCATCTGCTTCACCAATGGCATCATCTATAATCAAAAGAATACATGATGAACAAAAAACTCTGGATGTACCATTTTTAACAGTGGCAGATTTCTCTCTCATCCAAGCATATGGTGCAAAACTGTTCCCTCTTCACCATTTCCCCTTGAGTTTCAAGTTCAAATAATGTTCCAAGAACACCTCTACAAACTAAAAAAATCCATATAAAATAGGAAACTTGGTGTCACTTGCCTTCCACCATTTCCAGTAACTGTGGCCCTTGCTAATCAAGTACTAGGACCACATTTCTACCTGATGCATGTGCAACTGCTTTTTCTGTGCTTTCAGGAACGTACAAAACATTAGAAGTTTATTGTAGAGCTGTATTTGCCATTAACAGTGCACAGGACACGCTCTCAGTTACCAAAAGCCACACCAACAGCAGTGAAACTGTACCTGTTTAATACACTGGATCTGCTGGATGCCATTTCTCAGCTGGGCACAGTGCAGAAGCAGAGATGCCAGATTTCGCTCTTCAGTCTTTGAAAACCCTACATTTGGAATAAGAGCATCTTTTTATAAAGTAATTACAATAAGCAGTATAAATAACACACAATTTATAATACGAAGAAATGACTGTTTGATTCTTAGGGTTTTTTCTAGTTCCAGTAAACCCACTGGTGCCACACACCCTTAAGTCACCTAACAACACCTTAACACATTATCTTTTTTTTTTCCTAACAAATGTAAAAAAATCAATTTCACTGGAACACAATAGTAAGGGACCTCTGGGGGTCATCTGGTCCAACCCCACTCCTCAAATAGGGTTACCTGGAGCTGGCTGCCCAGGACCATGGCCAGGAGGCTTCGGAATACCTCCAAGGCTGGAGACTCCCCAGCTGCCCTGTTGAAGCTGTGTCACCCTCACATTAAAAGTGCTTCCCCACACATCAGAAAAGATGCTTAGAGGGAATCTCTAGTGTTTCAGTTTGTGCCCATGCCCTCCTATCCTATCACTATTCAGCACAGAAATAATACTGACTCTGGCTCCCTGATGTCCTCCCTTCAGATATTTTTTACACATTGCTAAGGTCTCCCTGAGCCTTCTCTTCACCAGACCAAAGAGTCCCAGCTCTCTCAGCCTTTACTCATAGGAGCTCCAGGCCCTTTGTCATCTTAGCCCTTAGCTGGAGTCTTTCCAACATGTCCATATTACTCTTGTACTGGGGAGCCAAGAACTGGATGTTGCAATCCAAGAGGGACCTCACCAGGGCTCCCTCACAGTAACTTCAGTATACAAATCTTGTATTACTTTGTTTTGGGTTTTTTACAGTAAATATCACTGGGAAGTCTCTCTCATCAAACAAACAAAAAAAAAATCCCCACAATAAAAACACCATTTGAACAGAAGCTTTAAAACAAATTAACTGCAGAAAACACAGAGACTGGGAAACCAAAGAACCCTTCCAACCTCAGTCATTCTGTGACTCTTGGGAACTCAGTGTTATCCCACACATTAAGGCTAACACACCAGGTATCATCGAATTACAGGCCTGCAAGTAGGATTACAAACAGGACCTTCTACTACTTTCAACCACAGATAAAACAAAGTAAAGTTTTCAAACCAAAGCCACAATGCTCTAAAGGATTTTTTTTGACTCTGCCAAGGTAAGAAGTTGTTGTCATTACAAAATAAAAACAAAGCACAGCTGAGCAAACACACCTAAAACTCACAGAGCAAAACCACTAGAAATAAAACATAACAAGCAAAAAAACAGATCAATTTCAGTAACTACTCCAAAGCAAGAGAAATCACACATTAGTTCAGAAATAAACACCCTACTTACTCTGAAGTTTTTCAAGCTGATGATGATCAAGAAAAAATGCATCCACCTGAATTTCCTTCTTCTTCTTTAAAACCATTTTAGCTGATTAAGAAATGCCTGCTTAAAAAAAACAAATAACAAAACAAAAAACAGGTCACATGGTTTAAAAAACATAATTACAAACGTTTCCTACAATAGTCTTTTCACTGTCCTACTGTCTTGAAATAATGTTTGTTGCATTATCTGCACAATTTTTTCCAGGAAGTAGCTCTCTGACTTTAACAACTTCAACTATTTCCAGCATTTCATTCAAAATTCACCCAAACTTCAGAAAAGGGGAATGCTGTACACGTGACATACTGTCTCACTGGAGTTTTCAGTGCACTTGTCACACAGCCTGTGGCATGACCTTGGATCACCGTTTGGAAACATCATACAGAAGCAAGGAATTAATGCCACAAAACTTGTCTTGCTCACTTTTACTGTTCAAAACTCACTCAACTCATTAATGTCAAATAAGAACTGTGCAGCAAACCGAATGGTTCTGCTATTTTGGATGTTACAAATAGCAAGTACTTTTTAAAATGGTACTGGTGATTTAATATGCACTGTGGTTTCACTGATTTGAAAGTGCATTAGTATGGAAAAACTGAGGTCGGAAGGGGCCTTTGGAGTTCATTTGGAGCAACCTCCTGCTAAAGCTCGGCCACCTGGAGTCAGCTACTCAGGCCCATGTCCCGGTATCTTTTGAATGTTTCCAAGGATGGAGACTCCACAGCCTCTCCGGACCGCCTGTGCCGGTGCTCGGCCACGTTCACTCCACATCCAGTGCTTCTGATGGTCTCAGAGACCGCCCCTCCCGTGTTCCTGCACCCGCGGCCCCCTGTCCTGCCACCGGGCACCACGGAATATAGCCTGGCCACATCTTGTCTGCGCCTCCTCCCCACATACTCATAAACCCTGGGAAGCTCAGCAGATCCCTTATCCCGCCCCAGCCGTGGCACCCAACGCGGCCGCCCCCAGCGCCTCCGGGCGGCCAGGAGCAGACCAGAGCCGGCCCGCCCGGCCTCAGAGGGGGCGGCCGCCGGGCCCCGCTGCCCGCGAGTGCCCCGCGCCCACGGCGGCACCGAGCGCTCGGATGGATCCCGGGCCGGGCCGGGCCACGCCGCCTCTGGCATCCGCCCGGGGCCTCCCTCGCCCCGGCGGCTGCGCGGGCCCGGAGCACGGCGGCACCCGCCTGGGGAAGCGGCTGCAAACAGAGCGGCACAGCAGCAGGCGAGGAAAGCACCGAGGGAACGCCGTCCACCCCTTACCCGAGCGGAACCTCAGCCGCGGCGCCGCGTCCCTTCCCGGTGCCCGCAGCCCGCCCCACCACGTGCCAGTCGCCGCCAACCGCGGCGCTCCCCGCCCCCGGCCCGGCCCCGCTCGGGCCCCGCAGCGCCCGGAGGGCCGCTGTGCCCAGGGCTGCTGCGCGGGCCTTTCCTTGGCAAATGTCTGTCCTAACTAAAACGTGAACCATCGTGAGTTACCGAATCACAGAATCGATTAGGTTGGAAAATCCCTCTGAGATCATCGCGTCCAACCCGTGACCGAAGGCCACCACGTAGAGAGACCCATGGCACCTAATGCCACGTCCAGTCTTTCTTTAAACACCTCCAGGGATGGTGACTCCACCACCTCCATGAGCAGTACATGCCAATGTCTTATCTCCCTTTCTGTGAAGAAATCTTTCCTAATGTCCAACCTACTAAACTTCCCCAATACAGCTTAAGGCTGCATTCTCTTGTCCTATCTTTAGTTGCCTGGGAGAAGGGGCCGATACCCACCTGGCTACAGCCTCCTTTCAGGCAGTTGTAGAGACTGAAAATATCACCCGAGTCTTCTTTTCCTCCTGGGTAAACAGCCTTGTCTCCCTTAGCGGCTCCACATAGGATGTGTGCTCCAGACCCTTCACCAGTTCCATCGCCCTTCTCTGGACTCGCTCCAGAGTCACTGGACTTTGTAAGACCCGACTATCTTTTCTTATTCTCAGCTTTGGAAAAAAATTGGTGGTAACTTTGATGTATCCCATGATGGCCTTAGCTTGTGTTTCTTGTCGAGTAGTTACTCTTCCTCTTCAGTTTCAGAATCTCCTCAGCAGATTTAAATGGATGCTGTGTCTTTCGCAGCCTAATCTGTCAGGTGCCCTTGCTGCATACAGTGGCTGACTGGCCTCCCTCCAGAGCCAGCTACATTTCAGAGCCAGAGGAAGCAAATGCTATTTTGTATCCAACACCAATCAAGCTGCTCTAGTTACATACCCTTTTCCTAAGGAGAAGAACGAGGCTTGACTACACACTTCACAAAAATCCGATAAACCTAATTTGAAAAGCGTGCTCTGTTTGTTTCCTCATAACCATATCTCTTGATCCTTTCCAGCAGTCCTTAATTTGCCACCACTTCCACATCTTCTAAAATTGTAAAATTATGAAACAAACCCAGCTTTCTTTTATATATAAGTATTTATACATTAGTCAATTTTCAAGTATCTGAAGAGAGCCTAAAAGAAAGATGGAGATTTATTATTTACTAAGAGAATGTAGTGACAGGACAAGGGGAAATGGATTCAAACTAAAGGAGAATAGGTTTAGATTAGATGTTAGGAAGAAATTCTTCCCTGTGAGGGTGGAAAGGCATTGAAAGAGGCTGCCCAGAGAAGCCAAGGATGCCTTTTCCCTGGAAGTGTTCAAGGAGAGGTTGGATGAGGCTCTGAGCAACCTGGTCTAGTGGAAGGTGTCCCTGCCCATAGTGGGGAGGGGGGTGGGGGGTGGAACAAGATGATCTTTAAGGTTTCTTCCTACCCAAACCATTCTATAATTCTATGATTTTTAGCCAGAGAAGATTTTTTTTTTTTTAAGTTTTCAACATCTATGTTCTGTGCCCTCCACATTCCTCCCAGGTCTCATGTGAATATAATGTATGTAATAAGTACATAATTTGCAAGTGATAGATTATCAAATGGGAACAGCCTTTCCTGAGTCTGTGAGCTGTTACAGCAAAGAGACAAGTTTTGCACTCAGTGTGAAAATGGTTATTGCAAAAGTAATTGCAAAGTAAAGGGCAGCTCAACACAGCAATCATAAAAATTTAAGAGCAACAATGTTTAGGTAAGGAAAAAGTGGAAAATATAACAAAACTCATTCCTTGCCAATTGACTTTCACCCAACACTGATTTTTCTTAACAATCTGGCTTTAGCAGCCAGAGGCCATTAAGGTCTGCTCAGGACTTTCAACAAACTTCTGGATTGCTCTTTAGCACCAAAGGCTCACAGTGCCTCCTGACTTCTGACATGGTAATGGCCTGTCTTGGTTTGAAAGACAGGTATCTGCTAAGGAGGGGCAGGGCCTCCCTTCGAATTATTCTCATTTAGAAAATTAAAGGAGCTTTCAGGCAGAGGTATGGGAACAGGAATAACAGTTCTTTACTAGTATGTATAACAAAGGCAAACAACAACTACAGTAACAATAATAACAGAACCAAGAACCTCGAGGGGCATTGTTTTACAAAGCCCAGGGCAGTCCAATCTCTCGGGACTCTGAGAGAAACCAAGCTGGAACGGTGGAAAAATCCCGGGCTGGTGGATGATCAGAAGCTCCGCCGGTGGTAGCTGGAACGTCAGGGATGTCCCGGCAGGGCAGGGGGTGCAGGGCCACACAGCAGCAAAAAAAAAAAAAAAACCCAAACCCCTCAAGGCAGTGCCGAAGAAAGGGCGGTGGCGGCACAGGGCCGGCCGAGCAGGACAGGAGGAGCCGAGCTCAGCGTCCCGGGGCACAGCAGCAGATGGTGGTAGATTTTCTCAGGACCGGACTCGGTGGGAACAGCGAACTCCTCCCGCAGCAAGCAGCACCTGCCCGAGTCCTCTCCCATTCAATGCTGAGAGCCAGAGAGCGAAGAAGCTGTCCCCAGCCCTGTCCTCATCTCCCCCTCCTGACTTTCAGCCAACTCTTTCTTTAGATCAAGCCCCCTTAAGCATCCAGTATTAATCTCCTAGTAACTTATGGGGAAAAATCCTTTAGAGTAAAAAAGGAACAAACCTAACCCCCAACACAGGACAAGAAACATATTCCACTCTAGTGAATGAGTAATCCAAGGAAATAAGCTGAATTCTATACTGCACCATAGGTGTAAAGGGGATGGCAGGATAAGAAACAGGAAGGTGGAAAAAATAACAAAATTCGAGGAAAAAGAAGAAAAAGATGAAAAAGCTTCTAGGTATTCGCTCTGCCATAAGGTTTCAGTCCCAACATGCTTGGAGTCCTAAGCCTTCTCCAAGTCTGAAAGCTCTTTAACTAAAACATTTTCTGGAATGAGCCAAGTAAGAAACAAGCAACAATAGAAAACTACTTTTCTATTTTGAGTATAACCTCGCATGCAATACAACAAAAGATAAAGTAGAGACTCAAAATTTTGATAAGGATGGAACACTTTGAAGATTTTGGCTTATCTACCTTTAAGCAGGCAAATGAAAAGTTCAGAACAGCTCCTAAATAGTATGCTTTACAGGAAAATATTTTCAAATGATTCGTTTTTCCTGTGAACCCTAGGTAAAAAATACATTAGAATAATCTAAAAAATAAAATAAAATAAATCTAAAAATAAAAGAACAGGGAACAAAATTGTAAGATCATGATCTTTAATACTTAAAGCCTGTATTGTCAGGAATTCAGATTGCTGCCTTTGTAACACTGTGGCCAGACACATTACATTAATAATAAATGCCAGGACTGGAAGTTCAAGCAAACTGGAATTTGTTCCATTGCCATTTCTATGAGGAAGAAACAGAAAAGTCAGTTGTCACAAGTTTTATTCATATATCCTATAAAACTGCTTATTTGCAATTCCACCACATTTTGTTAGCCCGTTTTGCATTTCATTGGGTTAATAGAGTAGGAGAGGGGTTTACTATTATTATGGCTTCTGGAATGTGTACAGGAATTGAACATGAATTGTAATAATAGCAAAGATATTAATGAGAGAATCCAGAGCTCCTATCTGGAAGTGAGAAGCATTAATTTCAACTACTACCCAAGTGATCCTTCTTGGTCTTCTGCTCACCTGATACTCTGCACCTCTTGTACACAAAAGTCTTCTTTAGGATAAAGCAGATTCTGCAACAAAGCCAGGACTCAAAGAAGGAAGCACACAGATTCATCCTGACATCAGTTAGTATTCCCACAGGACCCCATTACAAGTTTACAAGAAATGAAGGAAATTCTCTGCAAGGACCAGAAAGGTTCCACTTGCCAGAGTCAGGTATCAGAGTTCAGGTTTGGATGGGTGAGAGTCCCCAGGTATGGTGGCAAAGGCCCCCAGGGGATCTGTTGGCAGCCTGGCCAGTGGCCATTAGACCAGTTTGTGGTGTTAAACGCTCAGAAGCCCATCAGACACATTTTCCCTAGAGGCCAGAAAATGCAGTCAGTAATGGCCTCTTCCAGAGGCAGAACCTCGTCCTACCGCGGCAAAGGTGTCTGGTAACAATTCAAAACAATTTATGTATCCCACATAAGCTTAATATCCCTCTCTTTATGTCAGTTAGGGAGATTTTCTCTCAAAACTGCATACAGGCTTCCTGACTTCAAGGACAATGTGCCCATAATTAGGCCTGTCTGATTTCACAGCTAGAAATTATAGCAAAAGAAAGAAAACATTTTAACATTTTAGCCCAGCTCTGAGGTCAAGCCAAAGATCTTTGGAGCACCTGTTGACCAAACTCAAGTCCCAGTTGCCCAATAACTAAACAATGTGCACAGTAACTGCAAGCCCCAGTGAGACTGTATATCATCCTGCAGGACTAGGAATTCTTTGCTCTTGAGTGTAACACTTGAGAGATTACCAAAGACCAGTTCTGTCACAGCTGCTCACAAGGAACAAGCTGCTCAAAGGAACAGCATATCACATCAGGAATTTGTATGTTGGTCTGCCATCACTAGAGTACTCAGTGACAAAAATCTAAATAAATTCACAGCACATTCTTTAATGTATTTATCTGGGCCAGTTCTGGGTTACAGTAGGCCATAAAAAGCATGAGATCAGACCCCAGACAAAAAATTACTCCATCTCAGAGTACCAGTCATTAAGGTTTGGTCTGTAATTAGAGGGAAACAGAGAGCAGGCTTTTACTGCTTATTTAGTCTCTCTCAAGAATACTTACAGAAACTCTTTATTCTTGCAAATAACAAAAAGAAATCCTTGTACACTGTGAAAAGGGAATTATTAAATGGTATAATCAGAAAAATAAACAACTTTTGTTTTAGCAGCAGTGCATGTAAAGAATTTGCAAGATGTCATGGCTGATACAAGCAGCTCTCTCTGGCATGCTGAACTATTCAGGTACTCCCAGATAGCATAAAGATATTCTTACACACTTTTCTTTGCCCCAGAAATAGAAAAAGTGTTTCTTCTCATTTCAAGCTCTCCTCAACTTGCCATAGTAGGGGGTATCAATTTTCTTCCACATGTCCTAGACTTACACACAGCTAGTAAAGCTCTTTTCCTCAAATTTGCTGCTGATCCTAGATGAGCAAACCTACAGGTAATCAGAATTACTTTGTACCTACAACATATGGGTGATGAGCAGACAAAGTGCAAATCCAATAAATCTGTGAAAGTATAAATGACCTAATGTTCCATGAAGCTCTAACAGGTCTTTTTCTTGGCTCCACAGCAGAGAACTACTTCACTTCTCACCAGAGCTTCAATTCAAATCCTACAAGATCTGCTGAGACACTTTCAGTTTCCAAACACACATTGTCCTGCTCCAATGCTTCCCCTCCCTGAAACAACAATGGAAAATTATGGGCAATTTGACAAAAAGAAACCTGCCAATTTGAGAAGGATTATGCCACAACTAAGATGGCACCACATGTTTTAGTATTTCTTTGCTTTAAGCAAGGTCCAAGCTTAAGCAAAGAAGAAGATGCATTTGTCAGCGTTGTACAGTGCTTTTCAGCTCACATCCCAGCTCACCTCCACAGGCCTGCCTTAAGGGCTAGGACCAGCATCAAAATGAACAATGGTAGTAAGTTCCTCAACATTTTAAAACTGTTAGCTCCTGGGACAAAGAGAAGTAGCAATAAAGAAACTAGGGCATGCTCTGACTCAAGATGTTTTCGCATCATGCTTGCCACATAAGGGTACCAGGCAGAATGTGCCTACAAACCAGAGAAGTCTGAAGTCAGTTCATGTAGCATCATTCTCCTGAGCCTTTGTGTGTCTCCATGAAAGGGTGTCACCATTTCGTTGGACTTCAAACCCATTTAAAAACCAAAGAAATCTTTAGAAGAGGGGCCATGCACAAAAAGTCACAGCCCATGCTGGTGTCCCACCATGTGTGGGTGCTGAAAGGGGGGCAGGTGAGTCTAGTGGCTTCTCAAGTATTTCCTCTCAAAAAATGCAGGTATTCTGAGAAGTAGCTCTCCAGCCAAATGAAAAAATAGGCTGGCCCCACCTTTCTGCAGGCCCTTTCCTTCTGCCAAACTGCTGAAAAATGGCCTTCAGGGCAGAAGCATTGCATAGAAAATGGATGATTCCCACAGCACAGTTATTTGCTGTGCAGAAGAGCAGCTTGTGCAGTCCACTGGCCTGGGTACACCTCACTGTAACCAAGAAATCCATGCTGTGGGAAAGCTTGATATCTGAAACATAAAGAAAGGAGAAACCTAAGTAAAGCTGATCTTCCAAATGGCAGCAGTGCTTTCTGCTTGATGTCATGAGGGTAATTAATACTCACATGGCTCCCATGGTCCCTTCAGTGCCCAGTCAGGGAACAGAGAGCAAGGCACAGTAACTTTGCTTTTCATACCTGGGTCTCTCACAGTCTGGAGCTGCATCCTGTCCTCTTGGGTCCTCTTGGAGAGGGACAGAGCACTGTCATTTCTTTGTAGGACAGGTTCCTTTGTTTCCAGAAGAGATATATTTGTATTTCATTTCTCTGGGAAAGAACAAAGACAGTTTCTCCACAGGGTTTTAAGGTTAGATCTTTTCAGTCCCCAGACTTGCTCAGGCTATTGCTCTGGGCAACAAACTAGTCTATTGAAAAGTGTGTCATGCAAAGCTGGCATTGGTGAGGTCTGTTACAACAAGCCTGGAGGAATTTAACAAACATGAACAAAGTACAGGAAAAACACTGAAGGGAAAAAATCCTTTGCTGGCCAAGCTGACACCGTATGTCATTTGCCCTTAAAAACCTATGGCCTGTGCAGACCTGAAGCCACAGGGGACAATAACATCATAGTAAGTCTGGAAGGCAATTCAATAGGTTATCTAGGGCATTCTTCTTCTCCTTAGAAGGATTAAAAGTCCCTTTAATTCACATGTGCCAGGTCAGCACTCACTACCCCTTCTTCTACCACAACAGTGACCAAACCAATCCCTGCTTATTTACACCTCTCAGTCTTGATAGAAACAATCTGAAAGATTTAACAGAAACTGGAGTGAATTTGTTTCATTAAGTAACTGCAGAAAGTTCAAACCGAGTTTGCAAACCCCATTAATGATGCTAATCACCTTCTTATTTATGTCTGTGTTTACTTGTTTTGCTAATCATTTAAATGCACAGAGTCCCTTGCCTCTAGGTGAAGTTCAAGCTTGCACAGAGCTTGCTTCAAACCAAAGAATGAGGCTGCAAAAATGATGAATCCTCACACATTGCTACTAACTAGGTGCAACCTTTCTGTGCATTCACTACAGCTCTCTGGGGACAGCTAGAGGATAAGGGTCTCAGGGACAGCTCTGCCCTATGCAAGAACCTACACAAAGCTAGATGCCCTCTTTGCTATCCAGAGAGGGAAACCCAGAAGTCCTGAAAGTTTTTCTTTCATGTATATGCTTTGTCCTGCCTTGAAAATAGCTATGTGTTAGGGTATTTGCAGAACTAACTTCAGATTGTGCCGGTTTTAAATTCCAGAGCAAAATCACTCCAACTGACTGAGCAGCCTCGTCTTTCATCCTCCTCAAGCATCGGAAATGGCTATTCTATCTGGAATGTGTGCATGTCCTACAAGGGGCAAAACAAAGGCCCTGACCATCATTCAATTTAGGGTTGGAGTTAACACATTAAAAAGAAGAAAGCTGTTCATGAGGTAGAAGAGATCTCCCTGGGCAATAGATCTTTTCACTTAACCTTTTCTGGGTTTATACAGTGCTTCTGTTCACACAGATGCAGGGAGACCCAGAGATTGTCACCGTGCTGCTGTGACACAGACCATAGCTAGCCGAAAAAAGAACTCCCCAATGTTGCCTGCAAACCCGTGCTGTGTTACTTGTAACTCTCTGCAAATGACCCTTAATAGTCATGGAAATTCGTTCCATTTGGCATGAATAGAGACGCTGCTAAGTGAGGGCCTCTAAAATTGGCCCACCAGGATAGAGAAATACTGAGCTGTTGTACTTTTTTTAGCATTCACTAAGTGGGACAGCTGCTGTTTAATAGTTAACTGCGGGAAATAAATGCCAAAAGTCTTAGATACTGCAGGTAAGGAAGGCTACCTGCAGTAGCCTGAACAATTTGCATCTCAGATCTGAACCACAATCAAAGGTTGGTATTTTTTGTAAACTATCTCTTAGTGACAGGTATCAGGTATGGTTGTTGTTAAGAAGGTAGAAAATGCATCACATTAAAATCCTCCAAATTTGTCCTTGAGAATTTCCAGCCAGGCGCAGTACTACTAAGGGTGCATGTTGTGTGCCATTTCAGATCCAAGATAATCACAATGGCTGGAACCTCTGGAGTGAGAGCCCTTCAAGCATAGGTGACATGCAGCTCATAATCCCTTACCACGTGTCTCATGGCCACGGGAAGTTTCTGCTGCAGGTGGACCAACACTGCACCTTACTGCTTTCCTTATAAGTCAACACTGTGTGCTACTGGGGATTGCTTCCCTCACCCGCTGGTCAAATAATCAACAGAAAGCTGATTTATCATCTATCAGCTCAGAAGTCCTGCTACAGCTGAGAGGCAGGAGCTGTGATTTAAATCCTTGCAGGCAAGGGCAGGAAGGAGAGGCAGATCTCTGCTGCTTATGGCCTGAACATCAGGGTCCTGAACTGCAGTGTGAGGGAAGAGGCAGCATTACCCTCCCAGCAGCTGTTAACAGAAGCACCAGGAGCACTGTTCCACGGGAAGCCGTGTGCACATGGTGTGATCTGAGCATCCTTTCTAGATCAGTCTCTGAGCAGGAAGAGTACCCAATTTAAGATGTGTGTAGGTGTGCAGGAATGACTAACCTGTTCCTCCCTCACAGACTCAGGCAGCTGAGACAACAGGTTGCCTAAAACCGTGCCTCTTCAGGAAAAAAAGAATAACGAAAATCTCGGCTAATTTATTACAATATCTGACGACCCGATTTGACGGCGGGGGGCGACGGCCAAGGCTGCCGCGAAAAAGGAGGCGGGCCAAGAAGAGCCGGGAGCCGAGAGACGGAATCCACCAAGCGGCGAACGAGCAGCCCGCAGCGCAAGGAAATTGGAGCGGCGAATCCACAAAGTAGCCAAAGGCTGCGCCTCCAGGCGGCCGCGGGCCGACCCCAAATGCACCAAAACAAGAAGCGGTCGGCGGAGCGGGAGGCGAGCGGGGAGCGCCCGGGGCCGCGGAAGGCGCAGAAAGAACCAGAGTTGGGGGGAAAGCGGCGCCGGGGGACGGCGAGCACGGAGCGAAAAATGCACTGCGGGCACTGAGACGGGGAGAGCGGGGGGGAGAGGAAGGGGGGTGAGAGCGGAAGTTTTGCCCCGCGGAAGATGAAAAATACATGCCGCGAAATATGAATATTACGTGCCGCACCGCGGATGACACGCGGCGCGGAGCGTTTACGCGCCGAAGTCCGCACGCCTGACGAGGCGCGGCCGCAGGGCAGCGTCCGGACTGTGAGTTTAAAGCAGGGGTAAAATACGGGAAAATTGCGCAAACGGGATAAAACAGGAGAAAAGGAAATTGCGAACTTTATTGCTGTGGTGTAGGAAACAACACGAGTAGATGTACAAAATGCCTTTTCTATCGAAAGGTGGGACCAGTTGGGCCAGTTTTTGAGGGCAGCGGCCGTATGGGAAGAGACGGCGGCCACATTATCGTTACCTGCATGGTCTTTTATTAGAAATTCGTTTTAAAAATTACAATCTGCTGAAGGCACCGCAGCTGCTGCGGCAGCCGCCCCCCCGCGGGCTCCAGAGGCCCCCTCGGTCAGTACCTCCCGTGCCTGCACCTGCAGGTCCGTTTCTGTTCCTTCTACCCACGAACGACAGAAAAGTGACCTTGTAATTGCGTTTTTCATCTTGAAAAGCCCATTAAAAATGTTATAGCCACTCTGAAACTGCTTTCAATCTAAGCCATGTGAAGACGCCGGCAGCCCGGGAAAACCCAACCAAAAGCCAGGAGCCGGGATCTGCGTGCCAGCGCCTCTGTCAAATGGTTCCGGCGGGACACAGTCTCCGCAGGCGGCGATGTGGGGTGGCCGCTCCCCGGGAAGCCGCGGTGCCGGGCGGGCGGCGGCTCCTCGCGGGTGACTTTGATGCTCCAGAAAGCCCCGAGCCCCGGGCATCGCTCGGTTCGCAGCTACATGGGGGACGCGCCAGCTCTGCAGCCGGCAGGAGCCGGAGCACATTTCCTGCTCCACAGCTGACACTTCCCTCCCGGGCTCTGCGCGGGCTTTTCATCAGCCCCGGCGGCTCTGCCGGGCCCGGCCCTCCATGGGTGGCCCCGGTCCGCGGAGCTCCGCGGGCTGCGGAGCCGGGAGGGGGGAGCCACGAGCCCTTTGTGCCTTTTTAACCATCTCTGGATTTGTTTTCGGTGTTTTCCCCCCTTTTGCTACATGCGGTTTTAAAGAGGGTTTTTTATGGTTTTTCCCCTCCGCTTTTCTACCACAGGTGTGGGGGGGCAGACGGGGATGAAGAAGCCCAGGGGCTGGGCCGGGCCGGGCCGGGCCGAGGGAGCCGCGCCGGGTCCGCAGGGTTCCCTCTGCCATCGCTGCCCGGGCATTGCAGAGCTAAGGATCTTATCCCTATGGATGTCAGCACAACACGGCGGCGTTTTTCCCTTTCCCCCGCAGCGGCTGCAAGGCGGCAGTGGCCAGGGTTTTCTTTCTCCTCCCTCCTTTTTACTTGATTCATTAACTTAAAGAGAAGATATGCGTGTGTTTTTGTCATCAACAGGCTAAAAGTAGTCATCTATTCATTTGATTAGACAGCAATTGCCTCTGAGAAAATGAGGCCCAGTGAGAAATGACCTAACCACCACCCTGTCTTCATAATCAGAACAGGAACAAAAGGAGCAAAAGTAGGACTGCCAGAACATGGCTGTGTCTGGAGACTTACAGAGGAAACTTGTCAACAAAATCCTTAGGTCATCATCATGTTATAGTGTTCCTACTCACCTTCTTCAGCTATTCCCCGTTCCAGGCTCCCAAAACATTCAGTGATGTCAAAGATCAACATTTCCAGCTTTCTCTTGAGTCTCAACTCTTTGGACTTGAAAACAATGGTCATTTATCTCTATTTCCCCTAGAGACATTATTTTTATTTTTCTCATGCTGCCAGGCCCTGTGTCAGTGACATGATTGGATTTACTAAGTTTTGTTGATTGTGATCGATTTTTTCTGTATCTTGGCCTGTATTTAATAGATAACCGGTAATAGCCTTAATAAGATGAATATTTGTTCTAACATCAGAACATATGAGCTTTTAAAATTAATAAAAAAGGGAGAGATGTTGTGACAGGTAGAATGATGAAAGGAAGGCCTCATAAAATCAGGCCTGCTCTATTAAATTAATAGCTTGCCTGTAATCTCGTCTAAGTGTAGGTAAGCAATTTTCAAGTTTCCATGTGAAAACAATCTTGGTATGAAAGGTTTGTTAACACAACAACCTATTCTTGGGTTGAAAAATAAGTACATCTGTGTCAACAATCAGGTCTCTTCCATGAGAACCCATCAAGGAAAAATGTCAACAACCTGAATCTTAGCCCTTACACACAAATCACCTTCTGACCAAAAATGAAGTAATAAGAAAACTACCAGCCAACAGGTGTTGCACACGAGGTCTGTGGAAACTGTATCAAAGAAGTGATGTGAATAAAGAATTGGCTTTTCCCACATGAAGAAAATAGAGTCTTGGCTAACTTCTTACAATAGAAAAATAGAAAAATACAACTCAGGGGAATTTCTTCCAAGTGTGTTGTCACCAAACAAAATATATATGAAGGAACCTCTCACAGGAACAGCTTGGGAAAGTTCCCACATCCTCATCTGTCCTCATGTTACATGGCAGTTGTGTGTTAGGATAGGATTTGAACTCAGACAAGTCTGGCACTAGCATCCTACACTTCTCATCATAGAAGTGATCTCAACTCAACAAATGCATATCAAACAAACATGCCTCTGGGATCGTACCTGTGGGAATTGTGGTGAGTAGGAAATCCTACTTGCTAGTCAGAACATCAATTTCATGGACAAGTCTATCCTGTCACTGGCAGTCTGCTGCAGGAATGACACAGGAGTGACAAGTGCACTGTTTAGTGCACTTTGGACTTAAACATGACACAGCAGCGAACCCAGAAAGTCCCAATTTCTCTTTAATGATACCACAGCTTTGGTTTTCACTCCAGAGGGAAAAGCTTACAGCAGTAATAGCCAGTCTGAATGTAGCACAGGATGTATATACACTGTCATAGTCCATGGCAATGTGTGAGGCAGTAAGGAATGAAAAACCTCTAAAAGCTGCTCCTATTAAACCATGTCTAGTAGCTAACTGCAACTGTCATCTCATCCAGCCTGTGCTGACATGGCTGTGAGGCAGCATGTGTTTCCTACCTCTGTTGGATTTACATCCCAAGTTCATTTGCACTGCCTCCTCTGCCAGAGCAAGGCCCAGGAGATGGCATTGTGTTACAAGGAAACATTACCCTGGTGCCAGTTGCCTTCCTCTCCGCTCTACAAGTTGAGAGGGGAAATCTCTTGGCTTGGGCATATCCCTGGCTTCTTCTTGCTCCCATTGTTTGGCCAAGCCTAGCATCAAGTAGCAGCATTTCAGCTGGGTGTAAATACAGAGGAACAAAGCCAGAAAGAGAAAGGAAAGCTTGATGTGACTTTCATCTTCATTCTTTTAGCTCTGTTTCAAAATCCCTCACCTCCTTTCACTCTTTGAGGCCAAAATAATCTTGATGTCAGCCACAGGACTGTGTACAACAGGCTGATAATAACTGTTGTCTCTCTTGAAATTCTGTAGTGTCTTTTCTAAGAGCCAGACACTAAGCAGGAGTAAACTCAGTGCTGAAATGCCTCTGCAATCAGATACCGTTGGGACACAAAAGCTTTAAGCACAGGCATGTAAATGCCATTGTCTGTAGTTCAGTGAGAAATAATCCAGAATGTCAGATTGAAGCAGTGGGGGTTTCCAGACCTGTTAAATAATGAGAGCTGAGGGTACAGGTACAGCAGCCCCTCAGAACTGTTGCAACTTCTAGCACTGGCACTCTGTTCATCCTCATCTGCCCTTCCCTCCATTTTGCCAATTTCCTCCTGATCCAGCTCTTCTTTGTCTTCAGGACTTCTGCATGGCTGGCTTTGTTCCTAAAATTAGAAATCATATCATGCAGATGGAGCAAAATACTGCTGTGCTTCAAGCCACAGAGGTTACATCAGCAGTCCTTAGCTCAGTCCATATTCTTGCCTGCTCCTGAGTCATGCAGAACTGTTGTGCCCAAGTACAAGGAGCTGGACTTACAATTATGGAAACCTGGTGATAACTCCTGTGACCCAGCAGTTGTTCAGGGCCATGAAAAGATGCAAGGATCTGCCACTGTGGGATATAATTCCCTCATCTTTATTACACAGCTGGTGACCATGAAGCATCAAGCTCCCTAGTGAGTATAAAATCAATGAGGAAAAGGCATCAGCTAAGAACTGGAATAACTTAGTCCATTCAATTTAGCAAACTACAAGCCTGTCTGATTTAAAATAACTGAAAATTCCAAGAAGAAGGGATTAGAAGAAGGAAAAGACAGAAAAGATATAGAAAAGAATGAGTATAGTTACCACTGCTAGTTCCAGCAGTGTTCAGCCTACAGAACTTCCAAGAGGAGGTAGGGCCAAGACATGTGCTTGCCTCATGTCTCAGTTTTAGTGCCCTTTGGCTTTCCTGGGCCATTCCCCCAGGTGGGACTTGCTGTCACCTGTCTGCTCTGGGGCTGGACTGGGGCTCCAGAGGCAGAAGTGGAACATTGCCTGCAGTGTGCCAGGGATTGGCAGCCACCAGAGCAGGGCCCTCCCTGCCCCTTCCCCTCACACCTACTGTGATGTTTTGAGCCAGCAATCTCCTCCAGCCTCTCACAGTTGCATGCCCAGCTGAATTAATGCCTCAAGTTCACATGCTTATCTGATACATGTGAAAACCTTCTAAGCACCAGGGTAATTGTAAAATGCTAAACAATCATAAAAACATCGTTGAATTTACAGTAGAAGGAAATGTGAATTTTAAACTTGAATCATGAGAGAAATTATCAAATTAACTTTGAATTAACTGCTGCTTTTCCAATGGGTATATTCTCCTAGGAACAGCCCACTTATCTTAGCACTACAGACCTGATTTTGTAGAAAGAAAACCTACACACTCACATTACTTGCATGTTAATCACACAACTCTATTGTGTTTTTTAGCCTTTCTAAATATTGAAAAACACAGTGAATTTTCTTCCATAACTGAAGAGGTTCTGCTACTTAAGTTACAAACAGAAATGTAATAAAGATGAGTTTAGTGAGCCTCTGTTTAGGATCATTAAAATTAAAAATTTTGAGTCCTTTTATCTAGTAAAAATAATTGAGTTGAAAAATAAAATTATATTTCCTCCTCACCTAGGCTGTACCTTCTGCATTTATGATGCATACATCAAGATGTAATCACATAATTCAAGTACTCTCATCAAGGATAATTAGAAATAATTATATCGATTGCCAACAAGTTATTTGAGTAATTGATTGTACCTATAGGAGTAAAGCCTTCTGTAGAAACAGATTGTAAATCAAACTTTTACTTTTGCTTTATCTGATGAGTGGGGTTGTTTTCTTTTTTCACTTCTAGTTTTAGAGATTTTTACTACATCCAGTATTGCAATGTGATAAATCTAGGACTGGTCTTCTGACCCATAAATTTTCTCAATATCTTAAAAAACAGAAAGTCTCAGAAACCCAGAGACACAGCAATTAAACTGAAAAAAAAAAGTAAGAAAAAATGTTTATTGCTTTGAGATAGAACTGGCTCTTCTTCTGCAAGCTCTTTCACTGGGGTTATTTGGGTACGTTTTTCATCTTCAGTGTCTGTGACATGCTGTGTCACTGAAGTATTTCCTAACTGATTAGCAAGTCTGCAAATCAGTGTGGAAAAGACAGAGAGAGGGTTGATATTAAAACTTTCTCTCCCCTTTCCAGGCTGTAAGCAGGTAAGAAACAGAACCTTCCAATTTGCAGCCTCCTTACCAGAAGGACAATCACAGTAATTCAGTCGAGAAAACCCTGCTATTTCTTTCCTCTCCCTTCTCCTTAAAGCAATTTTTGCAGTCATAAGATCATGAGTGATTTCAAGGGGACAGGTACCACGTGCTGCAGGTGAGGAGAGTTGCACCAAGTTTACAAAGGTTGTAACAAAGTGGTTTTCAAAAATCCTCAGCAATTCCCTGACAGTCTCCCTTTCTGATATGTGACAGATTGGACTGAGCTTTGTACAACAGGCCATAAGACAAAATTCAGTGTTTCAGGATGTAAGAAGAGGCAATGCTACAGGTTTTTACTTAAAGGAACATGCAGCAGCTGAGAGGTAACAGTAGTTCTGGAACAGGGAAGGGACAAGCTACTCTCTCTTTGAGAAGGAATTACACACAGATAGTTTTGCCCCACAATACATTCCTCCCTCCTACATACACACACACTTGTAGATAATTTGAACACCTAGCACCCAGCCAAGGTGAAACCACTCCAGTCCTTTTTGGCAGTAAACCTTGGAGCAGTGTGTGGTTATGGTGTGGTGGTGCAGTGCTTTGCAAGATCACGGGTGCTGCTCTCAGAGTCCCAGCCATTCCTCCTCAGCTGCCAGACCCTGGCCAGGAGTCCATGGCTACAACAAAGACAGCCGGGCACAGAGGGGCCTCCTCAGAGGGTGTGCCAGGCATTCCCATGGGGACAACTTCACAACACAGCGAGACTATGAGGGGTGGCAGAGCACTGGAACAGGCTGCCAAGGGAGCTCATGGGGATCTCTCTCTCTGGAGATGTTTAGAACCCACCGGGATGATTCTGTAATTCTACCAGATTTCCTTACCTTGGCTCATGGGGCCAGCATAGGTGTGCCCAGGGTAGAGGCTCCATCACTCACCTCTGCCACAGGGCTTGGTTTTGCCCCCACTCCTGACCAATTGCTGCTGCAGTCAAGGGCTGCACTTCCATCCTGGCACCTGTGCTCTGGCTCTTACCGCAACTAAACCTCACTGCTTTGTTCCATTCCCCCAGGCCACGCCAGCTGGGGAGGCTGGGACTTCACCCCAAACCACGGACCTGAGGAGGGGTTCTGGCCCTACGTGGCCCCATGGGTAGTGCTGAGGGGTGGAAGCTGCCAAGGAAGCAAAGGGTGTTACACAGCAGGGCCTGGTGCCAGCAGGAAATCCACCGAGAAATCCTTGCTGGTTTGGGAGGGCCTTGCACTTTCCACTGATGGAGACTGGGAATATCCAGGAAATTGCCACCATGGACATAGCCTCTTCTCAAATTATTCTTGAAATTCCCCTTTTGGCCACTGGCAAAGACAGGGACTGGGCTAGAAGGAACCATTTCATGTATGTGATACATTTGTATCTAAAATAAGGAAACTTGAAACATGAATTTTCCTAATTTTGGTGGGTTCTCTTAGGAGACTTCGCTGTCTCCATCTATGGAGAAGATAGGGCAAAGGTGAGCCTCAGTCATAAAAATTAAATTGTGAGACTGCTTCAGATGGAAAAGATTTCTATCTGTGAACTCTAAGTAATAGGGGAATCTGTGCTGCTAATTCCTAAGTCTGAAGTTTTGCTTTGCAGTCAGTGAGTCTTAAGGTGGAAGAAGAAAGGATTTCTTACAGGGCTTTGGGGGTTTTTTAAAGTGTGAAAATAAGGACATTTTAAGGTATGTGAATATAGTCATTCTTTTTTGCCATTGAACTGGGGATCTTGAGATTCATGGCACAAGTGGTTGTCTCTCAAACTCAAAGACTGACAAAATTACACAACCAAGGCCACTGCCTTACATTAAGATGTGCACTGTAAGGCACAGTACAATACATTTGTCATCAGTGTGGCTTGCTGCTATTTACCATCCATAAAATCCTGGAATTGAGACTCTTTGGTTTTTCCAGTGCTGGTAAATAAGCTGAGTCTACTGGTGGTTGTGCATGACAAAGATTTAGGACTAAAGGCATTATTCATTTTCAATCCCATGATGATAAAGCTGAAAATACTGACATAAAAAATACTGGGGGTGGGGGGGGAAAGTAATTTAAGATTATGAAGTAATTTTTGAAGGTTTAAAATATTGTGCTGATTATCCTGTCCTCAAAATTCTGAGATAAACTGTAGCCAGGGAAATGAAATTGTTGCAATGTCTTTGCTGTGCTTCACTCCAGGAATAGCTACCTTTTACCACAAAGGACATGATTCCTATCAGTGTGCAATGCTTGAAGTGGAGTCCCATCACCAGTGAGCTCTGTGATGATTAGGTCTTGTTCTGCTGTGAGTTCATATGCAGCCACTGTGCCATCAAAAAGAGAAGTCAGGAAGAAAAGCTTAAAATTCCTTCATCTGGTTGAGGATCAACTTTTTGCTACAGTATAGCTATTTTTGATCATGGCTCTTTGGATTACTTAGCTTTAACACTGTATTTCCCAAACAAAATTCAGCTCTATTCAGGTTTCTTGGAAGATGGTTTCCCTGATGGCAGAGGTACTATACTTAGAAGACTGGAGAATTCTTAGCAACTAGAGGAAAGAATTACAGCCCATGTGGAAGGTAGCTAAGGACCCTGTATGGTGCCAAGTTTAGGTGCAATAGGCTCTGGTGCTTCCAGGAGACCATAGCAAAATTCTAATTCTTACTTAGCACTAGGAAAAAGCATAAAGGCTGGGGGAAGAAGATCTGGCTTAAACATCTTAGGGTGAAATTATCTATACAAGGAATGTGTGAAAAGAGCCAGAAGAGGTAGTTCATGCTGTAGAGAAAAGATACAAGTTGCTGCTCTCTGCCTAAAAGATTTTGAGAATCAGAAGACCTTTTACTTCAGATTCAAGACATCACACTAAGGCCATTAATGGCTTGGGGCTAAAAGGCAACAAACTGCCACTGATAAATCTGAAATAGCTGAGAATTTCAGGATCATGTCTACATGCATTCAAGAAACGTGCAGGAGTTTTGTGGGAGCTCTGGTGGACAAAAATCAAGGAGTGCCAGAGAAAATTCTACTCTGGGATGCTGCAGCAGGTTGTTTGGGGGAGGACAGTATTTTTCCCTCTCTCTTACAACCTCTAGTGGCCAAAATGCAGAAATCCAGGCAGAAACTACTTGCTGGAGTCAGCAAGGCTGCCTTCCACTGGATTTGATGCATGTGCTGTAAGTGGAAAGGGGAATCCCACAGGAAAGGATCCACACAAATGTCTCAGAGTATCTCCCTGTACTGAAGCAGGATCCCTTAGGGAAATATATGTCAGCAAATGTGTTTTTAAAAAACCTCCTTGGAGCACTATTGGAAAGTTTTCTGTCTCTGTCACCCTGCTGTGATTTTGCTGGTGTAGCTGCTCTTGTGGCATGGGAAGAACACCCCAACAACAACAAAAAGAACAAAATAACCAGGAGAGAGAATAATATTTGATATACTGTACCTCATTATTGCATCTCCATCTAAACTTTCGGTTGTTGCCATCCTGTTGTCTCTTTCCAAGTGGTGTAATTTTATAAGGAGATTTAATATGTTTCCATTGCATAAATCACATCCTAGCAGAGACCTTGTTTCCTATGTTTTTGTCTCACTATTGTCACTGATCTGCAGAATCACCCCTGCAGCAATGACAAAAAACGCACACACGGAACTGTATAAAGTATTTTTTCAGCTGGTTTAGCAGCTGGATACGAGCAGAAGGAGCCAAACACAACATAACCTGCCAGCTCTCCCAGGACCATTCACTGCTGCTGGAAAAAGCACTCAAAGGCCAAGCAGGAGTTCTGCAAAATGCTGGGTGCCCACTAGTGGGAGAGAGGAGCTCCCATATGCATAATTCTACTTTTTTTTTTCTATTCAGGCACTTTTTTTTTTTAAACTTTTCTTCTTTCTCATTTCCAGTTGCATATAATCATAATCCAAGCTCCATAAACACTCTTAATACCAAAACCTGAGACACAAGAAGGAAAGCTGGTGATTTCTGGTTATGAAATGAGCTTGAAAACACAGGTAAGAGTGGACCACAAAAGCTTCCAGCACAGCTCTTTTATAACCTAAGATGCTGTTGCAACTCAGATATTATTATTTTGACCTTTGAAGTCACTGCAATGCCCTTACTGGGTGTTATGGCCCTGGCTGTAATGTGCTGCTTTCCATCTTACAGCCTGAATCCTTTGCTGCATAATTTTCTTCTTTTTATGCACAAAATCAGATTCACTGTCTTAAGAATACAACCAGAGAGCAGATGCTGCTCAGTAACAAGGGATCCTAATGAATAGTAGGGATGAGCTCACCTGGTGAGTGGCCACTACCAATGAACTGCTGGCCAGTGACACTGCAGGACAGGGTGATGTCTGAAAGTTTAAGATCTCTCCTTTGCTCCTCCAGGCTTCTGCAACCCTGCTTGTCTCACGATTTCACTTTCTCTTCAAACTTCTCCTTTTTTTGCTTTTAATGAAGGTTCTTAAGGCTGACAAGGCTTTCCTTTGCTTCATTGGATATTTGTTCCCACAGTCCAGAGATACTGAATTATGTATTTCCCTGCATAACTTCTGAAAGGGAATGGTCCCCAAGGTCCAATGGGTCCAGGCTGGGACTGGCCATACCTCCAGAACTCTTCTCAATTGGTATTGTATGAAAAAAGCCCTGCCCAGAAGTGGAATTGCATGGGGAAAATCAGAGAGTTTACCACGTGTTGGTGTGTCCTGGGGATTAAGGAATAGCCCCAAGGACATCACCATACCGAGAAAAGCTTTTCCCTTCCTTGTAAGGTCACAGGACATTCAGCTGGTTGGTGGGAGGCTTGTTTTGCACCAAAGTCTACTCCAGTGCTGAATGGCAGGCTCTGTCCTCAGCCTCAGTGATCACATCCTCAGAGGAAACACTGAGCTCCTAAGCACTTCCAAGCTGTTAATTCCTGAATCTTATTAACAAGAGCCAGCTCAAACATCTAAGAGCAGATCGCAGCAATGCCTCGCTCCTGTCTCCACCGGCAGCCAGCCCTCAAGGCCTCTGTGTTTCTCCACGGTGTTTTATATAAAACTCAAGCTGCAGGAGCAATGGACACTTGGATAATCTCTCTCACTCCCTCCTCCCCCTTCACAAATGCTCTTTTCTTGCCTAGAGGGCCTCATAATTTCTACAAGTACCTTCCCTCCAACAGTTTCTCTTCAGTCCTCTGTTCTGCACTGCAAGTTGAATAAAAGTCAATGTTTTCCCAGCTGGAAACGGCCCCTTCTCTGCCTCCCTCATTGTCACGAGACCTCACAAATGTTTCACCGCTACCTCCAGGACTGGCGCCTTCTGTTGCTAATTAGGGAGCTAAGAGGTTCCCCCAGGCACTTCCCAGTGAAACCGAGCCCATTAAATGAATGGCAGGCAACATCTCTGGGGGTGGGGAGCCGAGTTACACAACAGCTGTTTGGAAACAGGCGGCTTGTTACGTGTGCTGGATTTAGAGACGTGGCATCATTAAAAACAAAGGCAACTTTCAAGTCCACACCAGTGTATTTAGGCCAGTGATACCCCAGGGATAATCTCAGGGATATTGGTGATGGGAGGCAGGCAGCAGGCACCGGGAACTCGGACTCAGAGCCTGGGTGTGCAAAACGTGATGGTCCCAGTATGTGCACAGGCCATGCCCTGAAAGGTGGGTGTACAGGTCCGTTCTGTGCTCCGGGATATGGCTCCTGTTGTTCTGCACACAAAGAGTGCTAATCCTGGAGCATTACGTGAGGCAGAGCCCCCTTGGGCATGGTCACATCGCTGGCATTTTGGGAAGTGTGATGGAGGCTCGAAGGCTTGTGCACCAGCTAACTCAGGTTAGCACAGCAGCCTGGACACAAGCAATCGTTTGTATAGAAGGAAACTCCATCCAATCAGTAGAGAAACAAATTTAAACCCTGGTCAGTTTTGCCATTTTTATTGTCTTACTGTCTTAGCAGGGCAGTATATATCTCCTGCAACCATTGCTCCAAGCCATGTAAAATTAATTTTGCTTCTTGCAAAGAAAGCAAAAAATCATTAAACACATCTAATGCAACTGGTCAAGTGTACTTGAGGGAAAGACTAGTCCTAAGATCTGTGCAACAGCATAGATATAAATGTCTCATGGAAAAGAATATGCTGGGCGATTTTTTCATAATTGTAGGGACAGAAGTATTGGTGGCAGAAACAAAGGCCATGTCTTCAACAAAGGGTTGCTGATAAATCAGTATGCATAGGGGGTCTCTACTCAATAATTTATATAATTTACAAAATAAAATCTAATAAAGCAATTATCATATTTGGCTGAGCCAAAAAGAAGTGGCAGAGAACTGTTCCCATCGATCTCAATGGGAATTACTGCTGCTGAGGATTTTTTAATAGTAACTATTATCACAGGCCAGATCCCAAGTTCCTTTTCTCCACCCTGATCTTGGCAAACTCCTGGTGTGGCTTTTGGTGAGCATCAGTGGGATTTGTGGAATGTGAGGGACAGGTGTATTGCAGGAGAGAGGTAGGTTCTCTGCCCTGTTGCTCTGCCATAGCTCCACATAGGCAGCTCCACAAAACTAGCTCACAAAGCAGGGCTTCAGAGGGGAAAGGAGAAGCCCAGATTTAAGTGTGGTTTTGCAGACACACCAGCTGAGCATTAGGCACCCACAGGGCTCCCACAATTGGTTTGGGAGGCAGCCAAGGGGCTGCTGGAGCGTGAGCTCCCTTTGCAGGCCTGAGGAAATGCACAAAGAGAAGATGTGTGTTTTGAGAAGTTGGTCTCATGATCCATTCATTTCAATGGAAATTTTGGAGACTTCTCTGCTCCAATTCTGTGCATTATTTCCTCCCCTTTTGGGAACAGCACCAGCTCTCTGGAAATGCTTCTGTGGTCTACTTTCTGAGTAATTATTTATTCTCTCTATGGTAGCCCTGCTGTCCATCATTAGTTGTTATGCCTACGTTGTATAACAACAACAATAACAGTAATCTGAAGAAACTCTTCAGGTCCAGAGGCATTAAGATAATGAAGACTGAATCAGCTGAACTTCTAACATAAGGATATGATTTTCCTTTTTCATTAAAAACAGCTAGTCTGGAAAATCAGGCATGTCTGAGTATAATGAAATAACAGAATTGCAGACATCTCACCTAAAGAAAACAGCACTATGGACCGTGAGCCCTGTAAGAGGACCCACAAATGCAGCTGGTAAAAGTAGCAGGAATTGTTTTTTAACGCATCTGTCTGGATACAGTAAACAATACTCTACCAACAAGTATGGAAGTATATTTTTTTGCCTTCATCTTTTCAGCATTCTTGCAAAGACTTAGCTAAGTCAAATCCCAGCATACATAACTGACTGGCCCTTCCAAAAAGGTACAAGAATAAAGTCCTTTGCCAGTGGCTCTTGAGAAAACTTGGCAACAACAACTTGCAGGATGAATTCAATCAGTTCCACAAGCAGCAGAACTAATGAAGCCTCATTTTCTACATGTATTTGCAAAATGCAGCCACTATTTGCAAGCACAAAGACTTTGTATTTTGCAAGTACAAACACAAAAACTTTCTAACTGAGTTGTTCTAAGACTTTGTTCTCTCTAGGTGTGTTGATAAAATTCCTCCTGCACCTCCCAAAACTATCAGTTTTCATGAAACATGTAGAAACACTTTTCAGAATTATTTTTGAAATCTCTGCTTGCTGAAGTTGTTGAAATTGGCAAACAGATCAAGACATTACTAGGAGGACACACCTACAGACACACCAAGTGACTGTACAAGCATTGGTTCTGTGGAAAGCAAGGGACTTAAGTGAGGTTGTGAAAGAAAATATAGAAGAAAGCATCCATTTCTTAGCATTTAGGGATTGATGGGATTTGTAAGACAACTCCCATGATCAGGGCTGAGACACAGTAGTGAAGAATGATCCAGTACTTTTGGCTTCAGTGGCAAAATCTTCAGTGCCATTAGGGAGACTAGAGCTTACTTTTGTGCCATATCCAAAGGATGAAGTGCTCAGTGAGTTGGCCGAATCTATGTAAGATAAGAGAGACTGGTGAAACCTTCCATAGGCCCTAGTAAATGTCACTCCTTTTAAACCAAGTGACAGCTTTGGCATTTGCATTCAGTGGGAATGAACCAAAAGTTAGATAAGTGGGACAGATAGAACTCTCTGTGTGCCAGCATAAGTTAAGGGAAGCTGGAAAAACATATTTCAGTTACCTAATATTTAAGTGAAAAAATTCAGGCTTCGAGCTGACCTGTGGGAAAAGCTCTGGGCACCTCTGTGGAGAATAGTGCGGTGTGGAGAGAGGAAACCCAGTGCAGAACAAAATAAAATCAGAACAAATTGTCATCGATTAAATTGGTCAGGAATGCACTTGAAATCAGTGACAGGCACAATCACTTCCATAACAAAAGGGCAGAGAGGAATAGAAAGGGCTGGAAAAAAATTGGTACCATAATCAACAAGATAGTGGACGCTGCCACAGGAGAAGGGAATGAGTGAACACCATGGTTTAGCTCTGTGAAGACCTGAGTCAGGGGAGAGGCAGCATGGTGAATTTCTAATTAGACCTCTAGCAAAGTCTCTTGTCACCTTGTGGCACCTTCCCCAGCTTTATGTGTATTATAATCTGGGAATTACACAATACCTGGTGTAATAAAGAATGGAAATCTGATATTATGATACACAGAGTTTTGAGACTCTAAAGAGTCTCAAGAATGGCTGGAAAGTGTGACCAGCTGTGGTGATAAAATTAGTATTAATAAAGCTGTTCCTGGTGAAAGTCTCAATTTGTGTGCCTCTTGTCTTCGGATTCCCTTCCAGCTTTGTTTAGCTCACCAAAGCTGAGCTTCTTCTGCTGCTCTTTAAGCACAGCAACATCCACATTAGGAAATACACTTAAAATGCAGAAAACTGGATGAGGATCAAAAAAAGCCAGTGTAGTCTGGTTTCTGTTGCAAAGGCATCACTTGACAGCACGGAGTTACCCTTTCTGCAGATCCTCTGTCGTTACAAGTCTGTCTTGAAATATCAAAGGCTATTTTTAAGGCTGCATTTTCTCTTTGGAGTAACCACCTGAGGGCAACATCACACACACAATGGGACATGCAGGGCTCCCGTGTCTGGAATATTGCACTTGATGGAATGTTGTGCTTGTTTTGAGGAATCCCATTTACCAGAAAAATCATGACAAATGAGAAGCAGACCAAAGAACAACAACAAAGATGATTAGGAGGCTGGAGATACTACACAGAAAAACATTACAAAAACAAAATCTAGTTTGCCTAAGTCTAGTTTGATTAGGGGCAGAATCCTGGCCTCCAAGTTTTTGAAGAGTGATGAGAAATTATTCAGCATAACAAAGGAAGAGAGAACTATGAGTTATTGGTGGAAATGAAGCAAGGAAAATGTGAATAGTTTCTCTGTTGTATTTTTCCTCCATTTGAGATACTGGGCTGTGAATGGGAGGTATTCATATTCTGCTTCTCTAATGAAAGATCAAGACTCTGTTAGAGTAAGCATAGTATGGGCCAAGCATAGAAATTCTTGGTCAAGAAGAGCAGCTCATAGTATACTTGACTGTCAGGAGCTGACTCGTGGGTAAAGCCAGCCTGTGACATATTTCAGGGGAGTGGTCCTAGAGCAACACTGATTTCACTCAGGGCTACTTTTCCACTTTGCCATGCCAGTGTTTGAGCCCTTGGTTGGAGGCAGTCCATGGGACACATCACCATTTGCTCTGATTCTGGAGAATTATTTTTCTGGTGAGGAGGGGAGGTGAGTTCCCTTCACGCATTTGGGATTCGTTATCTTAAAAAGTGTAGGGACATCAAAGCTTCAGGGTGATCTGAGGTCACTGGAGAGCCCTGGAAAACCTGTCCAGTGTGCAGAACAGCACATTATACCAGGACTTTGTGGAGGGATCCACAAGATGTTCCTTTTTAAAATGCAGTTGGAGAAGGGAATGGTGCACTAGCAGACTCATCTAACTCCAAGTAGTCAGGATGTCAACAGCAGTCAAGCAGCAGCAGTGTGGTCTAACAAGCTTGCTCAAGCCCCTGGCTGGACTTCATGGGCCTCCCTGGATTTCTGTCTCGCTGTTACTTCATCCCTGTTAGAGTTTCTATGCAGTTGCTGTGCTGCAATCAAACATTGATGCTGGGATAGGCCTGCCCTGTGTGTGACAGAGCCTGAAAATTTGGGAAGCAAAGCAAGCTTGAGTAACTAAATTGCCTCCAAGCAGAAAGCAATTCAAGACTGCAATGCCTCCTTTCCTTCTGACATCCCACATTTAAGAAAGGAAATCCTAATTCTTCTAACAGTACAATTATGGGCCTGAACTGTATCAATCATGACAGGTCTTAAAAAAAAAGGGAGGGGGGAATCTATTGTCTTCTCTCAGAGAGATTATTTGCAAACATGGCTAACCAGACACATTTCCTACAGTCTGCCGCAATATTTTTTTCCCTGAGATTGAGAAGTCAACACTCAAATACATCAGCCTGTATCTCAGATCCTGGAGGCACTAATGCACCGTCTCCAGTACAGCATTATCCCCACAGTCCACTGTTTACAGGTTTCTGTTAAAGATTAATAATCAAAGAACAAACAGCTTTTGTTTTGACTCTAATACTGATTCAATCCTGTATCTCTGTTTAAGCAAAAGCAAACCAAGTAAGGGTTCACTTGTTCAGAGAACCACTGATTCCCAGGAAAGAGGACAAATTTCTTTTTATGTCCTTTGGATAGCTGGTGTGGGCAGCTCTGTGCCCAAAAGGCTTTCATGCCTCCATGGCACAGGAGCCAGGACCCATAGCAAGTCCATATGATATGTCCTTAACCTGCAAAGTTAGAAGCAATTGTTAGGAAAAGAAAAACCAAAGTGATTTTCCAACAAGGAGTACTAAGGCATGGCCTTTCTGGTAAGTTAAAGCCCCATCTGTTCTTTATCAGGATCCTCTGCAGGTTCCCAAACTGGCTCCCTCTCAGTGGAGGATCAGAAGCAGAAAGGAACAACCAGTACTGAAGTGCTCATTGCTCTGTGTTTGTTTCTCCTCCCTTTACATTCTACTTTTGCAAAGCAACATACAAAGGGTGTCTGGCATGCAAGTACCTGATCTGTACAGTGACATGAAGAGGAAGATACAAGCTGTTCTGTTATGGAAGACGTGGCAGAGGTTTCCCTAGCTGGAAGGGAAGACACTGCTAAGAGATTGTTTTGTTTTTCCGGGCAGTTCTTTCCTGGATTTGTAGCCCATAAGCTGTTTTCCTGGGAGAAGCAATCAGAGAAGTTCACTTGATTCCATCATATCCTGTTTTCACTGGCTTCTGGAAAATGAAGCTGTCATGAGCATGAAAGAAAAAGCAAAGGGTTGAGCCCTTGAACAGCCACCCATGGAACAGCAATAGTTTCCACAGCTATATGTGCTGTCCAGCCATCACAACCTGCCCTGCCGCATAGACCCCAAGGAAGGAGGTGTGAGGAAGTCCACATCCTCCCCCCAGCACAGAGATGGGGACAGGAAAAAGTACCCAAATATCTGCTGGTGCATCATCAATAGGTCACAGCCACCACTGTCTCCTGCCTCTTGGACATGTGAGCAGGTATCATGGTTCAGCTTCATGTGGGTGAGAAACCTTATAGGTTGAGATAAAGACAGTTTAATAGGGAAAGAAAAAGCCACACTGAAGTAGGGAATTTTTAAAATAAAGGGAAGTTGAGCTAAGAGTAACATACGATTTGACTAATATGGTTAATTATACATTTTTTGTTTATTTTGTTTAAGATGGTAGGTTATATATAGTTTTATATAGTTTATAGTTATAGTGACTTTTATTGGTATATAGCAAGAGAAAAATGCAAATACATATTGTTTATTTTATTTTTAAGGTGGCTAAAATGTGCTCACTAATAATTGCTCTCAATGACTTCTAGAAAACTCACTATCTAGCAATAATACTTTAACATTTAATTTCTGCTGCGCTACAAGTGATTTCACCTGCGCAACAGCTTCAAGGCCTCAGGGCCTTCAAGGCCAAGCCTCAGCCAGCCAGGCTTCAGCTGGGTAGTTCAATATCTCATTCTAAATACAGATCATGCCCTCCTTCTCTCAGAAAATCTGCTACACCACACCCACAAACAAAGGAGAACAAGGAATTCATTCACTGTTTCCCATGGGCAGGCAAGTGCTCAGCCATCTCCAGGAAAGTTGGGCTCCATTGTGCATAATGGTGCCTTGGAAAGGTAAAACACAGCAACTCCAAATGTCCCCACTTCCTCCTTCTTCCCCCAGCTTTATATGCTGAGCATGATGCTGTATGGTGTGGAATGTCCCTTTGATCAGTTGGGGCCAGCTGTCCTGGCTGTGTCCCTTTCCAGCTTCTTGTGCACCCCCAGCCCCATTGCTGGTGGTGGAGGCTTGAGGATCAGGAATGACCTTGGTGCTGTGCAAGCCCTCAGAAATAATGCAAACATGCCAGTGTTATCAACACTGTTTCCATCACAAATCCAAAACATAGCCCCATACTAGTTACCATGAAGAAAATTAACTCTATCTCTCTGCCAAAACCAGCACAGTAGGCCTGCAGCTCAGCTTTCCAGGTCTTTTCTTGCTCCCTTTCCCCTTCTGTCTTCAAGAGGAGAACACATCCATCCAAGCAGATGTGCTGGCCTGAGTGATGTTGGTTTGGAAAATTTGGACGCCAGGAGCTCCCTCTTAGGGCCTCATGCTTTATTCATCCTCCCTTGCTGAGTTTTGGGACTATAGATCCAGCCAGTTTGTGTTAGAGCTGGACATGGAGAAGGGTCATTTCACATTCCTTTGGAACTGCTCTAGGTTCACTACCCTCTGTCCCACTGTGTCCCACTGACATCCCGTTATTGTCTGAACTGCTCTTCCATGAGGGACACTGCCATCAGTACTACTCCTGACTGCAGTGTGCAGTCATGCAGAAGCTGGAACCTCACTAGTTAAGCTTAGTGCTGTGCTCTTGCTGGTGATTTCCTGGATGACAAGCATTTGTAAGGATCCCAGCCGTCACGTTTCAAAAGGCTCAGAGGTATAAGGCAATTATACTATCCTTATGTGCTTCCCACCCTGGAGGAGTTGCAAGGCCACCGTCAAACACCAAGCTGGAATTTCATACATTGCTTGGAGAGAAAAGAGCCTCCCCTCCTAAAGTCTGTCTAAACCCTTTGTTTCACAAGGAGCCGTGACCTTCCAGGCTGCTGCCCTGGATGCTGCTTTGCAAGTTCTTTCAGCACAGGGTTAAATGAAGGAATATGCCACAGAATATCTGTGACCACTTTTCTCATCAAGAAACTGTCTTTAGCTCCCTTACCAGGGTCCTAGTAAACTTCCTGAAGCAATGGTGGAAGCTGAGAAACCACAAAGCCTTTGTGGAAGACTTAGTACATTATTCCCCTTTCCATTTCTCCTAAAGCAACTGAGTGTGTTCAGTGGCATCTGTGTGAGGTGAAAATCATCAGTGGCCTGGGTGGCTCCAGGTGAATGGACCTGACAGGCACAGGCACTCCTCTTACACTGCACAACGGGGTGTGGATGAAAGCAAGCCCTGGACATTGTCCTGACTTGCACCCCTTGTAATCAAATTAACTGGAAGCAGTGACATTTTATGGTTCAGCCTCTTCCTGATGGGGTCTGGTGGGCCCTGGGAATCCTGCCAAGTTCAGCAGGGCAGGAGAAGCTGGGCCATCAGAAACACTGGAGTCTGTAGCCTGCACCACCTCCCAACACACAGTTAGTGCTGCCTTGGAGTTCCAGCAGCACTGCCTGCCTGAGGAGCCACCATCCAGGACAGTGGCTGGGGATGTGCCAGAGTACGCAATTTATTATGCACAAAAGCACTACACCAAAACATAAAGGAACAAGAGATTAAAGGGGAACAGATGTTGGCTGCTCTTGTCCACCCTGCTCCTGGGAGGCAGCCCAGTGCAGCTGCTGCCTGCCCCAGGCTCTGCTAGATCAGGGTAGCAGGGCTGGGGTCCTTGCAGCTTTTCACTGCTCCTTGAATGACAGTACTGTGGCCCTGCGGGTACCCTTTTCTGGTGTGGCAGCTTGTTTCATATCCTGTTTGTGAAAATTCATTTAAATGATCACCCATCATCACTGTGGGATGCTGGGCCCCACTGAGGTGAAATGTCAAATCCATAATGGGAAAAGCAATCTGAACCTCTGGCTCATTAGTCCCACACCACGTTAAACCAGCCATGATGCAAAGCATGGCATTAGAAAAGCCGGAAAATGCTACTGACACTGCTTGGCTGTGTACGCACTTCAGCTGCCAAAACTCTTATCTCTCACTTAGTGCATAAGCTACATTATACTGCATTTTAATGGGGTTTTTTTCTGTCTTCCTTTCATTGTTTATAGCTTGTCTTTCAATACTTGATCTATCGCTGCCTCCCTTATTCTGCACTCTGCTGTTTCCATTCAGTGGTGAACTTGGCAGTGCTGGGTTAACAGCTGGTCTCAGTGATCTTACAGGTCTTTTCCAACATAAATGATTCTATGATTCTATATAGTGTCTGGACTCCCTGTCCTCATATCCTCCTTACTGACCCTCTCGTTTCCTAAATCCTCAGGAAAATGCTGCCACCAACAATGACATCTCTGAGGGATTTTTGAAGGTGTCCCAGCCATGTCCAGAGAACTTATTGTGCCATCCTGTCACTTAAACTGTACAAAAAGGTCCAGTTTTCAGTCATTTAAATTATGGTCCTGATGGAGAAGGATGAAGAAAAACTAACCTAGAAGAATCCCAAACTGAACAGCTCATCCTTTTCAGAATAACCTCCCTCAGTGTCTCTAAGCCTTTTCTACTGTTTACTAATCCCTCCCTTCTGCCAGTCCCCACCACTGGGAGCTATTGTCCATATAATGCAGAGCAGACCATGCCAGTAAGCTCCGGCCAAATTCAAACCATTAGTTGTAATGTGTCTACCACTAAAGTATCTGCAAATAGCTGTGAAATCCCAGAGAATTAAGCTTGAACACTAAACATCAGAAACTGGCCTCTTGATTTTATTTGCATATAATGGCTCACTCAAACACATCTGATAACTGAGGAAATGCAGCTGTAACTGTGCAGCAGAGCTCAGCACCTTCCAGCCACTGACAGCATCCTCCCTGCAAGTGTGTCCTGCATCCTGCCTTCCCTATCCCCATCAGAAACAGGGGGGGTCAACCTTGCTGGTACAGCTCTTGGACTACCATTTCCCCCCCAGTATTGCACTCATAGGGCTCTGCTGAAAGCCCAGTGACACAGCTACAGCTCTGAGGTGGCACTGTGCACCTTAACAGCTCACCATGTACCCCTGCTCACAGCTGGGCCTTCCCCAGCACCCAACACCTCCAACAGCAGCTTTCCTGTGTCTCTCCTGATACAGCATCAGAAGCTACCTGAACCTTGAAAAAAAGAGTATCTTTCTCAGCAGGTGTCCTGAGCCCCCCAGGAAGTGTTTGCTGTTCTCTGTTTGCAGATCTCTTCCCATTTATCAGGCCAGCCTGGTCACTCATCACCTCTTGATGTTAATGCTGGAAGATAGGGCCACTGAGTGCAAGAGTGGCAAAGCTGTCATGCTCCAGCTGGGCAAAAGTGGAGCCTCACTCAGTAAATATTGACATGTCTGCAAGCAAACAGAAAGCAGCTTTCAGCAAGCAGCTCTCTGGCTCCCTGATCTGATGCTGGACCAGAGACGCCTGATGCTTTGTGGTTATGAGCTGCTGTTTACAGAGGGCAGGATACAGGAATGGATCTCCAGCAGCTGTGATGACAGTGGCAAATTGATGGACTCACAGGAGCCACCAGCTGCATGCCCACTGCCCACCTGCAACACAAGTGGCTGCAACCACTTCAAGCTTCTGGAAAAACAAGCTGCCGTTTCCATCCATCAGCAACTTCCAGACAGGCTTTCTTCAAGAGGATATTCAAGACAGTCTTCATTAAGAAACAGGTAGCTCAAAACAGATTTTTTTTCCCCAAGTCTTTAGTTTCCCCACTTTTCTGTCCTAAAACACTGCCATTAGTATTTAGGTGGTTGTACATTCTGTAAGTTGTCAGATTTAGGCAAGTCACAGGTGCAAGTGAGAATAATCTGAGTCCTTCTCATGGATCTGTGGAATTGAGTAACCAGTCATTAGCAGCATTAGTTCTTACCCCATATAAAAACCTACCTTACATCCTAAACTGAGAACTTTATGCTGCCATTCAGACTATTGCCTGGCAGCTATGTGACCACATTCCCTGCATAGGTGGAGCAGAGTCCTTATTTAAAGAAGAGATGGGATTGCAAGCAAAGGCTAGTGATGGATTGGGTTAATTTCCTGGCCCACCCTCTCTATGACTTTGACCAAGTTATTTGATCTCTTAATGCTCTAGTTCCCATACATGAAAAGGAAGTGATAATGCTTTCTTCTTTCCAGCTCTTTTTTTTTTCTATCTTCTTAGACTGAAAGCAATTTTGCCTTTTTTTTCCCCCTGTGCTTCTGTGTCTTCTGTTTGTTTGTATTCCTAGAACAATTAGATTCTGATACACAGCACAAGTTCCCTAGTACTGCAGTAAATGCAAATAATTATCTGTTCTCAATCGGAGTCTGTGGGCACCATGAACAGCCAATAAACAAAGGGATGACGCAGATCCTTAACTGACGCTGTATGGATCTCAGATAGAGGACTAAGGAGTGGAACAGTAAGTTCAGAAGTAGATTCCAGGAGTCACCATGCATTTAATTCCTTTCAGCTTTTATGAATGTGCAAGTTAATTCTTTACACTACTTTTCCATTCCCTGGTTTGTTCCTACTACCTGCTGCTTGCCTGCAGAGTAAAGACAACAGCTAATCCCCAGCTCCTTTCCCCTGCATAAAATAAACACTCCAGGTAATGTGCATGCTCTGGGGAGAGGGAAGATCTCTGCCATGGAGCACATCTCTTCTTCCTCCTATTTTTCACTTCTAAATCAAGCTGACAACTTATTAGAGCAGGGATGTTGTCGGTGTGAGGCATCAGGCACAGCATGTCTATAGCACTGCCATATGCTTGACAGGCCACTGGTGTGGACTGCACTAGGCAGAGTTTCTCGTTTATTAATTACCTAGAATAAGTCAGTCACAGAAAGTTTTCAGCCAGATAGCTCCTTTGCTGAACCAGGTTTTGGGTGACAAGTACCAAAAGGATGGAAGAGGTGGGTGAAAACCACAGCCTACAGACAGTGGAAGGGAGACTGAGGGTTTGGATGGTGCAGGACTGAAGGTCTCACTGCAACAACAGCTACAGCTCAAGCGCCAAGCAGGGCCAGAGGGAACCTAAGTGCTGCTTTGACAGCACTGCTCTTCTGGTCCAAACCTCAGCTTAGACAAAGAAACTGATACAAATCATTTCATCTGTCTCTCTCCTTTAGTCACCCTTGCTCTGTGGGGCGTCTGCAGAGCCCTGTAAGGAAACCCACAGCTCCAAGCTGGGGTCAGTTCTTCTGCCAAGATCACTGAAGATCATACCAAAGCCAGTGCCAAAACTTCTGTGTGCCTCCAGGCCTGGCAAGTCCACCAATACAAATGAATTGCAGGGAATGAACATTACAAAGCACATTTCTGGAGAGCCATGGGAAGGACAGAGAGAGAAGAGAGAAACTCTGCAAAAGAAGAACAGGAAAAAAAAAGAGGGATATAGCAGACACAAAATGGACCTACAGGTAAACAGAAGCACAAACTGGTTGATACCTTTTGTAAAACATTCATTGAAGGATAGTTTGTACAATTACAGCCAGGGGCAACAATAACACTTGGCACTGAAACACTGCTGGCAAGCTGCATTCCTCTTCTAAAAGCCACCCATCCCTACCATGGCAAAAGTATCAGTAGAGCTGTCAGCATATATGATAGAGAAAATTATTTCGGGTAAACTGCTTCCATTATACACAGGCAGAGAAACTTCACTGTATGTCACCTATGCATTGAAGAAAAAATGCACAATCCTATTATTCGGTCGCTGGTCTCTCCACTCAACACTGTAAAAAGTGAGACTGGACTGCACCTTTGCCTTCAGAAGAAGATGAGCAGTAAATAATTTATTTGGAGGCTTTTTCTGGCACAGACAGATGTGTACAGACACAGAAGGGAAACGCTGCTTGTCGAAAGGTCAGCAGATACTGATTATGAGCAGGGGAATGTTCTCACAGGAAACACTGAAGACTGTGCAGAAGTAAACATACCTCCAGTGTGGAGTGGCGTGGTGATCCAGCTGAGTCCCCCTCTGGGGACTAGCTTCCCAGGGATGATGCACAAGGCCCTTGGGGTGTTTACACAGCCTGTTTTCTAAAGACCAGCTGCCACTCAGCACAGTTTATCTTCTTTTCCTGATTATTCAATCTGTGTTTTCTTTGCTCCTTCTGGCTGCCTCTTCCTCCAGTTCCCGGAACTGTGAGCAGCTGAGGCCTCAGTAGCACCTGTGTGCGCGCCAGGCACAGCAGCTGCCGCATCCATGGATGCCGAGTGCAGTCTGTCCACCACACGCATTTCCACACCACTGGGCAACAGGCTACTTCCAGATTCTTCCCAGGCAGATTTTTTCTAACTCAGACACTTTATGTTTTCCTCTTAGCTCCTGGTATGTCTGCGTTTTGTGTTTCTTTCAGTGAGGAGGGCTCTCCAAAAAGACCCATCCTTTCATTGCTACCAAAATTAGGAGAGGAGACACATTTCCAGATTTTGACAAGCCTGCCTGAACTTTAGAATGGGCACAGAGAATATAACAAGTGAGGCATCTCACTGGATCCTTGCATTTGGGTCCCTCAAATGCTCCAAACTCCAAGAGCCTTTGAACAGAAAGAGCATTTGAAGCAAACAGTTCTGCTGCTCCTACACAGGGTCAAAGCCCCACTTCTACTGGCAAAGGCTTGTGTGTCCATGTCTGATAGATCTCCCTGCAGGGACACAAATGTCTAAGCTCAGATACTTGTTGCAGTCTCCACTTTGGCCTGGAGGGGCCCTGACTTGCACAGCATTTCCAAACACACAAAGATTAAGGAGGAGGCCAAGTTGAACAGCTGGCATCCCTTCAATATACTGCTTAACTAGAATTTTGCTTATTTCTTGCAACAAGGTTCAGAGGGATGCACTCTTCTCTGCGGAACAAAGAGGGCACTGTGTACCAAGTTTTGCTGTACAAAATCATTTCAGTGAAACTCCCATTTGCTGTTTGTCTTTCCTAGGCTGCTCAAAAGGCCTGCTGTCTCCACTACCTCCACTATTTTTTTGATCTAACAACTGTAACAATGAAAAACATCAACAGTTGCCCATAGAACACAATTCACATCTGTTTCTGAACACAGTACCTGAGCGAGAGAGATAATTTTGCATCCACTACAGGTCTTTTCTAGTAATAGCCTTGCAAAGAAAAAATCCTTATAAAATATAATTTTAAAAGGAACTTTAAAAATTACTCACTAAACAAACAAACAAAAGCTTCCCTTGTTACCTTCAGGTTGTATTAGCATTAAATTTTCTGCTTAAAAACAGTGGAGGGGAAGAGAAATAATAATGTTACTTACTATTCATGAGTTGTTCAGAGTACCCAAGGAGGTGTTGTTTAAATCAAACAAAAACAGATTTTTTTTATTCTGTCTTCTCCCAAACCACTTCCTATAAGGTAGGAATGACTGCTTGATGTTCCTACTACTGAGGGAGCAGGGGGCTATTCTGGTGGGTACAAAGTCTGTGAATATTTACCAGGTAGGATTTCTACAATATACAAGGGAGCTCATCATCAGCCAGGGTTACTTCTGGCTTAAGCAATCAGTTCAATGGACTTTAGTATTGTTATATAATTGTAACCAGAAGTCCTCTGGGAGTTTGAACCATGCTGTTGTGCTCTCACAAATAATTTGTGAGGAATCTCTCCCCTTAGGAGTCTGCTTTAGTCAGTAATGTGAGACAGCTGTGAGTTTTCTTTGGGTGAGAGGAACTCCCAGTGGCCAGAGCCCAGGCCGTGCTCTAATCACCTTCCATGATGTGATCTTACAGTTTCTCTTCAGAACAGGTAGACACCTCAAAACCATGTTGAACTTTCTCATCAAGTTCATACTATAGGTTTGTAATTTTGTTTTTCCATATGAAACATTGACCACAACTGCTTTACTGCTGTTTCTCCAACTGCAGTTCCATTGACTCCTCATCTGCACTCTCCAGATGAGATCCTGATCCAGCCAAATCAAAGAAAGCTTTGACACCTTCTGTTGGACCTAGGCTTCAACCAATGGCCTCTGACTGTTGTTAAACCTGTATTTTAACCTATTCCTTATTCCAGGCTTTTTCACAGCACTATTCTTCCAACCACTCAGCGATGCACACATCTAACAGCATACCTGAGTTCCTATCTCTCTTTACATCAAGTAGATAATGTTTAGGAAATGGCTGCAGCATTCACCTTCCCTCAGCCAACTTCATATGGCTGTGGCCCGTAATTTCTAAGATGAACTATCTCAAGATGAAAGGATGTGATTCTGGGTTAACAGGGGCAAAAATAAAGTTGTGGTCAAATGAAAAGGAAACTTTAGGTGGTTTTGTATTTTAAAACTGATTAAGCATTTGCACACAGAGACCCACAAGTCCTAGAACTAGGCAGATCGGTCAGTATTGACCCTAACAGCTCTCTCGCATAACAATTATACCTTAGCTCATCCCTGCTGGTAATGGTAGCTGTAAAACAAAGAATGCTTGAGGACACCTCGTGGTGGTTGTCTGGGAAAGGAAATCTGGTTCAAAAGCATTACCACAGTCCCAATCTGCAAGTCTCAGGTGCTCAGAAGTTGGCAACAGCCCACCCCACAGCGACTCTACTGAGCCAGGTCAAGCCTTGCAATGTGTTGTTATTAGTCTGAGGTGAACTGTATGAAATTCTGAGGCAGTCTGAACCAGGAGTCCACTGCACCACCCACCCTCCTGCCCTCAATCTGTTTTCTTTCCAATGGAAAGCCGGAAGCATGGTAGGGAGGAGAGAGAAGAGAGAGCAGACAATTACACACCCATCCTGACAAACATGCAGCATGTGACTGCAGTGCACATCTGGGCCTCCACCCTGGAAAACAGCCCCAGGCCTCACAGTTCAGATGCACCTCTGCACCTCACAAGTTGTTTTAAGCAGGAAATTGCCCTGTGACTGGCTATGAAGCCCAAATAACTGGCTGTGAGAGACCCACACCATCTTTCATGGGCATACTGCTGTGCTGCTGCATTGACAAACTCACAGGGGGAACCTGGGCATGTGGTTTCTCTTACTGTCATAAGGGAACTTCCTTGGCTCAGATCTGCAATGACCTCCAGACCTTGCTGGACAAGGTCATTCTGCTGCAGGAAATTCTGAGCTGGAGGCTGGTAGAAGCAAAGGCAAATCTAACAGTTACTGCAGGAGAGCAAGCTGGTACTTATTATTGTGACACCACTTGTAATCCCATATAGGCTAAAGACCAGACTGGGAGGGGGATTCATTCTGCAAGGTGCCAAACAAACCCAGAGTTTTGTTTTTTGCTATGAAGTGTTTAAAGATCAAAGAACTGGAAACCAAGAAAGGCTGGAGTTTGAAAAGAATGTGGCTCAGGCTTACAAATTGTGATTTCATAGAGTAGATCAGATTTTGGGAGTGATGCAGACAGTGACAAACAAATCAAGACAAGAAGGAGAAAGGTAGGAAATAAATTTTAGGGGATTAGGACCCTGGATCAGGTTCAAAGAAGAGTCTTCATGCATACCCATAAAACCAAAGACTGCATTCTCTCTTTAGACCAAATGGAAACCTCTATGCAGACAAGAAGGAAAAATTACTCCTACCAGAGCTCTGTCAATAAAGAAATGTCAATAAAGGTTCAGTTGTTAAAACAATTTCCCAATGCAGAGGACAAAATATTTTTTACAGGGTGGTCTATTACTTCTTTCAGTGACAACCTATCCTCTCAGTTACAAATTATTACTTAGCTTTTCAATAACAGCTATGTTGGAGTCACATATTCATTTAATATTTGGAATTTTTCACATATAATTCCCTCATGAATGGGAAGTGTGTGTTTAGGATTACTAAATGAATAGAGACAAATTCTGCCCTTTGAAAATTTGATGTAAAGTATCTGCCCTAATATAGATTTACACTTGTAGTTAAATCAGAGTAAATGAGAACAAACTTCGGCCTCATGGTATTTAGCACAGTGGTAGGAATGTAACATAAGAAAGGGTTACTTTCCAACTGCTTGCAGAATTTAAGGCAGATAAATAAATAATAATAAGCCTCTGTTTCTGAAAGGAGATATTCAGTCTACCCAAAGCACCATCCAAGTCATTAAAGGATTCCCAGGTGCCAGCATTTGGAAAGGGTATTATCTATTATATTCAAACAGTTTAGGCAGAGGTCTCTGCTGCTCTCTCTCCTGGGTCATCTCAGATTTCCTCAATCTCTGCCCAGGCCTGAGTTGAGGCAGGAAAGAAAATCTGGAAATTTCAGAGGAGTAACATTTTCTCCTGAATTAGACAGAACATATTTTTCAGTCTTGCAGTAAAAACGAGGAAACCCCTCCTTTGTTAGTGCAGCTGTAAGGCTGCCTGGGTGAGGGCCACACACTGCATGTGGAGGAACAGACTCTGCAGCAGATGCTGTGCAAAGAACGCTGTTTACCTCCCCTTTTTTGATATAATTTACCTGGCTCATCTCTATTATTGGGAATAGAAACCACATACAAAGGTTAGCACAACACAGCTGGGTTTTTAAACAAAGTAATTCAGCAGCAGATGGAAGAGTGAATCCACACAAAGGCAAAAGGCTCGCTGAGGAGATGGCTAAGCTTTGCTGGCAAGAGTCAGTGCCCCAAAGATGGGGATGTAAACATCTCTCTGGATTTTTGATGCTTGAAAGGCACAGACAGTTATCTGAAGCTGCACACCCCACCTGAGCTGGTCCCTGGTTCCTGCACATTTTTAAAGGTTAAAAGACCTAAACAGGTCCCTTAGACTGAGTAGAGATTTCATATTGGGAGGTATTTTCCAAGGGGAAAAAATACCCCCAAACTGTTGAAAATGGTAATCACTATAGAAAGTGATACTGAGAAAAGGCCAGTGGTCTCCAACTATCTGGCAAAGAGAGACAGGTGGATGTCTCCAACAGGAATAAGCTCTGCCTGGATAAAAACCAAGCTTACTACAAGAATAATATTTTCTGGAAACCTTGTCTTTAATTAATGAGATCTGCCCCATCAATTGTTCTGATCCCAGAGCTCCCCTGCATGCATTTCCTTACTTTTGCTCCTGGCTCTCAGGTGCTAGGCCAGAAACACACACCCTATCATAAGCTTGCCACATGCATCAGGCATCACCCCAGTCCTCCTTGCTTTTTTGCTTAAACACTTCAGAGAGATTCTGCCTGGAGCCACTTGAAGGCTTCAGACTTGCTGAGTTCTCTTCCAAGGACAAGTTGATGAAACCTTGTTACACCAAGTCTGTGACTACTGCAGGCTGCTGGTTATTCCTCTCTGTGGTGTGTAGTCTTGGCCATGGCTCTGAAAAGCCTAACTCATTCAGGTCCCTGCATTATAAGGTATATCCATCTACCATTCTGCTGTGGTAACTGCAGCTTGTAGAGATGAGTGTCAGTCCTAAATATGAACTTATACAGACTAGGGACTGTTGTCAGCAAGGTGCTTCCAGGGAATCACCAAAACAATTCAGCACTGCCCATGCACTGCCCATCTTTGTAGGATGTCTGAAAAGCCCTGTATTAGGTATTTGTGAATATATTAAATCCTAGTGCCAAGACACTAAAATGATGGTCTGGATAACACCCATACCAAGGTGGATAACACCTATACCAGTGCATTAAATCCTCCTGAAGCCTAACCACAGTCAGAACTACACTGACATAACAATTTCTCCCTGTGCTGTTTTGTCTTTCCCAGGATTCCTCAACAGCACCTTCCTCCTCAGGCTGTCAGCAGTCCGACTGCCAGCATGCGTGTGTGCAGAGTCACAGCGCTACATCTCACTCCTCTGGGTACCTGAAAAACAGCCAAGACAGACACGTGTGTTCAGCTGTCAGCTACAGAGGTATCACAGCAACTCGAGTGATGCCTGGGCAGGATGATGTAATCAGCACATTGGTATTTCTTACCCCAGTAAACTCTACCTGCCCCCTGTGCCAAGATCAGTCAGTGTGATAGATGCTATTAGGGGAGTGATGAAAAGCATGAAACAAACCTTAAAGACAGAAAATTTCATGTCACAAAATGACAAAGCTCTTTGGTTCTTGTGCTTGTCTTTTCCTGAGTAAGGCAGGATAACCACTTTTTTTGGGCATATTGCCTGCCCAGGATTATGCCAAAGAGAATCTCCAGGGAAAGCTTGTGACAGTCATCCTGCAGATTTTCTCTGTATCTCAGCACAGCTGTTCCCATCCTGACCTACTAGCCCAATTTCTTGCTGAGTTGCTACCAAGAGTGCTGTTGCAGGCATTCCAGAAGTGGAAGAGTCCAGCTCATGGCACACACTGCACTTTCACCCCTTCCTCTCTGTGTCTCCCCATGATTGCACACAGCTAGCTCAGGTCCCACTAATGGAGAAAATGGCATTAGTCCTGGACAAGCCAAAAGACTAACACCCTTTTCCTTTGTACAGTGTGCAGTCAAGGTATTTCCAGCATTTTTCCATATTTAGTACAATCTCCAAGACAGAGGAAAGTGTCTGTTCTGTATCAGGTAGGGAGACTCCTGATCCCTTCTGTTGCTGTTAAACCGTCATTTGGCTCTGGTTCCTTACTTTTTATGCTCAGCATAGCTCAAGGCTTTACTTTGCAGTTCTTGCAGTTTGTTCAGCTGTTTGTCATCCCCAGTCTCCTCCCCTTCTGACAAGGAGCCATCTATTTTTCCTTCCTTATTGAGAAAAACCCTGTACTTTCCTCTCTTGCCTACTATCTTTCACTATCCTTAGCAGTAGTGACTTACAAGCAGGAAAATTATTCAAAGCTGCAATGTTTATGAAGTCAGAGACAGTCTGAACTTTTGAGATGATTTGTAGGAAAATCAGATTTTATATTCAACACACCTGGGAGGAATAACCTTTATCCATTTTTTGCTGCATCAGAACCAAATGCAGATTTTTCCCTACCACACAAAAAAGCAGGTGATGGACAGCACTATAACTTGTGATCAGTATCAGCCCAATGGGTGCCCAGGATAGTGGAATAGCTGTTCTGCAAGAGTATTTTGAGCACAGCCTTATCAACTTGTACCAGCAGAAATGGAAGTGACATGGAATGGGGATGATGGCTATTTTTCTTTCTTTGGAGATGAGGTATAATAAAAAACATGTAGGAAAATGAGCTCGCTTCACTACATCACTAAAAGTATTTTCAAATGTTTTATGAAGGAGTGCAAGCATCCAGGAGCATTGTGCACAGAGCAGCAAGTCACATGTATTTCCAGATGCTCAGTTCTGTGAGCTTCGCTACCTTGCCTGAGACTGTGGAAGGGAGCCTGAGACTGATTTCTCCCCCGAAAGGATGCCAGCTCTGCAGGGTGCAGCTGGGAGAAGCTGAAGCTGTTTGGCACACAGGTATGTGCATGTTCTATGCACAGGCAGGGGAACTCAGCCCCCTGATGGGAGCTGCTGGACTGTGGCACCTTTCCTTGCTGCACCAGGTGTCTCAGAAATGCCACCTAGCCAGCTGCAGCTGAACCATGCCTGGTGCTTCTCTTCCGTCCTGTCTGCCCACTGCTGAGCACTCCTTGTTTGAGCCCGGGATGGCAAGGAATGGGAGAAACTGCTTTCAGAACTGTTTAATAACAGTGATGGTAACCTTTGACCTTACTGAATAGCAGCGCTTTTGACCTTTCATTTGTTAAATAATGCAACCACTTACTTCCCGATCCTTATCAGTGTTTAGTAATTGGGGTCAAGACAAAGGGAAGCAGAGTTGCCCACCAGACTTTACTGAATCAGGAAGAATTTCCTTAAGCTATAGATATTCTTTTTGATAATCTTCAGTCAAGGCAGGCAAAGACCAGGGACTAGGTGGCTTACAAGATCCCTAACAGGTTGAAGAGCCTCTCAGCTGTTAGCATCTGGTTTGAATCCATCTGTACTGACAGCGGCAGAAATTCATTATGATTTTGGGTTGCCTCTCTGACTCCTGTGAAATGAGTTTGGCTTGCAGTTCTGTTGTTTACTGGTCAATCGTAGCCCTAACATAAAATACTAACACACACTTCTAGAGAAATCAGTGATTAAATGAGTCTACAAAGCCTGAAAATTCCTATTCCATTAAGCAAATCAGGCATAGGTAGGTGATAGCGTGGACAAAAAGTCTGCGGTCATTCCTGTGTGTCCTACCCGAATCGTGTCAAAGAGAACGTGGTTAATCTTCAGGAATCTGAGCTGCCTTTTATACAGGGTAAGTAAAGCTAATGGGTCAGCTTGTGTGCTGTACAGCCCATTAAACATCTCACTTGACAGAAAATCAGGTGACAACCATTACAGGCAGCGGTCCCAGGATCAGTGTTTTCCTTAGATGTGAACAGGAAACGGATGAAAAAGAAAGAATTTATGACTTTACAATGGATTTTAATGTAAGTGCATGCACATATTTATTTATATAACACATACATACAAAAGCTTAAATTTCCTGAAGACGTCAAACAGAAATTCTATTTGTCTAAGCAGCTGCACAATCTCATTACTTATTTATTATATTTTGTGTTAAGCCAGACAGCAAGATTTTTAGGGCAGGAGCTGTTTCCTGGATGTCTGTGATTCAGCAAAATGAGCTGCCAAAAAGCAATCCAAAGTAATTTATGAATAAGCCATTTATTTATAGAGGTACATGAACTAGATAAGATCACAGAATCATGAAATGTTAAGGGATTGGAATGGACTTGAAAGATCATCTAGTCCCAACACCCCTTGCCACAGGCAGGGGCACCTCCCACTAGACCAGGTTGCCCAAGGTCTTACCCAACCTGGCTTTGAACACTGCCAGGCCTGGGGCATCCACAGCCTCCCTGGGCAACTCTTCCAGTATCTTACCACCCTCACAGTAAAGAATTTCTTCCTAATATCTAGCCTAAATTCCCTCTCTTTCAGTTTGTACCCATCACTCCTCATCCTATCACTACAGTTCTGGATGAAGAGCCCCTCTCAGGCTTCCCTGTGGGTAGTGGAAGGTTGCTATGAGGTCGCCATAAAACCTTCTTCAAGCTGAAGAGTCCCAACTTTCTCAGCCTGTTTTCATCGGGAAGGTGCTTCAGTGCTCTTATCAATTTCATAGCCCTCCTCAGGATCTGTAAGAGGGACATTGCGAGCTTCAGAAGGGTTTTTTTCCCCCTGTTGTCCATGTAAGAAACAAAGCAAATGGAGCCCTTCGCGATATCCCTCTGAAGGCGGAATGCAATTGTATGCCCGCCTGCGTTTTGGACTTGGCTCTGGATTTAGGCCTCTTGGAACTGAGGAACACAGCGCACCAGACAGCCATAACCGCATCCTTACTGGGCTCGCCAGCGGCTCTGTGTCCGGGCGGGGTGAGCCGAGCACGGCCCCGCCCGCGCTGCGGCGGCGGAAGCGCGGGCTGACCCCGGGCGGGCCGGGCCGCGGTCTCCCGGCAACGGGGCCGCGCACCGCGATGGAGGCGCTGTCGGTGCCCGCGGCGCTGGAGCTGGTGGCCGGCGGCGGCGCGGGCCTCAGCCCGGAGCGGCGGGCGGCGCTGGGCACCTCGCTGCCGCTGCTGCAGCGCGACTACCGCTTCGAGCGGGTCTGGTTCTGGGGCTGCATCCAGGGCGTGCGCGGCGCCTACTACATCGCCGAGGGGCTGGGCCCCGACCGCGCCGCGCCCCGCAGCCGCCTGTACAGGTGCGGGGGCCACCCCGGGGAGCAGGGCTGTGCGAGTCGGGGGGTGCTGTCCGGCTCTCGGGAGGGAGCCTCACTGTGCCCTCAGGGGCCTGGCGAAGTTGCTTCCAGCCCTGTTCTTTAATGGGCTCGGCCCATTAAAGTCGTGATTGTCGTTGGCAGCTTGAACTGCGTGGACTGGAGCCTCCTGACGCCAGCCACCAAGGAGATGCTTGCACTGGCTGAGCAGGTGAAGGGCCGCTTTCAGGGGGATCCTTCTTTCGAGTACCACTTGGCTGAGATAAACGCAGAGGCTGCTGCAAGTGTGATTGAAAGTGGTAAGGAGGTAAATACAGCAAAACGTTTCCAAACGCTGTTTGCTACATTTGTGCCCCTCACGCTGGACAGGTGGTGGCTTCTCCTCCTTGGTAATGAGCAGCATGAGAGTGTGGTCAGGCAAAAGAGCCACAATTTCCTATTGGTTAAAGCACGATGCTTATAACACCAAGGTTGCAGTTTCAATCACTTATGGGCTGTTTGCTTAAGAGTTGGATTTGATGATCCTTATGGGTCCCTTCCAACTCAGAATATTCTGTAACTGTGTAATTCCTCGCTGTCATTGTGTAGCAAGAGCTTCTTGATTGAACTCTTCAGCTTTTGCTGGAGTTCAACAGGCCACAGAAATAGTAAATATCCCTTATGCTTTATTATGCACAACTGGTATCAATCCTCACTGTGGTTTTTGAAGCTTTAATAATAACTGCAGGCAGTGTTCTTTATAAATGGAGAAGTCATAAGTAGATGAATTGAGAGGGAGAAAAGAATAAATGAAGGGATGGATAGTTAGATCTCTGGTGAGTCTAAACTGTCTGCTCCTAGCCATGTTTTCTGTCCTACCTTAGGAGAGAAGTGTCTTTTGAGGTCCTCTTAGTGCCATTGGACTCCAAGATGATAAGTCCATTGTGTCACCTCAAGTTTATTTTCAGAAATGAAAACAAGGAAAGCCCTGCCTTTAAAATTTCCCTATTTTTCTTTAAAGCCTGTGATGAAGGAGGAGGCCCGCCTCATAGCTACCATAGAACAGATAGACAGAGCAGTTGGTATCGTCCCCCGTGGGGCATTTGTGAAGACTCCTCTTGGGTCTGTGCATGAAAACAGACACTTTGAAGGTAAATTCTGATTGTCTTTACAGTACAGGATCAACTCTACTTTGATCAAAACAACTGTAAATTAAGATGACTTTCTCTAACTGATGTTCTGATTTCAGTTGTTTGGGTTTTTTTCCCCTTGGATAAGATGAACAGGGAGGAGAGAATCCAGCGCCACTAATGTTCAGGTGTATGATTCAGCTCTGGAAGGTGGGAAAAGAGTCAGTAATAGTTCTGGATCATTAAACTGAGTCATTTGTCTGTATAAACTGTAGTTTATGGCAGTGTTTAGCAATTGTAGAAGTAGTGAATTGTCCATTTAGATATAAGACATGACCAGCTGGGCACAGAAAGTTGTCCTCAAGTCGCTGCCCACTGGTTACCTGGGACTGCAGTCAGTATCAGTATGGTCTGCAGTGCACAGCACTGGCGAGTGCTGACACCTGTTTCTGACAAGCCTTCTGTGGAGTCTCCTGGAGAAAGACTGTGATTCTGTCCCAGGCTGTGGACATCAGAGAAACAATGTTATATGTGATAGTATAATGAATGTTCATTCATGTATGTGTTAATGTTCACCAATGGCTGTTTGCAGGTCTGTCTTTGGTGGAGGCAAAAAAGTTAAGTTCCTATTTCCATTTCACTGATCCTGTTAACCTGAAGAATAAAACCCTTCTGGAAAAGGCTAACCTGGACCCATCCACTGACTTTCTAGATTCTCTGGAGCATGACATCCCACGAGGTAAAGGTAGCAAAATCAATAGATACAATTAAAGGGAAGGCAATAGGGAAGTTTGAGTAGCCATGCAAACACTGAGGGGACTGGTGTGGGTTACTGTAGAGGTGGTAAGAGAAGATTCTGTGAATCTGTAAAGGAAATTTATCCTTTACTAGATATTGTAGTTACTTCCTGTTTTATGCAATTCTAAATGCTTACAATGGAAAGATGTAAGTGTACCAGGACTGTCACATCCTCACAACAGGTCTGATCACACTCTGCCTCAGTGCTATATGACTGACTTCTGTAAAGCCTGTGACAACTGGTGACCCCACTGGGAGAGATAACTCCACCAGTGATAGAGGGAATTTATGTGGTTTGAAGTATTTCACACCTCTTGTTCCACCCAGTATTTCTCTTCTTTATCTAAATGGGTTCTCATTAACACCAAGCTGATATCTCAGAGAGGCTGTATTCAAATGTTCCTTTGATAAACTGTGTTGGAATGGTCTGTCCTGTGGCAGGATTATATACTGTGAAAAGAGAAAAAAATACAGGCATTCTGGATTCTGTTCTGCTGTACAGATTTCAGTATCCTTAAAAAAGTTGACTCTGAAAGGCTATCTGAGCTAAAGTGCAGCTGAGTCCTTCTTAATGGAAAAGAAGATCCATCATGGTGCCTGTGCAGCTCTGCCTGCTCTGTCCTGAATTTGGGGATGAGGTGAAGGAGCTAAAACAGAAATTGGTTACAGGATCAGCAAGGCGTGTAGCCTCTCTAATTGCATTCTATCACATGCAGATAGGAGCTCTGACATTAAAGAAAGATCAACCCAGCCTCCTTTAACAAGCATTCTGGTTGCCTAAAAGTACTGGGTGCTTGTGAAAATGTGGGGGGATAAAAACCAGGACAGACAGAGGCTTTCTGCTGATTTTATCAGCATGGTTTTGCCAGAGTCACTCCTGGTTGTGAGATACTCAAACTCTGGTTCTCAGATTACTTTCCTTGAGCTCTGACAGTGCATGTTGATCCTGACAGAGCAGAAAAAGTAGACAGTGCTTTTTCTATTTACTGACATGTTGTTCATAGCTCTGGCAAATCCCTCATTTTGACCTGAAGTTTTTCATGCCTTTCCTGGTTAGATCCTGTTTTGAACAGTTATTGTCAGACCAGAAGTAGGAATTCTTAAATTTATTGCATTTAGAATTGTGACTGAAGCTAGAATTGTCTCCTTTCTCAATAAATATACAAGAAGTGATCTGGGGGCAGGTGACAATGGAGTGAAGCTTCCAGCCTGCATTGGCTAAATTCCCCTAGCATCTTAAAAGACCTAGAGAGCAGAACTGAGAGATTAAGGGCTGATTTTAACCTGTCTAAAAGTAACAACTCTGTTGGAACAGTTTTCTCTATTAATTGGAGACTTAGCATCTGTGATGGCTGTCAAGGGGGTAACTGTCATAAGATATATGGTGTGTCATTATAGGAGAGCAGAGGTGTCTTACAGAATGGAAAGTTGGAGGCAGATAGAACATTTTATATGACAGCTGAGAGGTGGGAAGAAAGGAAGTTAAAACTGTGTTGAATAAAGGCAACAGTGGTAAAAGCAGAGTTTAGTGCAAATTTGGAAAACCTGGAGTTTTGTAACTAAACTGTCTGCCATTCTTATCTTTACCAGTGATATCTGTGGAGTTTGCAGGTTCCAGATTCTGTCTGTGTGCCTATCTATCGGGTTATCTGTGCACTTTAAAAGTTCAGAATATGTTGCTGCTCCTCCTTTAATCATTCTGTCTGTTTTTTCTTGGTGTCTCAGCTCCCACAGACAAGTGACTGACTTAGCTTTTTTTTAAAAAATGCATTTCTAAAAATGATTCTAGAGAAAAGTGGAAAATGAGAACCTTGTCTCGACAGCGTGAACATGGAGGGTTGTGATACAGATCTTGTGTCACCACAGCATCAGCTCATGTAATGCTTCATCCTGATCCAAATGGCCAGCTGGCCAGAACGTTGCATGCTGGGATCTGTAGGTTTTGCTGGCCATATGTCTGCATTAAAGATAAGCTTGTTTGCTCTAGTCTAAGCAGACAATCTGCTCAACTTTATGCACAATTACGTGTGGCCTTTCAGCTGCTGGCACGTTGCCAGCGTTGTCCTTTCTGCTGCATGGGGTTTGGAACCCTGGACATAGTATTTCAGGAACTAGGGCTGTGGCAGTTTTACATCTGCTTGGAGATGACGGAACAGCAAGGCAAATAGGAATGATTCCTAGCATGCCTACAGCATTTTCACTTGATGGCTTAATGTTGTGAAGATATGAAATAATGACACGTTTCAGGCATTGATAATGATGGGAGAAGTGAAAATGGAAGGGGAAGGTTGATTTTACTGTGACCCTGGTATCAGATCAGACTGCCCCATTCTGCAAGGATAAAGAAAGGGGATGAGTGAAAGCTTGAGGTACTAGTGTAGAATAGAAAGCTTGGAAGGAAGGGAGCCAAGGGATGGAGAATTCAGTTCTTTGGTGCTTTCAAACTGCAATTTGGAAAAGCAATAACTTGACTCTGAGGGTTTGTTACAGGTTACTGACTTGGATCACTTTGATATGGAGATAAGGGACACCAACAGAACACTGCTAAAAAATGATGTAGGTGGGGAGATATGTCTAGATAGGAAAAGATATGAGTGGAAATAGGATTTATATGAGAAGACTTTCTTCAAAAGTCATGACCCCCAGTCAGTAAATAGCTACCTTTGGCTGAAAACCTTCCACAGTTCACTTGCAGATTGATAGTAGAAATTAGAATTAAAAAAAGACATGTAAAAGGAAATGCAAAAGGTTTGGCATGATTAATGATTGATATAAATTGGAATTTATAATGAGTAGAGAATGACAAAGGGAGTCAGAATAACTGGAGTACTCTGTGACAACAGTAAGGCAGATTTTTTTAAACTATACCGAGAAGAAAAGAAAACATAGTAAAGGTACTGGAAACTGTCACTAAATGGTGATGGTAAAAAGGCTGATAAGCATGTGGAAGGGCAGAAGAGCTCAATGTTTTTCTAGTTTCTTTTTTGAAAGAATATGGACTTGCATCAAGCAAAGACGATAAAATACTGTTTTAGACAGTTTTGAGGCTGTTTGTTAAGGGAGGGTAGAGTTAAACAACATTTACTATTAATCAAAAACATTAAAATGGCAGTCAGATAAGTTACTTCTGAAATCATTATCTCAGGAGACTTGTGGCATAATAATCTTTAATAAATCCCGGCACTGCAGAATTATTCCCCTGAATTTAATCTTCCTTAGCAGTTGTGATTCAGAATTCACTGAATGGGTGTATTTCTGGAAGAGGTCAGAAAGGGACCAGTGCCAATAGTGATATTCTTCAACTTACTTCAACTATAGATTATCTAAGAGTTAGGGCTGGTGGAGAGACAAATCATGACAAGGAAAGGATAGATACAGAGATGTGGAAAACTGGGCTTACTTAAATACAGTACATTTTGGTGTACCTACCTGCAAATTCACATGAGGAAAGTAAGGACTGTAAGTTAGACTTTGAGAATTGTATTCGAGAAACTGTGGCTCTGAAAGGAGATCCAGGCACACCCCACTGGACATCAGCTCCCTAAGTGATCCTGAGACTTTAAAGGGTAACGATCTCCAGGTACTTAAACAAGTAGAAACAGGGGGGTGACTTTACTTTTGCATATAGCGTTAGTGGAATCATAACTGGATTGCTGCAGATTGCAAAACTGGAGAGTTGCAGAAAAGAGTCACAAAATGATTCAAGGGCTGGTGAGAGACATAAACAGTTCGATCTGTTTATCTTGAAGAAAAGCCTGTGAGAATGGCTGTATTAGACTGTGTAAATACTCAGTGGAGTTTAAGTATTAGGTACTGAGGCTCTATTTATTATAGCAGAGAAAGGCGTAACAGGAATCAGCAGCTAAAATGAACAATGAGATACAATTTCTAAGAGTGAAAAGATTACCAGTTAGCAAGGGTAATGGATGAGCCTTTGTCTCTTGGTATCTTAACATCATGCTGGATGTCTTCCTGGGCATTGTGTTTCAGTCAAATGCAAATACAGGTTGATAGTCCCAGACATGTGTAAGTGACTTCAGTTTAATGGGCAGTGGTATGCAGGAGTCCACATTCCTGGTATGCCTGGCCATAAACCTGATGATGACCATGGAGGGTGATGTTCAGCTTGGACTTCTTCATTGTCAGTGACAGTAACACAAAGGTGACAATGGGTTCCAAGTGCAAGTCAGCTCATTTCAGCTGGCATTGCTTTCTGAAATGATATGTCAGGGCTCAAAAGAGGACTGAGGAGATTCCTGACGTACTGCCATTGTGGATCTTTATTGCTGAGAGAGATTTTATAGCAGCAGTCCAAATGGGTATGCAGTGGCAGGGTGAATCAGGGACTCTTGTCTACTTGCCATTTCAAGATGAAGGTGGGGTAGAAGAAGTGCTTAGACAGAAGATCATTCCAGCTCCTTTACCATTGGACTGTGGAGGAAGTGACAGCCATTGGATTGTAGCTCTGTTTCTTCACACGAAAGTGCAGTGGTTTTGGAGCACTCCTTATACAGCATTTCAGACAAAGGGATTTGTGGCCATTTCCTTGGCTGAAAACTTTGAGCACGAGGGTTTCTGTAAGCTTGCTGAACAGTAGCCTGGGTTAGAACACTAACCTCCTGTCATCTGAGGTTCATTAGCACGGTCTTTATCGGTTTAGCAAAAGCTGGTGCCTAATGGGTCCTTGAAGATGAAGGGGCTGCATTTCTAAGTGGGAGATAGTTTCTGTGGCTGCTCTCAAGGGCCATTTTGGTAGCCCCATCATGGCTGTCCCAAAAGTCAGGGTGCAGGAAGGAAGAAGGCCAGGAGGCACGACCCTGCTTTATCTCCATACATTAACACAGCTAATTAACTTGCTTTCGATCCCCCTCCCCCCTCCCTCCTCCCCTCAAGGCGATTAATCCCCTATCAGCCTCGGTCTCCAGCCATTTGAAGAGTCTGTGTCTGCAGAGGTATTTACAGCCCCCAGTCAGCCACCAGAGGCGAGGGCCCTTTATCAGGGCTCTAAGACAAATGGCTGCCTATCTCCCTAGTGGCCTTGCAAAATCCAGCGAAGTGCTATGCTGTGCTGGCCACCTACTTTCACCCAGCCTCCCTTCTCCACTAACATTTCACAGATGTGACCTGAGCCCTCCCCTTTCATTGCTTAACAATAAGCAGCACCTCCCCAGCACTGTGAAAGCCGAGAGCAAGAGCACTTTACTCCTTAGCCTGCCAAGAGCCACACGGGGACAAGGCTTTTCAAGCTGTCTCACTGAAATCCAAACTAAAAGACTCATAATAAATGAGAGGGCAGTACTTGATGTTCGCAAGGATAAAAAGAGGGAGCGAAAATGTAGACTGAAATACCTAGCATGGCTCACAGCTATCCTCATTCCTCATTAGGAGATGTGATCCTTAGCCTTGGTGAATGTGTGAAACTGAGCTACAGAATCCCATGGAGTTACCTGACATTAATACAAGTAATTCTGACAAACAAGCTTTAGAATACAGTGTTACAGAATGAGAAAACCAGATGAGTATGCATCAGAACAGTAGGATTTCTGATCTGAAAATCGAACCCAGTAGGTGGCAAGTGGGTTGTTAGTAAAAGCATTGGTACCTGAATTTCTCTGTTCAAACTGAAGTCGGCCTTCCCTAGAAATAATCCCAGGATGACTTTAGCTGCTGCCTTCCAGCAGGGTGCACTATGGCGCCAGCATTGTCAGTGTTGAGCACAGAAAAGGAAACCACAGGAAAGTAAAATGAGAAAGAAAATCAACAAGAGCAGCACCAAATCAAGGAAAAGGTATGTCCTGAGTTTCCAGACTGTGTGTGGCATACTGGCCTCCTGAACTGTCGGTATAGAGAAGATATGCTCTCCCTTTCAAGCTTAGGCAATTTCTCGAATCATCACTAGGCTTTTCAATGTTTTTCTCAGCATCCTTAGAGATCACATGCATGGAAATAAACGTACACAATATATAAGCATGTCCTCTACATTCTTCAAAAGTAGGGTCACTCTTAAGTTTTTCCAGTGATGTGTAGAGGTTGTTAAGGCCATTCCTGCTGTGGCCCAAGAAAGTTGCCTGTGGAGCAAGACAAGGTGCTGTCCCTCCTAGAAGCTGGAGTGCTGCCAGCTCAGGAGTTCAAGATCAAACTGGAACCTCTCATGTGGCAGTACATCAGGAGGATTCCTGGGCCAGGCTAGTTTTAGAGCTTCTGACTGGCTGATCATGGTGTCTGCTTTGATTACTGGAAAGGAGCCTGTTTTCTTTGGGCTTTGTGTCTATGGATAATAAAGCAGTGCATTCACAGCTTTTGGGTCCTAGCTCAATATCACATCAGGATCTTGTTTAGTCAGACCTTGGATGAGTTTATACTGGAAAAGGGCTGCCCATCAACTGAGTGCTCTGGTAGAGTCCTTCGCCCTCCAGACTGCTATAGGGAAAGAATGAGGACAGAATGAGGACAGAAGCAGAGTCTTTGTAGCAACTTTCCTGGGTTGAAAAGGTTTTTATTTAAAGGGTTTTTCTCCCCTCAATGAAAGAAATCATGACCCACCTTGTCTCCATTTAAGCTCCTGGTTCCTTGGACATAAAAAGAAGATGAACTTCTTGGTAAAATGATGAGAAATGCTGGTAAAGCCTTACAGAACCGGAAGCTGCAGGTTTATCACCACATCAGTCAGCCTTGACCTAACTTTTTTCTAAGGAATGATGAAAAATTACTTCTGGGGGAAATCCTAGGACATTTTGTGTGTCACTGAAGTCAGAATGAGGTCATCTTTTGCTAGGAGTGATCTGTTTCTGAAGGGGCTCCAAGGAGTGGCAGCTCCTGCCTGTGCAGTCATTGGCACTGGTGCCAGCCAGTGCATAAAGCTTTGCTTTGCTGTTTGCTGCCCATTTGGACACGGAGCTTTTGAAAGGAGGAAGCAAATCAGCATTATCTTGTTATATCTTGTTTTTATTTGTACAAAAATATCATATGGATTGAAATTCTGCATGCTGAAGGGGTGTGTGGCAGTGTGTAAAGGGAAAAGGACAAGGGACAGTTCATCTTGGGGTATATTTGTACAGCAGTTATGCTCTATGTGATAGCCTGGCAGAAATAGCTAGGCTATCACAGGCATTAAAAGATGCTTAGCCTTTAGTGTTCAGAATTAGCCCTGCACAGTGTTGTGTGGAAATGCTCAGTGTGACAGTATTCTCAGAAACTGGTAAACTCTTCGGGTAATTTGGTCCAGAATTCATATCTAGTTTAGTACAAAAACATCAACAGTTTATAATCCGTGCCATCTGTTCCTCATCCCAAGCCCTTTTAACCAGCCTTGCTAATTTGATGATGAGGTAAGGACTACAACTGCGGGACTGACAGGGCTTGTGGCCTTGCCCCTCCTGCAGGAGAGCAAACTGGATGTGCTCTAAGCATTTGGTGGGTTTTGAATCCCAGCATCGACTCCTTTGTGTTTTCTCAGAATTCAGAGATCAATGTGAGGTTCTTTGCCCCTAATCCAGCCCCTGTTCATCATTATCACCTCCTCAAAGTAGCCAGTGCTTTGTTACAGGAGAGGAAAAATCTTACAAGGTGGCCATAATCTCCTCTGAGAGTCAGACAGATATTCTCCCGTGGGTAAGAAAGTGACAGTGACCAAAAGCTCTAGGGGAAGCAGGCTAGAACAAAGCTACCCATTGCATCCTTTCATCAAACTGTTAATCTTTCTTTCAAAGACATCACATTTGTTTGGTGACAAAAGCCCCAAAGAAGCTGAATTGAGCCTGAAATCCTGTAGCAAGATTTAGAGGAAGCGTCTTTCATTCAGAGCAGGGAGGGGCGAGAGACTCCTTTTTCTTCCTACCAACCAATGGGCTCAGAGAAACCCACGAAGGTGACGGATTAATGCAGGGGCTCCCCAGGTAGATGCTACGTGACTCCTGGCACGCTCCAAAAACGTTTCCACAGCGACCAGCTGAACAAGAAATATGGAGTGTGATGAGATCCAGCATAACCTTGTGCTTTGGAAGGAGGTGATTTGCCACTCTGAAAGATTGCTAAATTTACTACAAAAAACCCAAGATTCAGTGATCTGTGTTGTAGTTGTCAGAATACAAATAGCATGGATTTTAAGCGGTTTTCCCTACTCCTTATAAGTTTTGATTGCATATGGTTTTGCTGTTTCCTCTAGTGCACAGTCCTATTTCAAGTCTTTTTTCCAATGCTTTCTGCACAGTCTGCATCTTTCACATAATTACAATCTCTTTGTTTTGTTTTGTTTTATCAGGTGGATTTAGGACTAAAGGGCAAACTAACAGGGCTATAAGGGAGGCTCTAATTTGATTCAGTGCTAGCTTTTTCAGTCTTTCCCATCCTCTGGTGCTCATTTATATCTGTGTATTGTCCCTTCTTTTGTGTTGGCATTGCCGGCTGTGCAGTCAGATTCCAGCTGGAAAAATAATGTTATTTCTGTCTAGTATATTTTTCAGCCAGATTGTTTCCCCAACCTGACTCACTGAGCAGTAAATAAACACTTTTGTGGTCTCTATGATGGAAGAATGATGAGGGTGGGGATAAGGGTTTAAGGGCAGAGGCTGTTTCAGTTGTATTAAGCAGCACTGTTGTTGGTTGTCTAAGTACGGCCTGAATTTCATTTTCACTTGGAGGTACCTGAATGCTGTGTATCTGGGACAGCACTGCAATCCCTGAGTCTTCCTTGTCAGCAGGAAACAGGCTCTTTGTCTGTAAATAGAAGGCCTGGCCCTGTTGAAATCATTTCTACTGCAGAGGCTTTCCCAGTGGAAGAGGATAATGGAGAGGAAAAGCCTCTAAAGTATGACCACTTTACTCTGGGGTTTGGGCATGGTGGTATTTGTGTGTCAAGGACACGGCAGGCATTAGGACCATGCAAGAGCCGCTTGGCAGCATCTGACTGTAAGCTGTGCTTTCTTGGCTCTAGAGGCTTTTAAAAACAGTACTGAACCTGCAGCCAGTCTGTGTTTTTATTTAATTATTATTAAATAGTTATATGGGGAATTGGAAATATTGACAGCAGTGTTAACATATGGGGTGCAGGTGGTGTGTCAAGCAAATGGAAGAGATTTAGTTTGCAGCCAGTAAGTGGCACGAAGGAGTTTGGGCCCCACACAGGACTGTTTGGATGTGTCCTTATGGCTGGTAGGCTGTGTGTGAAATGTCCGTGTGGCACAATTTATTGAGAGCCAAAGCACGGTGACCTTTCCTTACAGCTGCTCTGGTTTGCAATTTATCTTTGTTCCCTACAGACAACAAATTAGAAGTAGGAAGCTCTTCCCAGAGTAGGATTTTCTGCTGGAGGGAAATGGAAGCTAAATCCCACGGGTGTAGTGAGGCTTTGTCAGCTCTAAGTGCTTGGGGTCATGCAGCCAAGCAGCGGCTGCTTTTGCAGAGGGAAGTGGTTATGTTGCCCCTCTCCGGGTGTTAATATTTGTCCTGTAACTCCATACTTGACTCTCACTGAGGACTAACTGCAGCAATAGATGTTGTAACCTGCTCTTGTGGCAGCATAATGTGTTAATGCTAAGTGCAACCATGCTGTGGCTGCTTTTCCCTTGAGACATTTCCTCCTTTGAAGAGGAATTGATAATGTCACTTTTATGACCCTCTGTGAGCTTTTGCAACGTGGAGCCTCTCTATCAGGCTGTCTAGCTCTTAAAGCTGTTTCTTCTCAAGGTTGCACTGAAATGAGGCATTGCTGAATCACCTCCAAAGCAGCAGTGTTATGAGAGGTCATACTGCAAGTGGACCAGTTACAGCAGGAAAGTTCTTCTGCAAACAGCCCTCTTAAAAGGGTTTTGTTTAAAAGCTCATGTCTCATGCACCCTATTGCTTCTGTGGATTACAAGAGTCAGCCCATAGCTGAGGCAGACATGGGGGATGAGACAGGGATTTCTATTGGCGACTGGAAGGAAGAAGAAGCTGAGAAGGAGGTTGACTTTTGAAATTCAGCCCTGGTGTTCTGGCAGCTGTTGAAGGGCCATAAAAAAGGCAGTGGTTTAACACTGGGTGAGCATCAGGATCTTCAAAGCACTTTCTTGTTTGGGAAAGATGTAAGGAACTCCTCAGAATTCCTGCCTGTGTTTGGAGGGGTGGAGGCTGCAGCCTGATCCAAAGAGGGAATAGGAAGCTCCAGATCTTCATCCAGCGGATACTTTTCCCATGCTCTTTCCTCCCACACAGCAGCTCCCTCCCTTCCCCTCTGGAGCAGCAGCAGGCAATAGTTTCAGCACAGACAGTGCTTGGCTTTCTTAAGTTTGCTGGGTGCAGCTTAAATATTAACTTGCTCTTTTAAGAAATGTATCTTGAACTTCGGGAATCTCACCAGAGCAGTGTTAGTGGTAAGAATCTCTCGTGTGAGAGCAATGACCAGTTCCCTGCATCTCAGCGAGCTTTCTGTGATGAGTGAAGTTAACTCTGATTTAGAGACAGCACACACCGAGATGCAAGTTAAAATCAGTATTTAAGTCTAGGAAATCCGACATTAACTTAGCGTCTCCTAGTTCTAGTTGTATTCCCTCCAAAGCAAATAATAATATTTTTTTAATCTTTTTTTCTTGACAACTTTTATCTAGGAATCTCAGTGTAACTTACAGACCGATGATTTGAGCTTCCCAGTCTCTCAGTAAGAGACACATTGTCTGACGCAGGGACTGCCATAGAATATTCTCAGACAGTGATGGAAAGGATTTGGACCCAGCAGCCCACTTCTGTATTTTTATAGTAAGACAGACCTGGAGCTATCTATGCAATGGTTTTACCCCAACAACCATATGCAATATCACAGAAGCTCAAAAAACAAAAGAGAGAAAAAGAAAAAAAAAAAAAGGCATGCAAGTAGCATTTAATTTTCATAGTTCTCATTCCTTTTTATATTGCATTATTAAATGCATTTCTAAGAGTTTCCCTTAAGGAAGAAAAGGTGGCATATTCATTTTAAGCTATTAGTGCATACTGTTCATTAGTTACTGTTTAAAGTATTTCTAGAGTGATTTATGACATCAATATTTTAAACTCCTACAAGAAAGGTGGGCCTTCCTATAAAAAAGCATCTTGTTTGAATATTTTGAGATTTGAAATGTGATAGAAGAGAATACAACTGTCCTGTATCTTTCCAAGAGAACAACTTTCTCCATGTCTCACAAGTTCAATTTCTTTTTTTTTATGCACCATTTCCTCAAATACTGCTGATGTGGTGAGGTATGGAAAAAAAAATTAATGAGATAACGGGTTCTAATTTTTTCCCTTTATGAAAAAGTCAAAAAACCCCAGAGAGGTTACAGAACTTTAACGTAATCTCTTCTTAGAAGATACACCCAGCATTGTGTATCAAATGCAATTTCTGAATGGATTTTGTGTGTTGCAAAAGTCCAGTCTGGAAAAGTATATTGAAAAAAATCACCTTTGATGATTAGGTTAGAGAAATGTCTCTAGTGATCCAGTTAGCAGAAGGTGGAAGGTGGCACTGCTGCTACTCTTTTGCTCTGCAGAATAAAGAGCAGCTCTAGGATTAATCATCATTCTGGCTGAAAACAGGATGTCAGTGAAAATGACATTACAGTTCCAGACAGCTTCTTGTAATTTTTTTTCCTGTTCTCAACCTATGTTGTGCCGGTCCAGATGGGATTGCCCTTACGTAACCTGCTTGTTTTTGTTCAGGCCCTCATTTCACAGGAAGGCTTATGCAGCATCAGCAAAACTTTACTGTTCATGTCTGTGTAGAACTACATGCAGAATGAAGGGCCAGGGAAGAGCTGGAAAATATAACAATAAGAATTATTATTCCCCAAAGGTCTCCCATTTATGAAATGACAAATCAAGCCCTTTGAGGGTTGGTAGCTTGGACAGAAGATAGGGAGACGTAGAAACTGCATATTGCAACCTTCAGAGATGTAGCGTGCAAATGAATGGAGGCATCTTCAATTATATCTGTCCGTTTCTGCCAGGTGTGAAGGTGCATGGGAAGTTCTTTTGATCAGCAGTTAAGTGCTGATGAATACTCTGCTGAGATTGATAAGCCTGTGAGTCACTGGGTGAATGTTCTGAGGAGATCATAGATCCATGTATTCTAACACCCCAGAGCACAGATATAGGGATTTAATTATGTTGAACTTGGTTTAATCTACCTCCTCTGTGAATTTATCCAACAATAAAGATGTCTAAATCTAGAGATAGTTCCAAGAGCATTAAAAAACCCTGTTTTCCCTCTTACCTTTCCCAGTTGTCATGCTCCAGGCATTTCTTTTTGTTCTGTGTAAACGGTTTGGGGCAGAGGGTTCATCTGTGTAGGTGAACATATATAAACAAGCTATCACATGTACCCAGTTGTTAGATGCTTCCAATATGTTGGGAGGCATTAACAAATTAGATAATCCCTAAAGGTTTTCACCACCCAGCAAGGCAAGATATAGTCCTATTCCTGACAGACTTACTTCTTAGAGGACTGGTCCTAAATCAAAGACAATGAGAGTTCCTCATTGCATTATCTTTTTGTCAGAGGAACTTTTCAAAAAGTTTACAGTGTGTCGTCATCCCCTTCCCCACAAACCAGTGTGTAAAGCTGCACCAAGCACCAACGGTATTTGGAGGAAAGACTTGTAGATCATTTCTACAAATTCAAGCTGAAGAACCATGTGCTGGGATCAGTCATTCAAAGGAGAAATTGAGAGTTACTTGTCACTATTACATTCAGACCTACTTACCCGCTACTTGTTGATCAACACTCCTGTGCATGGTCATACTACTGTCACTAGCAAATGCTGAAAGCTTTTAGAGACAAAGTTCAAGAAACTGAAAGCTTGTTCTTTGACAGCAAATGGCTGTAGTGCTTCAGTCACGGGATGACCTGCCTTGTAGTGAAGTGTTCCCATGCTATCCAAGTGGTGAAATTTCTTAAGAACATGCAGATCCCCTCAGTCAGGATTTGTAATCCCAGCAGCTGAACCATAATAGGTGTTTTTACTCCAGGTATGAAAAAGATCCAGTCCAGTTTATGTCTGTATGAGAGGCACTGGAGAAACTGGATGGGAGACTGAGGTTGCCTTGTATGGGAAACCACTGCTTGTGAAGATACTAGCTCATGTTGTACCTCGGACTTGTGTAAAGAATGTCACAGTGCAGGGAAGGCGAAAAGATGGCACACACCTGTATTGACCGTTTGACATTAAGTAGTGCTCTGCTTTACTGAAACCCGTTTGCCTTTAGTGGAAATGTGGAGGAGAGTGAGTCAGAAGTAAGTTCTCCAAAGCAGGAATCTCCTGAAAAAGGCTGTGAATGTCTGTTTTGTACTTCTGTCCAGCAGCTCGAGTTAGTCTGTCAGAAAGGAGGCAGGTATTCTCCTAGTTCACTGAGTTCCACGTTTGCACATGGCTGAAGAGGGTACTTTGAAAGGTAACAGATCAGAGATGACACAAGACTTGCATATTATAGTATAACAAACATGTGGAATTTGCTACTGAAGGAGACAGAGGCAACAGTGGTGTCCAAGAAACTTTTGAGTAGTACAGAAATACAAAGTGAAGAGTTAGGTAACAGGTGAGCAGCACAACTCACACCTGGTTTTACAGCATTTTGAATTGTATTGTTCCTTTCTGATTCTGCAGCCACCACATAAACGTTTGCCCTCAACTACCCTCCTTCCCACAGCTACTGTAGTTTGCCATGAACTGCACGTGAGACAACATCTACGAGGGAGCACGCAGGAGCCCAAGGCTGCACAAATGCAGATTGCCCAGCTAGCTGCTGCCTTGTGGCTGCCAGGCAGGCCTGACAGCCTGTGCTTCCTTGCAGCTGCTGGCAGACCAAAGCTCCAGGAGCTGCAGTCAGCCCTTGGGCCACATCCCAGAGACCTGCTGTAGGAACCTGGGGTGTCAAAGCCCTTCAGCCCTTTGTCAGATGTGACTAAAATTGGCCAAGAGTCACAAGTGAGTGGAGCGGGAGGACAGGCAGCTGACAGCGATCACAGCAGCCCTTCCCCAGGCTAACCGTGACATGAGTAAGCATGAATCATAGCATAAATTGATGAGCCTAAAATTAATGAGCCTAAAATTATCTACAAAGATGAATACTGCCTAAATGGCCCAACACATTATGTGCTTTCTGCTTATTCTGGAATTGGCAGATTTTGGCTTTGGGTACAGATAGGCTGACTGCTTGACTCTAGGCCAGTGGTAGCCTCACAGTTCCAACCACATTTTTTTAATTTGGGCCTGCTCCTTTTTTTTCTTCAGTGGCGATTCAGCAGGAACCTTCTTCCCTACATTGTAGCCTCTAGGCATTACTGATTTGGTGCTGAAGCTGGTGTTTTCCTCTCCTGGCAGCTCCTTGCCCTCCGGCTCTGAATCCAAGCTGATGCTTCAGCCCCCTCCCTCTGGCACAATTCCCAAGCTGTCATGTCAGATGCAAAATAAATACTCAGAGGCTCTGAGCTCCTTGCATCCAGAAGAAACTGCATTTTCACACTGGCTCTGAACCTCTTCTGTAGAGCCAAAACAAAATTAATGTGGAAACTAATCCCTTTGCCCCTACCACGCACATCCTCTTGAACAGTGGAGCCAAGAAAGACTGAAGAGAATTAACCTTTTCCATAAATTTCTCAGATAGGAAATACCCTACATTTCATTTTCTCATTTTTTTTCCAGTTGCTTCATCAGAGAAGCCAGTCTTCCCTGAAGGAGGAAAGCACCTTCTTCCTCTTCCCACTACTAATGCTGGAAATTTATTTTAAGGACAAATTTCATACCTATGCAGGATTGCTATAGCTCATCTTGGCTCTCAGTAGCTATTAGCTACACCAAGTAGGTGGCAGAGCTTGTTGGAGTAACTGCTGCCCACTCAGAAACAGCCAGGAATAGCTGCAGCCTCTCCTGGGGATCAGCTATGCCAGTCTGGAGCTTGTGGGTCCCTTCCTGTGACGCATATGACAACCACCATAGCCATGGGAATATGCTACTATGTGAACCCAGACAGACATCTGGGAACGAGGGCAGCCTGCAGGGCTGAACTGACAAAAGGAAATCAGGACATCGAGGTTTACGTTCTCCCCGACTTCCCTCCTTTCAGCTGTCACAAACTCCACTGCAGCCACTGAGCCCTGGTCAGGCAGAACCCATGGCAGCCCTTCTCTCAGCTTAGGAAAACTTGCTGCAGGAACACTGCCTCTTTCTCTTTTCAGTGATTCACTTGCACAACTTCTCACACAGGCTCCTGGAGTATCCAGCTGGAGAAGGGAGGCACTGTGGTGGTGCTGCGGAGCCTGCTGTGGCTGGGACTGACATTCTACCATGTCCCAATGACCAAGCAATTTGGCTATGTCTACTTTGGCACTGGTGAGAAGAATCTTGATCTGCCCTTCATGCTGTGACTCTTCTGTCTGGGAGAAGGACTCAAGAACTAGAAAAATCTAGATTTTATACTTTGGAAAATTTGTTTACTGGTTGTTCTAATAAAAATGTGAAACCTCTGCACTTTGAGCAGGATTCTTTTGTGCCTGGATGCTGGCCCTGATTCTTTTCCTAGGACTTAATTGTATGCAATCCTCCCTCAACTCCACCTTGAATTCAGAGAATCACAGAACATTCTGAGTTGGAAGGGACCCACAAGGCTCATCGAATCCAGCTCGTAAGTGAATGGCCCATATGGGGATTGAACACAACCTCTGAGTTATTAGCACCGAGCTCTCCCTGTAATGTGCCACTGCGGATCCTTTAGATAGTAACAAATGGCATTTTCTTCCCTGACAGGCACGCTCTAGGTCAGAAATCAAACCTAGGCCATCTGTCTGATTACAAAAGCACCTTGCTTACACAAGAACTAATTTGGAAACATGAATGAATACCTGCTGTCACCTATGAATGATAAAAGCAGAGGGAGTCAGGGTAGAAAGCTGATGTATACTGTAAGAGATCTGTACTAAACCCTGAAAGGCATATTGAAGAGAGTATTTTGCTTTTCAGATATTAACATTTCACCAAAATTAGAGGGGTCTTTCCAGCCCATGTCACTAAACTGTAGGAAAAAAACAGCTGTGGGCATCACCTGGTCTTGAAAAATGTGCTTATTTAGGTTAATCTCAAGACAATGGTTTAATCCAGTGACTTTTCCATTAGCAAAGCTCACTGAGCAGAGCTACCTGGGCTAGAAGACAGAGTAACTTCTGTATGTATGAGAATAAAGAAAAATATTTTCCTTTCTGCAGGGCTGTAGCTTTCAAAGCTTTCTAAAACAGAGACAGTCAGCCAGAGATTTTATCTCAGTATGGTTAATGAAGTCTTGGCTCTGTCTCCCAAACCAAAAGGTCTTGGCCAGCTCAAGGGGCTGAATCTAGGGCTTTCATTTCACAAAATAAGGGTAAAAAGGACCATTTAAATCTAATTTGATTTCCTGGATAATACAGGTTTATCCTTACTTTTTGTTCTTGTCCATGCTATGGTATTAGGAGATGATTCTGATAAAAGCAATACAAGGTTGTGTGGCATAGTAGTCCATAAACATTCTGTATTGATTTGTAGCCCCTAGATAAATACCAAAGTAATGGTGCCAAAACAGTAATGACCATGATAAATTCAATAAGCCTTTCATACCAGGCCCATAATTAGCAATGGTCAGTAGGTGGAAGATCTGTACTACACAGGGAGAGAAATGGTGCCACCTTTTAGTTACAGGATGGATAATCATTTCCAAACTATCCCAGGAAGAAACCATATCACTGGCATGGAAGATTTATGAAAAATTTATTTGCCAGGGGTAAAAAAACCAGGCCAGGTCATCAAGGATGTCAACACTCTGTATTTGCCAGATTCAGGAGTGAAGCACAAGCCAGGAATTCTTAAGGGGACATGTAAGACACACACCTGTTTGCCACTGCCACAGGTGTTCTGCTACAAATTATGGATAATACAGATGATAATAATAAAAAAATAATTTCAGTAGTCATTAAAATTTTCTGTTGCTGCTGAGAAAACACACTGCTGTAGAGAGATTTCTCTTCCATCTGTGTCACAGGTACAAAAGCACAAATGAGGCAAAAGTGAAACACACGTTAATGGGGAAACACCACTCACTGCTGGGAAAAGAAGACATCCTTTCCCAAACCCATTTGTGAAACATAAAGAAACAAAAGCCTTCAGATCCTTTCTGCCTTTGAGGTAGAAGTCTTTGCCCTTTGCTTTCATCAAATCATCCTGCACATTGAACTTTGCTTTGATGGCTCTTGTATTCTCCTAGAGGAAGAGATCACAGCTGGACACAATATAGAGTACTAAGGACAATTTTTGAATAAAAAAATTGGATGTATTGACAAACTTGAAAAAAAAACCCCAGCGGAACATGTGGAAAACATGTGCTTATTGACTATGCCAGTTCTGGCCACTAGTGGTTGAAACAGAGAGGCTTTTGTGTATATTTGACATTATCCTTCAGCAGAGGGTGTCCGACTGGAAAGGGCTTTTTGCACCACTTGGGGCCCCTCTTCCAAATGGGTTTTGCAGATTTGATGGGCCAGCGCGTCAGGTACCTGTCAAAACAACACAAATACATTTCAGTTTGAGACTGATCACTAAGAAAATGTTCCAGCTGAAGGAGAAGCAAGGCACTATAGCCTTTGCCTCCCTAACATGCCTCTTTATAAAAGGAATAACCATGAGCAGAGCTCCCTCAATTCAGAAGGGACAACTGGAAACGAGATTGTTTGTTTTGGAATTTCTAAGCTCATCTCTCTACTGAACCCACTGGCACCTGCTTGACTTCCAGTTTCACAAAACAAATCAGGTGTAGTCTCCAGGCTGCTGGCAAGTTGTCCACCTGCAGCTGAACTGGAGTGCCAAATCCCTTCATTGCAACTAAGTCCAAGAGTGAATGCATCCAGCCTCTAGGGGAAATGTTACTTCAACAGCTGGTCTCAATACGGTAAACTAATTACAAAGGCTATATTCTGTGAGAAAGCTTCTAAAAATGAATAAATTTGCTTTGGGGGGATAATTAGTTGTTACTTCTGCATGGAATGAGTTTCTGGCCTAGTTTTGTATTTTTATATGTCCAAATTTGCACCAGTGTTCTCTGCACAACATTACTGCAGCTTGCTAGTGCAGGAAGTCAGCACCTACAGTGTAAGAGGTATTAAAAAGGAATTATCATCACAACTACAAATCTCTGTGAAGAGCAGTGTCTGGCAAATATCCTCTGCTTTTTACCATTTGAAGTTTTAGACTTGGCTTTGCAAACAGGCAGGGGATTTCAGATCCAGAATCAGTTACTGGAAATCTCACCCTGTGGCTGGGTGGCCTGGAGTTTTGTTAGGCTTTAAATCTTTTGCTACCAGTAGAGAGGGAAATAGAGGTCCTTAGAGAAAGAGGAGTCTTTTCAGACAATAAAGATCCAAAGTAAAACCTTAGCATAATCTGCACAAACAATGCTCCAACAAATTAGAATTTGGAACAGAGTGATAAACTTTGTCCAGCGATGTTTGCATGCCTCTGTTGAGTAATCCCATGGTCTTAATGTAACCTCAATCACTCATCCTCCCCACAAAAAGCTTTCTTACCTTTTATTTGCATCGTGCAAATTTGAGATATTAAGAACTTTGGACAGAGACCACATAATACATTTGTTTGAAGGCATTTGGCACATTCCTGCAAACTGCAAAGAAAGCCTGCTATGCCAGGCAGCCACGGACTGCATAACAGCAGCCCATTTAGCACTTTTCTTCCTCAATACTCCCTAACAGCACAAACTGAAAACTGAATCACATGTGGAGCTTTCCACCTCTGAAATTGAGCCACTTTCAAAATGCTTTAAGGAGTTTATGGCAGTTAAAACACCTAGAAGCAACAGCAGGAGGGGTCTGGGTGACGACACATAGCAAGATCCAGCCACTTGTTCTCCTACACGTGCATTAAACTCATCCCTTCTGACCTGTAATGCTATGCTAGTGCATTAGTGGAATCCCTTACATAACAGCATCGGGACAGGAAGTAGGGGAGACTTTCCTGTCTCTGATTTCACATGCAAGGGGAGTTCAGAGAGACCAAATGCAGGTCCCCAGTTTGGAATCTGGCAAATGCAGCTCCTCTGGGAGAAGCTGTAGGGACACATGGGCTGCTAGGTCCTCCTTTTTGTATTCCCCTTGCTGCAAGGGGGGGGGTGCCATAGCACAAATTTTGGTATTGCAAGACTACACTTACAGAAAAGGAGGGAAAAAAATTCCCAAATTGTTTTAACGCATCCATGTGCCAAGTGCAATTCTAGTCACGTGTCCACACGATTACGGGAAAGTGCTCCTGTGATAATAAATGATCTCACTGGGAGAGAAGTGAATGTGTGAATGTGAGATACACATCAATGCTGTATGCAGGTTTAGACAGACAGTGGCTTTTTAAGAAATCCCTCTGTTTCTGTGTGGGGGCTGGAAGTGCACACCCCAATTCTGCATAGGAAGGAGGATTTAGTAATGGCCTGATTTTAAAGCTTTTGTTATTTCTCTTTTGAGCAGGTCTAATCCAGCCCTCTGGTCCAGGCTTTTGGCTTCCTTTGGGGACTGCAGGCTGGGGCTTTTCATTGTTAGCTGAAACAGACATTTGGACGCTTTCCCTTCCTGGAGCACATTTGCTTTTAGGGCTTTTAATACTTGCTTTGTTCCAAACTCAAACTTGTCCTATTTTGTTTGCTGCTTCTTTTTTTTTTTTTTTTTTTTTTTTTTTTTT